>CAIGQV010019270.1:8047673-8062605 GCA_903798115.1 Danio jaintianensis
CTTTTTGCTCACGCAAGTTTGTTATTTCCAATGGAGGAGTGCGGCTTGTACGTACAAATAGGGAGCGACGTGCATAAATAAATAAAACTTGTATCAGAGCTGCAGCAATGGTTTTTCAGTTTGTTATCCTCTGAGAAAACGACTGATTGTCAACTAGCAACGACAGACATGAGTGCATAAATCAAATCCATGCATGTGTAATTCTAAAAACGTAAAACAAAATGGAATGTAATCGTAAATTTATGAGGGTACAAGTCCAAAATCTGTCAAAATTACGTGTATGTAAAATAAACGCCAACCGTAAATTTTTAAGTCGTACACAAACAGACAAAGAAAATGTTGTGTCTGTTCTAAACGCAGATTTTGGTCTCGTAAAATTACGATAACGTTTTGTTTTCTTTTACGTTTTTATAATTACTCTATATGAGTGGTTCATTACACTTTATACACACACATAGGGAGGGACACGCACGTGGTGCAGTGTACCCAAACACTGCATTGCTTTTTAACTTTCTCCATAAATAAAACTTGTATCAGAGCTGCAGCAATGGTTTTTCAGTTTGTCATCCTCTGAGAAAACGGTTCATGGTTGTCTAGCAATGGCAGACATCAAGGAGCAAAGACTATAGAATACACCAGACATGTCACTCGTATAGTTTTGAATGGGGAAAAGTGTAACGTCAATATGGCGAATGAAGCCCTGCCTTCTAGTACAGGAGCCAATCATTGATTGCTATAGACTGGGGATTCTTTGGGGGAGGGGCTCGGACCAGACGTGAGTTTGTGCAGATTTTGGGTAATTCGAACACTTAGAAATGAAACTATTGTTGTTTAATTGTATTGGTGATTCCTAATATGACATTTTATTGTAAGCTCGGCAAGCAATTTTGGAGAATTTGATGTTTCCCCATTCAAACATGATGGCCACCGAGTGAAATGACTTGTTTCTAATCTTGAAAAGTATCTAATCTTGCATAGTATTGTATAGTTAAAACAAGGTCAATAGGATTATTTGGCTTGAAATAAGATTGTAACTCTTGACTAGATAAGGAGTTGTAGCAGTGTAGCACTAAACAACAGACTCCCCCATGCTGGAAGACCCCAGTAACTCAATAAGTGGGGCTTTTGTTAAAAAATAATAAAATAAAGAAACGGGAAGTTTGGAGACAGTAAAAAGAAAATAATCGGATGTCTTCTGATATCAGATGGATGCACGGCAGCTGCTTACATTGCTGTATGTCCTGGAGCAACAGAGGCGTCTACTGTGGGAACCAGAGCTTGGAGGAGATGCAGGCTGAGGGAGAGGCAGATCAGCACCAGACCAGCACAGGAAGAACCACATGACCTGAAGGTCTCCAGAGAGACTCTCTCCCAGATTCACACACACACACACACCAGCGCAGCTCATGCAGACGCACACACAGCTGCAGGGATCCTTCAGGAGTGCACCAAGGCCTGACATCCAAATAGCTACACAGAGCAGTTTCACATGATCTGCATCAGAGTTTGTGACAAAATTTGGACCAAACACATTTGACGTAAACAGTGTTGAGTGTAACTAGTGGTGTAGTGGATGGGCACACGATGTTGGGGGCAGTGTTGGGGAAAGTTACGTTGGAAAGTAATGCAATACAATATTGACTTACTCTCCTAAAAAAGTAACTAGTTGCGTTACTTAGTTACTTTTTATGGTAAGTAATGTGTTACGTTACTTTTGAGTTACTTTTGCGTTACTTTTTCTGACCTGGCTGAGGCTTGATCTCTTTTAGAACTCGCAGGGGTTTTTTTCTTTTTAAATAGAGGAGCTCTGCAATTAACAACACACCGTATAACCTACACCTTTATTTACCTTAAAAAACATCGAAAACTAATAATAGGATGGGATAATGTTATCTTCTGAGAACTTCCTGAGCCCAGAGCTATACCTGTACATGCTGTATATACAGATAAATGAAAGTTTTAAGCAATGTGTTTGCTGCTTTTGTGCTTTTTGTCTTATTAGTGAAGTACAAACCATTTTCAAGTACAATTCCTTTTCTTCCACGTGTTCAAAATAATAAACGCATTCTCTCATCTCAATTTTAATTCTGCAATTTACTTTTTAAAAGCGAATTAATTCAATAAAAAAGTAACTTGCGTTACATTTTTTTAAATGTAACTCAAATATTATTGCTTAATTTTTGTTAAGTAATGCGTTACTTTACTTATTACTTAGAAAAGTAATATTATTACGTAAATCGCGTTACTTGTAATGCGTTACTGCCAACACTGGTTGGGGACATGTGATGTTATGTAATAAGGGCCCCCCAAAAATAATTTTGTTCATTTAGTTATTGTGGTTATTAATAGACAACTAAACATCCATCTCTTCTGCGATCACCTGAACCCCTGTGAACAAAACCAGGATGCCCTTTTCTCTCCCTCACCTCACCTCACCACCCAACAACCCCAAACTGAGTGTGCCTCACACAGGTGAGTGGGCCTGACAAACCACCTGTAGAAACACACTCTTTCATCTCTCTGACATTTTAAACCAACATTTGCACCGGACACGTTCTTAAAATCACCTTTAAAAAAAAAACACTGTGTATTTATGAAGTGTGCCTCACACAGGTGAGTGGGCTTGACAAACCACCTGTAGAAACACTCTTCTCTCTCTAAAATAAAGCTTACTCTAGCACTTAATTCTCTGATCACCAACAGTTCTCTTGTATAATTATCACTTCTTGTGTCTCGTCTTGTTGAATCGCTGAATGCCTCCTCAATTGTAAGTCGCTTTGGACACAAGCGTCTGCTGAATTACTAGATGTAAATGTATTTTTCTGAAAGGCATCTGATGCTCGTCAACTGATCATTAACCAAAAAAATGGTAATTCAGAATGAATGAACATTAAAGATACCACCAGAATAAAACTACATATTTAAAATAAATAAAGGAATATATATGGGCCTATACATGAAATAGGTTTCATTTAAATAATTCATACGTTAACTTTGGGATATTGGACCAAATGTGCATATTGGGATTTCCATTAACCCTTTTGTTTATGCAATATTCCAAAATGCGCTTAAAAATTGATGGATGGAAACATAGCTTGTACTGTAACTACCTGTGTACCTTGATTTGACCTTGATATAAGGAAATGTTTATATATAATAATTACAATCATGTGGAAGCCACAAGAGAGCCTGCAGATTAGTCGTTGTTAACATCCAAACACGAGAATGTGGAAGAAAAAAAAAAGCCTCTCTCCTGGGATTTAAACTTACAACGGTCTCTAAAGTTTACAGGAAATGGTGTGAGAAAACCGCACACATTCACTGTGGTGAAAACACCTTGTTAAGTGAGAAACTGTTACAATGGCTGATAATCAACCGCAACAGAACACACTGGTTTAGAAGAGGAAACTAAAGATGTCCAACTTCTCTAAAACCAGAAGATTGAGAAAATGTCACAGTTTGGTGTAAACAACATAAATCCATGGATCCATCCTGTTTTGTGTCAATGGTTCAGAAAATACTAGGGATATTTTCTTGACGCACATACCCTGACCCTCATACCAGATGAGCATCATTAAATGACCATGTGCATCACTTTATGGCCACATAAGGCATCTTATGCAATGGCTACATTTAGCAGGATAACCCACAACGTTACAGATCATCTTGTGTTGGTGTGTTAGAGTCCATTGTACTCCAGCAGACACAGTCAAACCATCTCAGTCCAACAGGGAAAAGAAAAGAGTTGCAACATGAATGCACAACAAACAAATCTGCAGACACTATGCTATTCTTGCTTCATGGACCAGAATCTCCAAAGATCTACGTACAAACCCAAATCAGAAAAGGTTGGGACAATATAGAAAATGCAAATAAAAAAAGAAAATAGTGATTTCCAAATTTACTTTGACTTGTATTTCATTACAGACAATATGAACACAAAATATTATGTTTTGTCTGGTCAACTTATTTTCATTTGTAAATATACATCCTTTCCTGTCATTCAGACCTGTAACACATTTCAAAAAAATTGGGACAAGAACAGTTTAGGGCTAGTAATCAGGTAAATTGGTTAAATAATGATGAAACAAGTGATTGTAATTATGATTTGGTTCAAAAGCAGCATCCAAGAAAGGTCTAGTCCTTTAGGAGCAAAGATGGGCTGGGGATCGTCAGTTTGCCAACAAATACGTGTGAAAATTATCAAGATGTTTAAAAACAATGTTCCTCAAAGAAAGATAGGAAGACATTTGGATATTTCACCTTCAACAGAGCAGAACATCATTAAAAGATTCAAGGAATCTGGAGGATTTCAGTGCGTAAAGGACAAGGGCACAAGCCTAAGCTGAACAACCGTGATCTCCGATCCCTCAGGCGGAACTGCATCAAATATCGTCATTCATCTAGAAGCCATATCACCACATGGGCTCAGGACTACTTTGGCAAACCTTTGTCAAGCACCATAATACGAAGTTACATCCACAAATGCCAGTTAAAACTGTACAGTGCCAAAAGAAAGCCCTATGTTAACAGTGTCCAGAAGCGCCGTCAACTTCTCTGGGCTTGGAGGCATCTGGGATGGACCATCACACAGTGGAAACTTGGTGGACTCCTGACCAAAGAAGAAAAGGATCATCCAGACTGTTACCAGCAACAAGTCCAAAAGTCTGTCATGGTATAGGGTTGAGTCAGTGCCCTTGGCAAAGGTAACTTGCACTTCTGTGATGCACCATTAATGCTGAAAAGTACATAGAGATTTTGGAGTACAATATGCTGCCTTCTTTTCCAGTGACCCCCATGCATATTTCAACAAGACAATGCAAAACCACATTCTGCACACATTACAAAGTCCTGGTTGCGGAGGAAGAGGATACAGGTACTTGACTGGCCTGCCTGCAGTCCGGACCTGTCTCCAATAGAGAATGTGTGGTACATTTTGAAGACCAAAATGTGACAGCGAAGACCCCATACTCTTGCCATAATAGACGTCAAAATCAAAACCAATGTTTAGTTTTTGGCAGAACTTCCAAAAGCTGTAAAGGCTCATCCCTCCTTTGGAAAGGAGGTGGGAAGGAGTAGCTCATTTGCATTTAAAGAGACACACAAGGAAATTATTTTTGGAGAATTATTCTTTTAAGGGACATTTAAAAACGAATAAAAAAACTCCTAAGAATTATGAATGGACCAATAATTCCAACAAGTTCCAGCAACTGCTACACTGGTTCATCAATTAGACTAGAATTGAGCAACCAGCTTCGACCAGCATGGGAATTTATGTCGGTCTAATGTGATCTTTTCATCAAGGTTGTTAGCAGGTCTGTACCTCATTCCAGACATATCATCCAAGAAAACGTAATTGAATTTCCAACAGATGTCCAGCATTATTAGCATTGTCGGTGCTGTTCTACTGTGAACATTTGCCAGAAACAGATATTACAGACTGAACATGTAATAGCAGAGAAGTGTCTGGAAGAAGGGGTGATAATAGTAAAGCATATGTGTGTGAGAAAGACTCAAAGTACAGTCATACTACTTGCTGCCAAATGACACTAAATCCTTTTGAGTTTTTCCAGGCATACCGATGCATAAGATACTACAGATTTCCAATTAATGGGCAAAAAATATAGGTTCACACTGTCAAGATCTCTCAGAGTAATCCCATTTACCCTGTGATAGCTACAAGAGTATCTTATTGTTATCATACTGTGCTGATAACAATATCATGTCAAAATCCACATGAAAAAATAAGGTTTTTGAACCATGCTATAGTAAAGTGTGTTATTTTGTATATGTTATAGTATTTACAACATTTTGCTCATAAATGAGCAAATATGTGCAGTTTGCAGTTCAATAAATGTGCAGTTTGCATGTTCTGCCCGTGTTCGCGTGGGTTTCCTCCGCTTGCTCCGGTTTCCCCAACAGTCCAAAGACATGTGCTATAGGTGAGTTGGATGAACTAAATTGGCCGTAGTGTATGAGTCCGTATGTGAATGTGAGAGTGTATGGGTGTTTCCCAGTACTGGGTTGCAGCCGGAAGGGCATACGCTGTGTAAAACATATGCTGGAATAGTTGGCGGTTCATTCCGCTGTGGCGACCCCTGATAAATAAGGGACTAAGCCAAAGGAAAATGAATGAATTTCGGGCTCAGTGTGCATTAACCTTAAATTTCGAGCTCCAGAACACTAAGTTTGCCATTGCACATTTTAGGCTATAGCAAAGACGTCAGAGTCGCCAGCTGACCGGAGGCAGCATGTGCACATCAGGACGGGAAGAGCACTTGTCCTGCCACCACATCTACAACAGCTGTGAAACTGCCGACATTAAAGAAAAGTGCTTGCATGATCTCATATAAAAGTGGAGCAGGCCGAGCACTTTGATGTTCCTCTTGTTGTGCTGCATGGGGCACACATGGCCGGCTCATGAGCATGACTATTAAAGTTCTGTGAGAGCTGAGAGGCCCTGCCGGCTCGGGCTTCTTAGCTGTTATGTCTATCACTCAAACACTTTCATGCGGGCTTCCCCATCCCGTCAGCCTGCGTCTGGGGTCACTGCACTTTCCACAATGGCTCCTTACACATCAAACCCTAACCAGCAGGAGATATCCTCTCTCTCCTGCTTTCATATAGTCTCTTCTCTCTCCTGTGGCATTGGAAAGGAGGTGGGGGATATACCTTTGCTCTGGGTGTGAGGACAGTGAGGGGCTCCAGGTCTTTGAAGTGTGATCCGAGCCCCCTGCAGACATGCCACTGTGATTTACAGTCAATGAAGCCTCTCTTTGGGTGGTGTGCAATGCTGCGGATATTTGAATTTGGCATACAAATTTGTGACTGATGATATTTCCCAGTCAAATCCAAAGAGTTGACTTAATTTTGACGGTCTGGAATACTTGGCGGCACGGTGGCTCAGTGGTTAGCACTGTCGCCTCACAGCAAGATGGTCGCTGGTTCGAGTCCCGGCTGGGTCAGTTGGCATTTCTGTGTGGAGTTTGCATGTTCTCCCTGTGTTCGCGTGGGTTTCCTCCAGGTGCTCCGGTTTTCCCCACAGTCCAAAGACATGCGGTATAGGTGAATTTGATGAACTAAATTGGTCGTAGTTATAAGTGTGTGTGTGAATGTGAGACTGTATGGGTGTTTCCCAGTATTGGGTTGCGGCTAGAAGGGCATGCGCTGCGTAAAACATATGCTGGATAAGTTGGTGGTTCATTCCGCTATGGCGACCACTGATAAATAAGGGACAAAGTCAAAGGAAAATGAATGAATGTCTGGAATACTTGATTCTGATTGGTCAGATGCAACATTCCAAGGTATATTATCTGGAGATAACAATAGCGCAGTAACGCAGGCTCATCCGGGAACGTCGAATCACCTTGACTGTCAGTAAATACATTCACATACATATATTTAAATTCATATGTATCTGCTTGTCTGTCATGCCATGGTTTTTGACTGTTTGGCGCCATCTTGTGAATGATTAATATGTAGGTTAGTATCTGCTTTATTCAGTCAGTTCTGTTTCTGTGAGCTTTGTGTTTTCTATCTTGTGAATACTGCGCAGGTTAGTGTATACTCCATCAGCTGTTTTCAATTTTGCCAGCTTTGCGTTTAGATATATAGTTTATTAATTCTTTAAAACAAATAAACAGTTGAAGACAAATTTATTTGCCCTCCCCTGGAATTTTGGAATATGCCTAATTTATTTATTTATTTAAAAAAAAATTTAGGGGGGTTGCAAAAACTGTTAATGTTAATAGTATTTGCCTGCTTAAGATTTATTTTATTGGCTATCTAACTTGCCTAGTTAACCTAATTAACCTAGTTAAGCCTTTAAATTGCACTTTAAGCTGAATACTAGTATCTTGCAAAACAACTAGTAAAATACTATGTATACAGTAATATGCATCTGCTTATCTGTCACGTTAGCATCTGTCATATCTGTTAGTATCTGCTTTATTCAGCCTGTTTTGTTTCTGTTAGCTTTGCGTTTTCTATCTTGTGAATAATGCGCAGGTTAGTGTATAATCCATCCAGCCTGATCTCACGAGGAAACGTAACCTTTTTACATTTTGTCAATTTAGTGGATAATTCTTATGAATTCATACAAAGTTCAGTCGTACGAAAATGCAAGATTTTCAAAAGAAGGCATGACACCCAACCCTACCCCTAAACCCAATCGTCATTGGAGGATAAGCAAATCGTACTACTACGATCGTACAATTTCATACGAATTAGCCACTAAATCAAAAACTTAAGAATGAGATAGCGTTGACTCCATCAGCTGTTTTCACTTTTGCCAGCTTTGCTTTTAGATAAAGAATTAATAAACTATTATTCATTTCAATTCATGCTTATTTATATAGCGCTTTTCACAATGTAGATTGTGTCAAAGCAGCTTAACATAGTTCTAGTAAAGTCCAGATTTCAGAGTTGAAGTTCAGTGTAGTTTAGTTCAGTGTGGTCTAAATTTCACTGCTGAAAGTTCAAACACTGCAGAGCAAATCCACCGAAGCACAGCTCCACAAGTCCCGATCCGAGCAACCCAGTGGCGACAGTGGCGAGGAAAAAAACTTCACCAATTGACGAAGTGAAGGGAAAAAAAAACCTTGAGAGAAACTAGGCTCTGTTAGGCACGACCATTTTTCATCTGGCCAAACTTCCTGTTCAGAGCTGCAGTCTAGGGCTGGAGGCTGGAGAAGCTGGACGTCCATCGTGGAGAAGCTGCAGGTGTGAGTAGGGCACCGGCAAGCGGTCTGGTTGGCCCGCGGGACCAATGTGGGGACTCGTTTATCCCAGTGGTCATTCAGGATAGTCTCTAGGGACCTCGGAATGAGTATCCCCAGGTGGAAATAGAGAATAAAAAAAATAATTAGCGTAGCTGCTGTTCGTAGTGTATTTAAACCAAATGCAAAAATGGAGTGTTATAGATGAAAATAGAAAATATATAAACAAACATGTAAAGCATATGAGACTTTCTAACACAATGTCTGGTGTATTAAGGAGGAATGTGTCCTACAGGTGGTTGTCAAGCCAGCTCACCTGTGTGGAGCACATTCATGCATCATATCGTTATGCGATGCATTGAGTGTATGCTTATTATGGCTCAAAACAATGTTTTGTGTCTATTTTTTATATTTTGTGGCAAGTAGCCGTGTAATGAGCGGGATAAGTACATCCAGGATGTTTGTTTTCGCAGAATAAAGCCCTTCAGTCGTATACAACATAAGCCGATAAGCCTGTCGGCCTCTATTCTGTGATAACAACCTCCTGGATGTGAATTTGCTTACTATACCACGTAAAGTCACAGGATGTCACACTACAAACACATGCAGGAACCAGTCACCAGAGATTGAGAAAGAGTTGGAGCTTCCAGGCAAAATCTGGAGCACATAACATCAGTTCTTTGAATGTCTCATTCACTTCCACTGATTTTTGGCCACACAAAACAATTCATTATGCTGTTTGATGTCCCAAACTGGTGTTTTCTTATCATGTTAGTTTAATGCATTGTCATAAACACACTAGCTTGTAGCGCAGCTAACCGTTTACTGCCACCTGTTATTCCTTTACCCTAAGCAGCAAATGAATAGAAGTCATTTTCAGAAAAGAGCTTACATTTGCAAAGCGAAATAAGGGGGATATGAGAAGCATGAATGCATGAACTTCAGCTATGACAAACACTTCATCTGCATTATACCTTATTGTTTGATAAAACAATCACCAATTACACTCACACACTCAAAGATCTTGACTATAGCCCATCAAAATAAAAGGACAAATATATTTCAATTGTACAATTGCAATATATTTAAAATCTTGTATCGTGACAAATATTTTGACAATATACCAGTTTTGATAAAACCACCTGTAGAAAACACACTCTTTCAACTCTCTGACACAGTAACCGACACAACCTTTGTGCAGTTATGAAACATGCTTCACACAGGTAAGTGGGCTTGTCCTGTAGAAACACTCTCACTCCCTCTTCCTTCCTCCTTACTCTAGCACTACAATCCTCTTGAGCACAAACAAGTTCCCTATATAGTTAGCACTTCTTGTGTGTATTGCCTCTTCTTGTTGAATCGCTGGATGTCTCCTCAATTGTAAGTCGCTTTGGACAAAAGCGTCTGCTAAATGACTAAATGTAATATCGTAACGTATCATGAGGACTCTTTGGTAGAAACACCAAACCATGATCTTGGGTTTGGAGTGAAATGAGCGATCACCAGAAGAGCAGCTGCTTCCTGTCGGAGAGAAAGGCATCCAGCCACGCTGAGTTCGCCATCTCACCAACAGTAAATCACCATCCATTCAGCAAGCTGCAAAGCTTCTCCCAAACACCCATACCCCTCTCACAACTCGTAAAAATCGCTGGCCTTCCAAACCAGTGTCATGTGTCCAATATGTTTTCCATTATGATGCACATAGTTGTGTCAAGCACTGTAAACATAACAAAGTTGAGTCAGGTTTGGGAGGCACCAGCGGGCACAACCCTCTTGGCGTGTTCCCCAGACGTAGAGATCTTGTATTCCTTAAACGGGGTCTTGCAACCCTTCAATATAAACGAATACGGTTGGCAATGGCCTCATTGCGCCATCTTCTATAGAGTCATTGAGTCTGAGATGAGACTGCCCCCTGCTGCTCCCCTGCTCAACTGCACCTCGGGGTCACATTAAAAACAGCCATTGCTCAATCTCTGAAGTGTCTCTCAGCCACCCGCTAACTCTTGGTTTCCTTTCCACGGCTCTCTTTTTTTGTAATCATAATATTTCAATCTGTCTCCTCGAGGCTACAAGTGTTCCTCTCGAGCTGCAAAAGCAGAACAGTTCTGTTTGGAGTAGGTCAAAAAGAAGGAAAATATGAATATATATATATTCACGATCCCTGCAATCAAAACCACTTCCACAACAAGACAGCACATTGTCCCAATCACCCGATTTGGAGCAGTGCTAGTAACATACTTTGGATTTTGACAAAAAAAGATGTTTGAATTTAGGCCTGGATGTTAGGGTTTGAAAGTAGAGGTAGAGATAAAAAACACGCAACAAAATTTATGAACAAGCAAAATGGATTAATTTATTGACTTATGAATTGAGAAATCAAATTTCTTTTGATCTTTTGACATCCAACAGGACCTTCTGCATGGTCCTAAAGTCTGGCAGGAGTTCGCCCGATTCAGCATACAGAATCTTATCAGACTTTTTTGAAAAAGAGCACTATGATTGGCTGTTTGGCTATGAATCAGAGCATGAGGACAAAAACTGAAGTGACAAAACTAACAAGCAACACAAGTCAAGAAGGTATACACAAAGAAGCCAACTGTCATTTTGTGGAAAGATTACTCTTGAGCTTCAAAAGCAGAAAAATTTTGTTTGGAGTAGGTCAAAAAGAAGGAAAATGTTAATATATATTCGCAATCCCTGCAATCAAAACCACTTCCACAACAAGACAGATCAACAGATTTGGAGCAGTGATAGTAACACTTTGGATTTGGACAAAAAGATATATATGTTTGGATTTAGGCTTAGATTTTAGGGTTTGAAAATAGGGGTAGAGATAAAAACAAAAACACACAACAAAATTAATGAACCAGCAAAATGGATTATTAAAATGATTATGAATTAAGAAATAAAATTTCCTTTCATCTTTTGACATCCAACAGGGCATTGTACTACAAAACCACTCTATACTTTTTTCAGACTTTTTATATTGCCTTCTTCATTGTCATAATGGCCAGGATACACCAAACCAATGGTCAGCCATTGTGCAGTTTTGGACAGCTAGTCCAGCTAGTTTGGTGTTTTGCACGCATCGCCTATTGTCGGGCTCATGTTGGCAGAAGTTCGATTGATTCAGCATGCAGAATCTTCTCAGACTTTTTTAAAAGAGAGCACTCTGATTGGCTGTTCAGCTATGAATCAGAGCATGAGGACAAAAGTGAGTGACAAAACTAACATGATACAAAGGAGCACAAAGAAGCCGGCTGTCATTTTGTCGCATTCCTTACATTTTTGTAAAAGTATATGGATAGATATATTATATATATAGATATATTTGCATGAGAGAATGCCTCTGTGGTCATTGACAATGTACTGTGAAAATGATGGGTACTGTAAATGCCAACCCAGGCTCATTATGGATATGTACCCAGGCCTAAATTTCTGGGGACACCGAAATACGTAACTAGAGGTACGTCTGCTCACAGTTTTAATGAGGCCACTGTGTACCCTTTTTGATGATCTCAAATTTGTCTCGCACGTCCTCTTCTCGCATAAAGCTGACCAGGCCAGCTTGCTGTCGACTGACTGACCCACCCACCCCCTTCCCTAAACCCATAGTGTTTTCAAAAGCAGTCTATATAAAGAAAAGCCGTCACGGCTGGGTGATTTCATCATGTTTTTATTTTTTTGCATTTGTTTTACCTGGTTTCTGGAACCGTTCTTCAAAGAACTCAAATCCCGTCATCGCAGTTAACTCAGCACTGCATCCCAAGTCCGCCGATGTATGAGGCGAGCTACTGGGCACACTAGTAACTCCAGAAAAGCTGTCCACATTGAGGTAAGCGGTCAGCTGGTAGCATGAAAAGGAACAGAAGCCGTCGGTGGTGTCATACCATTCTGTAGCGTTCGTTTTAAAAACGAAATAGCCAGACGTACCTCTGGCTACATAATTTGCACTCTCCATGAATGTAGACAGGAGTACATATCCACGATGAGCCTGTGTTGGTAAATGCTGCTTTGTTAACAGTTTGTATGTGTGCAGCACTAGTTCTGGTTCTGGAAAGATTCATTCTCTCCCACAGTCGCAGAATGCACCTTTTCATTTTTCACGTTTTGCTCTACGGGATTGAATGTCTATTGTAATCAGTTTTGAACAAATTTTAAATTGCTGTGTTAAAACATTTGTTAACATTTAGCATGGATTTCAGAGAACACTATAAAAAATTATATTCAGATACTGTTAGAAGGAGATTTGGTTTTATCCATTGGCTGATGGTTGGATGGAAGTAGATTAGAAAGTGTAATTTCCTTTTAATACCAAGTTTATTTCCAATATTTTTGGGTGTCAAACTGCGGGTACAGCTCAAATAGCATAGTGGTTATAGTTTAAATATTAAAGTGTTTCAACGTTTCTAGAAAGCAGACCCTTGAAATAATTCAAATTTGGTGTGGTTCATTTAGAGTGTGATTACAGCTAGGCTCGCCAACAAAGAACTTCTGAAGCACATTAAACCAGAAATGTCACTTGAGGGAAAAACTGTGGCTCACCTAATTTGGCCATGTGATGTGAACAGTTTTACTGGAAAATGCAATGACTTTGGGCATAGATAGTGGAACAAGAAATGAGGAAGCCAACATCAGAAGTGACACTGGTTTAAGCATAGAATAGCTAAAAAAAAAGGTAGACAGATATACATACAGTACACTCTTTAAAAAATGCTGGGTTTTTGTAACCCAACATTGGCTCAAATATGCACAAACCCATCTATTGTGCTTAAAAAAAGTGTCATTTAAATTTAATTGAAAAAAAAATGTAGCAGCACAGTGGCTGAGTGCTTAGCAATGTTGCATCACAGCAAGAAGGTCGCTGGCTCGAGTCCCGGCTAGGTCAGTTGGCATTTCTGTGTGGAGTTTGCAAGTTCTCCCCGTGTTGGCGTGGATTTCCTCCAGGTGCTCCGGTTTCCCCCTGTGAGGGAGCCATCGGCAAAGACATGAATACGATGTAAATCTAGATGCTGGAGGTTTTAATAAACAAACAGCTATACAAAGTACAGGCAGGGGTGTAGTCGGAAACGGGCAAGGTCAATACAAACGTTAGGCAGTTCAATACAAGAGACCAAAATCTAAAGAAACAGTGGTCAACAGGCAGGCAATAGATCATAACGATAAGGCAAACACAATGATAAAAAAAAACGCTCGGTAAGGCAGTAAACTGGCAATACTTTGCAACGAGAATGTCTACATAGTGGGTTGATATGCGGTGGTAACCGGAACTACCACCGAGGAAACACACAGTTAATATTCCGGGGAGAGCTCCCTCTGATGGTGGGATGAATGAGTATCTGCCACATTCGTTAAACCCCCACAGTCCAAAGACATGCACTATAAGTGAATTGAATGAACTAAATTGGCCATAGTGTGTAAATGCAAGTGTGTATGGGTGTTCCAAGTTCCGCTGCGTAAAACATATGCTGGAATAGTTGGCAATTAATTCCGCTGGGGTGACCTCTGATAAATAAGGGACTAAGCCGAAGGAAAATTAATGAATGAATGAAAAAAAATGTATAAACAACCCAGAGTCTTTTTTGAGTGTTTCAAGAGATAGGGATCAGACAAGATTAAAGTCTACACTGTAAAAAAATCCTGGTTTGTTGTAACTCAACATTGGCTCAAATGTGGAAAAACCCAACTGTTGGGTTAAAAAATATGTAAATTAAATCAACACACTCTATATTTGACCCAATGTTGGGTTACGACAATCTATTTTTAGAGTGTAGAGATAACCTAACAAAGTGTCTACTCATACTTGATTTCAGTTGGAAGTACATCAACATACATTGAAATAAAAATCTCAGCAACTTACTAAAAATCTACTCACTATTTACTCTCCCTCAAGTGCTTCCAAACCTTCATGAGTTTCTTTATTCTGTTGAACACCAAAGAATATATTTTGAAGAAAGCTGAAACCATTTAAATACATAGTAAGAAAAAGCAAATACTATGGAAGTCAATAGTTACAGGTTTATCTTCACAAAATATCTTCTTTTGTGTTCAACAGAAGAAAGAAAATCAAGCATGTTTAGAACAACAATGACAGAATTTTCATTTTTGGACGTACTATCCCTTTAACATTTCCAGACTTCCATATCACAAGATACAAAATCTATCCTTTCTTTCTGTTGTGTTCATTTTGTCCACATTTCCAGTCTGTTGCAACA
>CAIGQV010019270.1:8062615-8085530 GCA_903798115.1 Danio jaintianensis
GCAGCTATATTTACTTTTTTGTTAGGGTTAGTCAGGGTGAGGTTCAGAGTTTAGTCGACCATTTATGACCAACATCTCAACTGAAGCATTTAAATAGGGCAGACTGCCGCTCGAGGATTTGCTGAAGATGATGAGAGTCATCTGAAACACAATAGACACGAAGCAGCTGTTTGCATTCACGTTTGTTTCCTCGTAGCAGCCGTAAAAAACACTGAAGAATGTCCATCAGCTCCACCCTGACTATTCCTGCGCTCCCTTAGACACAGCATGCAGGGTTCGCACGTGCAAATCGTACATCTGGTGTCCATTCAAAGACGTATTTGTGTAGAAAAATGATAGGGTTTATCATTAAGATGGATGCGAAGTCGACGGTCCGCTTTATCTGGCAAGCGTTACATTTCCGCTTAGCACTCGGCCTTCAATAAATCCACATATAGTGTGATGGGGATTAGCGGGATTATGTCTCTTCGGTGATGAAAGCTTTTCATTCGTTTCAATTAGTCCATCAATCATGTGATATTTAGGTTACATAATATATATCGTCCGTCCTCCAGAGTAGAGGACCAAAACTAACATTTTACACTGACACAACGCAGAATATTTATTGGCAGAGCGTGCAAAAACAGATACAATTTCAAAGGGTTTCGCACGCCTCATTTAAGGCCTGTAGCCTGCTCGTAACATTAGTCTAACAGCCTTGTAACCGTGTTATATGTGTTCTGCTGTGGTGAAAACGGCACTGCAAGGTCAAAACACGCACGTACGCTTTGTCATTAATGATTATTTGATCTGCCATTTTTTTCTGGTGGAGAACATGATTCTTTGATCTGCCATTTTTCTGTTGGTGAACAGCACTGCAAGGACGATACACGCACGTACACTTTGTCATTTGCCAAATGGGAATTAATTCTTTGATCCGCCACCAACATGAACCTGTAACGAACAGAACCCAGACTATAATACTATAATAGTCTACTATTGTGTTGATTTTCTTGAGGTCTGAGTGATTTGGTAATTTTCTCTCTTCAAACCTATCAAAACTGGCGAGAGAAGTGAAATCATTGATGCACAAAGCGAACGTGACCTTTAGAAAGTATGTACATAAACTGATGAAAGGTGGGAATGGAATTCTCCAATTTTTCTTCTGTAGTCTGAAGATGATTGCGATTAGAGGCGTTCACCGGGGATGATATTTACACATGCTATACAACGCACTTCACGGTTTCTGCGCGCTTCACAGTGCATTCACAAAATATGTCCGCATCTACGCTTCTATGCAGAGGACAACAGCCAATCACATGACTTTTCCAGGGTTGCGTAAACGCGATTGGCTAGCATCTGCTTGAGGGTATTTGCATGGAGCGACCTAACTGGCATCTGTTTGACGATTTAAACTTAACGTGAATCTTTGATGCTGACATAAGAAAAATAGCATTTAAAAAAATACTTTAAATAACCCAAGGGCAGTTTCGATCAGTGAACCACCTTTGTGTGTAAAACCATGTAGTTCAGGTCAAACCATGTGATAGTCAACGTCAATCAAAAAGCATCACGGCAGAGCATTAAAGTCAACTAGTCAGTGCAACCCCTAATATATATATATATATTTGAATAAAATCCAGAAATGTGTGGTGGATGAACTGGAAGATTGTCGAATTGCATGAGATGTTTTTTGAGAACAATTATGCCAAAATTCATTCATTCATTCATTTTCTTTTCGGCTTAATCCCTTTATTAATCTGGGGTGTCCACAGCGGAATGAACCGCTAACTTATCTAGCATATGTTTTACGCAGCGGATGCCCTTCCAGCTGCAACCCATCACTGGGAAACATCCATACACACTCATTCACACACATACACTACGGACAATTTAGCTTACCCAATTCACCTACACCGCATGTGTTTGGACTGTGGGGGAAACTCCACACAAAAACGGCAACTGACCCAGCTGAGGCTCGAACCAGCGACCTTCTTTTTGTGAGGCAAAAAATTATATATATTTTTTTATTTTTCAATATTTTTCATTAATTTAAAACACTCAACACAAATGAAAGCTCTGATTTGATTTCTGAAAAATGTATGCAAATAGCAATACATTTCTTGGATTTGTAATCAATGATGTGCTCATTAATTCACAGATTTTATATATATTAGTGAAACATAGAACTATGGCTATTATGACTAATGATGACAAACACTTGCCAAACAGCTGAATAAACTTGCTACAGACTGTTATAAAAACTTGATTAATGATTAGTTTACTCATATTTTAAATAATGATGGTGACAGGTTGAATATCTAAATGAATCTCTGATGCACATCAGTGTCAAAAACCAGAATTTAAATGCAGTGGTGTCACGGGTGCACTCCACAAACGCACAGGAAACTTATTCACATAAACTTCACAGGAAACAGACACAAATAACAGACAAGGAGGTTGACAATACAAAATTGACAAGGAATAACCAAAACTAGGGAGTGTATGTATACATACGACATGATTAACTAATGACAAATAGGGGTGTGAACACATGAATACTGATAAATGGTGGGAAAACAGAACAGAGAAGTCACATGATTAAACAAAAGCACAAGGAACACATGACAGGGGGAAACACAGAATCCTGACAGGTGGGCTTTGAAGCATATTAAAATGAACAGAGCTTATTGTGATAACCGAATGGCAGGTGCACTATTGAAATAATGTTTCAAGAGTTCGCACTTTGATAATGCTCGACTATGATAGCAGGTTTGGCGTGCTGTCCCGGGAGAGAACCCTGAGCTCGGAAATAGATGAGCCCAAGGTTCCCGCCTGGTCAATGAGCATTAGGAGGGATACGAGATCAGGTGTTTCTCGAGAGCCCCCCTTAGGTTCTGATTAATTCTGTAAGTGTGTGTTAAGTGCTTGTGACTGTTGTTACAATTCGTTTATATACATGTTTTTAGATTGTGGGAGGAAACCGGAGTACCCTGGGAAAACCCACGCGAACACGGGGAGAACATGCAAACTTCGCTCAGAGAGTACCAACTGGCTCAAATAGCACTTGAACCTTTGGCTCTCTCGTTGTGGGGCAGCAGTGCCAGCCACTGAGTCAACATGTCGCCCGATCATGAAATTTAGAGGAGAGGGGAATGATAGGGGTGGAGGGGGGGTTTCCGAAAATGAAGGTAGAGAATGAAATTTAGGCAGGGTATTTATAGTAATTCGTAATGATCTGATAGGTTAGCTAATGATTAGCGATAGGTATCAGCTGTAGTCGTTCATATCACGTGCTCCTCTCGAAATTAGTTTGTGAAACTTCACTTCGGTAAGTTCACACAATAGCATAAAAGACTTACCTTCTGTATATCAGTATTAGAAATGGAAAATGTATATTGAAAAAATGTATGTTTTTTTATGATATCTCCCAATCTACAAGGTTTTAAAATTTTGCCTTGTGTTTGTTTCATTGATAGAGTTCAAACTCATTCGAACTAAAAAAGAAATGCTCGGTTGTCGTAACCCAACGGGTCAAATATGAGCAAAGCCAATGCTGGGATAATGTTTTCAATTAAATTTAAATGACCCTTTTCATCCCAATGGTTGGGTTTGTCCATATTTGACCCAATGTTAGGTTAACAAAAACCTAGCATTAGCATTTTTTAACTTTTACATATTTATTATTACGTATATAGTATGGGTATTTGTATTTGTCAGTCAGTCTAGTTGTGCAATACAGTCAGTTCAGATGTGCATCACTGTAGTTAGACAGAAAAAACAACTTAGCAGCATCTTTGTGTCTACACGTCTTTGCACCTGAAAACGCGAGATGCATCGATCAAAAATGGTTCCACCACGTTGCCATTGTCACACCCTCTGCACGTTCCCTCAGTCCCAGTCACCACTCACAGTCACCACACACCACACCCGTGAACAATCACCAGAGTTCTAATCACCCACACCAGCACCTGCAATCACCCACTCCCTATATATACTCACCTCATTCAGTCACTCACCGGCTGGAATCGAAGTTGGATGGTCTCCGCTTCCTGGATCTTTTCCCTGTTGCTCTGATCTCTTGCTTTCTGTATCTGTGGATGCAAACGACCGATTAAGGGGAGTGACTTTTGTTACATTGGTGATTGCACTGAACTTTAACTTACTGCTTGGACGAGCGTGTGAGAGAGCCTTCAACCAGTTGCACCGCTCACCTGTTTACCCACTGTTTATACTTGCTCCACAATAAATACTCACAAAGTAATCCCTGCCTTCTCTCCTTTGTGTGTATGACCGTGACAGCCATTGTCATGTCAACTCAACAGCTTGCAATACTTGCCCCGCCTTTGAGTTCTTCTGACTGGTCCACTGCTGTGGAACTGACATGAATGAGCGCCACTGTGTGTAAAGGTTAAAACAGTTTGGTCCCACTTTATATTAAGTGGCTTTAACTACTAGGTACTTACATAAAAAAAAATACAATGTACTTACTCTATGCATGATGTATTGCAGGTGCTCTTCAGGTGGGATACGGGTAGGTTTAGGGACAGGTTTGGTGGTATGGGTAGGTTTAAGGGTGGGTTAAGGTGTAAGGGATGGTCAACAGTGTAATTATAAATGTGATTACATAAATTAATTACAGACGTAATTACATGCAAATATTGAATTAATCATAAGTTCAATGTAAAAAACATGTATTTACACAAAGTGCATTGTAGCAAATGATTCAACTCTGTGTAAGTATATATTAGTTAAGGCTAATTAATGTAAAGTGGCACCAACAGTTTCACGTACATGTGTTTATGTAGAAAAACAACGTAAATATAAGATTCTGTCTCATCTTGCGTTCACACAAGTCTCAGTCCTTTCTCTACACACACACACACTAGACTGAGCAGGAGTTGTCCACTGCCCTCCAGTCAGTGCTAACATTTTCATTAAAAGAGATTTCGGTTTTGAAGCTTACTGAATCTATGCACAATTACTGATTTTTCTGTTGTTAGGAAAGGCTTGGGCTCAGCCTTTGGAACTTTAATATGCAGTCTAATTATAAAGTTTTATTTTCATTATTCTGTTTATTTTGTACTTTTAAATCACAAAAAGTTAGCTAGACAGAACTGTGGCTCAGTGATTAGCACTGTCGCCTCACAGCAAGAAGGTCACTGGTTCGAGTCCCGGCTGAGCCAGTTGGCATTTTTGTGTGGAGTTTGCATGTTCTCCCCGTGTTGGCGTGGGTTTCCTCCGGGTGCTCCGGTTTCCCCCACAGTCCAAAGACATGCGCTATAGGTGAATTGGATGAATTGTGTGTGAATGTGGGAGTGTATGGGTGTTTCCCAGTACTGGGTAGCAGCTCGAAGGGCATCCGCTCTGTAAAACGTATGCTGGAATAGTTGGCGGTTCATTACGCTGTGGCGACCCCAGATAAATAAAAGGGAGTAAGCCGAAGGAAAATGAATGAATGAAAAAGTTAGCTAGCTGATTGTGACAAAACACTTCTGACTGTTTAAAATAAAGAGAAAAAGCATCATTAAGACTTTGTCTAATAAGCTTGCCAAGATTTCACAGTTTATTTTGAAGACTTTATTCATGCCTTTTTGAATGAAGTAGTCAGCTTTGAGAACATACCCACAGGAATTGCGATAAGCATACAATCAAATGTCCAAAAAACCAAGCGATCAGAATTGTCATTTACACACATTTTACAATTCTCTATGCCAACAAATGCCCTTACAGCCGCAACTTATTACTAGGGAACACCCATACACCCTCTCATTCACACACACACTCATACACTACAACCAATTTTGTTTACCCAATTCACCTAGAGCGCATGTCTTTGGACTTGTGGGGGAAACCGGAGCACCCAGAGGAAACCCACGCCAACACGGAGAGAACATGCAAACTCCACAATGGTTGGGTTTTTCCATATTTGACCCAACGTTGGGTTAACAACCCAGCAATTTTTAACATTCACATATTTATTATCACGTATATAGTATGGCAGGGATTCTCAAACTCGGACCTGGAGGGCCGGTGTCCTGCAGATTTTAGCTCCAACTTGCCTCAACACACCTGCAAGGATGTTTCTAAAAAGTAGAGCTTGATTAGCTAGCCCAGGTGTGTCTGAAAGGGGTTGGAGCTCAAATCTGCAGGACACTGGACCTCCAGGACCGAGATTGAGAACCCCTGTAGTATGGGTTTAACAGTATTTGTATTTGTCAGTCCAGAAGTGCAATACAGTCAGTCTAGATGTCCAGTGACGCACATACCTACAGTAACTGTTATATACATACAATCAAATTTCCCAAGACCAAGCGATCAGAATTGTCTTTTACACACATTTTACAATTCTTTATGCCAACAATAGTCTACATTGTTTTTTCACCCAAAATATTTTCAGTGAAAGCATAACTCAGATCTCCAGAGCAATGAAAAAATAATCTCTGAGCAAAAAAATGATAACCAGAGCAGTGACGCACGGACCACACAAATGCCTGTGACCGTCGATAGCCAGATTGCGTGAGAGTACTTCCAAAGCACTGGCCATGCAGACGAGAGTCAGCTTAACCTCCAAAGCCACTCAGCATGAGAATTCTGATGTGGTCTCCAGAACGTTCCCATTTGATTCATTCTGCTGGTAATTATTTACTGGCCTGAAAAGAGGAACACAAGCTGCTGCCAGAGTCGGGGGTGGCAAACGCCTATGCTTGTGCTCTAATTTGTCTGCGGAAATGAAACCATCTGCAAAAAACATGCAGATGGCGGAGCTCAGGTATGTCAGCGACAAACACTTACAGGGGAATGTTGTCAAACACCACTTAATGGGTGGCCGCAGACTCGTCGTTATGTGACCGGTGATGCACCGTGCATGCAATTAACGCAAACCTCTCTCTTCCCCCTCATTGGCTTCCCGTCCCCTTCTTGGGCAAAGATAAAGAGAGCAATGTGTGCATCTGCGCGCTTGGTGTTAGCGAACAAGAGGCTGCAAACAAAGGCATCAGGCAGTTACTATGGGGTGATGCTGGCGGCAGGGAGAGGAGATGTGTGGGATACAAACACTTGTTCAGAAAGGATGGCGAATGAGAGACGGAGGGGGGCTGCGGTGGGATGCTGCTATCGGCACGTACACCTCAGTCTCAGAGACGAGAGAGAGCGCCCCTGGCACAGTCTAGCCAGTGCCCGCCACCCCACACCGTGTCATAGGAGGCCAAGAATGTTCATTGTGCCCAATATGAATGTGATCATTCAGTCTTACCCCGGTTGGGAACTTCAAGTCGATTAAGAAAGGGCTTTTTCTGCTTTCGGAGTTCTCCTGCTTGACTTTAAAGGTGCCATATACTGGATTGATTCCAATGTTAAATTGTTCTCTGTTATCTACACTGTAGTTATGCGAGTTCAAAAACTCACCAGGAATGGATTTATATGTATACCTCTAGAATCATTAGTTCGAGTGTGACCATATTTGGAGTGGTCATGAATATTAATGAGCTCTGCTTTGACGCTGGCAGCTCAGTGCCCGCTCTCTCAAGCCTCGGTCCCACTACAGTAGTCAACATTTGAAGTGGGTCAAAAAAAGTTTCAAAATTGACAAGAATGGGTGTTGTTGAATAGTTTTAGGACAACTTTGATGAAAGGTTTTGAACCACTTCAAATGTTGACTGGGGCTGCACGGTGGCGCAGTGGGTAGCACGATCGCCTCACAGCAAGAAGGTCGCTGGTTCGAGCCTCGGCTGGGTCAGTTGGCGTTTCTGTGTGGAGTTTGCATGTTCTCCCCGTGTTGGCGTGGGTTTCCTCCAGGTTTTCCAGATGAGTGGAGTGTCCTTCAGCACAACTCCCCTGTCTTCACAATGGCAACAGCACCTTTAAATGCATCCCTGGGAACCATAATAAACACCACCAGCCTGTCATTATTCTGATGAAGTCAGCAACAGAATGACACTAGGATGCTAAATAGTTTAGGAGTATGATAAGTGATCAGGATTACACAAAACATGTCACTCAGATAATCTGAGATTGATTTTAAAGGGATAATTCACCCCCAAAAAACTAAAATTCTTTCATCATTTTCTCATCCTTGTTAAAATCCTGTTTGAGAAAGACGAAGATATTTTAAAGAATGTTGGGAAAAAAGCAGCCATTGACTTTTATTGTGTTTTTTTGTTCCTGTTATGGATGTTAGTGGTGTGTTTTGTTTTCAGCATTCTTCAAAATATCTTGTTTTGTGTTCAACAGAAGAAAGAAATTTATAAAAGCTTAGAACCACTTGAGGGTGAGTAAATGATGAGGAAAACTCATTTTTGGTTGAACTACACTGTAAAAACCAATCCATAAATGAACAATTCTGTTATTTTTTTTTATTATTTATGCTTTTGTTTAATTATAGTACCATGATTTTTCCTCCAACAACGTTTGACGTCGAAAATTTTGAAAAAGTGACATTTATTGACATCATTTTTATTAGTTTATTCATTTGTTTACTGTCTGGGTTGGTGTTGTAAATAAAGTACAAAAACCTGGTAATAAACTGCCAGTACTGTTTTATGTTATTTTAAGAACTTAAATTCTATATATATATTATTTATTTTACAATATATTGTTTCAAACTACTAAAAATGTCCATGAAAGTCACTCTGTTAAACTGCACAGTTGCATTTTCATCATCAAGAGTCCACAAAGCAGAGATCAACATCCCGTAATGCAATTCATAACCATAAATAAACATAAAAAATATAAATCATATATCACAGAACCTGAAAATGAGCAGATATTTCTTTACAGTGTATCCCTTTAATACCAGATGAATAAATTTACTAACCAGGCAAGACACAGCAACATATAATGAAAAGGTATCTTTGGCATGCTAATCAGAATTTGTCTCAACCAGTAACGATATACTACAAGCAACCTGAATTCTATTTCCCTTATAACATTGTGGCTGAAAAAAAAATAGCATACATACTAGGGCAATAATAATCATCAATATAAACTTTATACAGAACACTGCCTTTCATACAGAACACTGTAAAGAGCCCTTTTTTCATCCTAGATACATTGCATGTATTCGACCTATGTTGCCCTTGTCTGTTGCGGAAAGATCGATTAACTCCATTGTTTCACGTATTGATTATTTCAGTGCACTCCTTGGTGGTGTTCCTAAATAATCACTTAACAAACTGCAATACCTGCAGAATCACCAGGAACAATCGTATTGCTAACTTATAAGGCTTTGCATAATTTTGCTCCACAATATCTGGTCAGTCTTTTATTACTACCAGAAACTAACCATCTTCTCAGTGTTTCTTAGTTTTTTCCAAACCTGTCTCTGATCCAGGGGTGACAGGGCCTTTGTCATTGTTCTTTTTTAAGCCAAGGGTGTCTGATTTACATTTCTACTAATGTATAGAATAAATGTTGGATCAGCATTTGACTTGCTTTTTAAAGTCGCCATGAAATCAAAATGTACTCTTCTTATTTTTATATGTATATAGTATTTCTTGTTATAAATTATGTAAACTATGGCTTGAAGCTTACGCTGCTATTCTGAATAATGGAAAACAGAAAGCAGCTGTAGGATGGCGTGTTTAAATCAATTATTTATCTGACTCCATTATAATTAATCTGATTCCATTAAACTTGTTATCATCATTGATAAAGAGAAAGAATCTCAATGCCTTAAAGCAGGCAAAGTTGTTTATTAAGTTACATGTTTAAACAGACAGTAGAATGAAGCAAACTAACACACTGTATAGAGAAACTTAGCTGAAACATATGAACTGCTGTGTAACAACGTTAAACTGCCTTTGTTAGCATATGAGGCTACGCCACCGATGTGAGGGAGAAGCCATTCTCCCTGATCAACAGTCACCTTTCATTCTTATACCCTGAGCAAAGCATTGATTGAAATACCAACCTCCAAAACCAGCTAAACACGAAGGCAAAGTTGAGGACATGAAGTGGGGGAGAAGTATATTACCATAGTCTATTCAGGCCATGATTAAACAATAGTAAATAGACTGTACATTGAAATATATCAATATCTCTATTGGGTTCATCACTACAATGTTGAAGTCAAAAACTGTCAAATGATACCAAACAAGTTATATGAAAGAAGATCATGAGCAGATTGTGTGTGGTGAAAAGCACATAGTTACTGTAAGCAAATGGAAGAGATGTGTATTGGAGCTGTGAGGAACTCTCTGCCATGCCAGGAGGACTCATCCTGTGCTTGGAATACCCCAGCAGTCAGTCATTAGCGTAGAAGGAATAGTATATTATATTTTCTCAGCTTACAATCTGTGCACTTCATTATTTTGTAAAAATTCTTTGCAGTCATTGGCTGTTAACTTTTAAAGAGATAAGACACTTCAAACTTAAATGGCTCATTTTACCTGATGTCCCAATTTGCATGATGTCACCCTATTGGAATGCCGGAAATGTCCTTAAAGATCATATTAGCATTATCGAAAAAATTGTATTGTGATATACACTCACCGGCCAGTTTATTAGGTACACCTAATAAATGATTTAAGTGACTTTGAACGTGGCATGGTTGTTGGTGCCAGATGGGCTGGTCTGAGTATTTCAGAAACTGCTGATCTACTGGGATTTTCACACACAACCATCTCTAGGGTTTACAGAGAATGGTCTGAAAAAGAGAAAATATCCAGTGAGCGGCAGTTCTGTGGGTGCAAATGCCTTGTTGATGCCAGAGGTCAGAGGAGAATGGCCAGACTGGTTCCAGCTGATAGAAAGGCAACAGTAACTCAAATAAGCACTCGTTACAACCGAGGTCTGCAGAAGAGCATCTCTGAACGCACAACACGTCCAACCTTGAGGCGGATGGGCTACAGCAGCAGAAGACCACATCGGGTGCCACTCCTGTCAGCTAAGAACAGGAAACTGAGGCTACAATTCACACAGGCTCACCAAAATTGGACAATAAAATATTGGAAAAACGTTGCCTGGTCTGAAGAGTCTCGATTTCTGCTGCGACAGAATTTGGCATTAACAACATGAAAGCATGGATCCATCCTGCCTTGTATCAACGGTTCAGGCTGGTGGTGGTGGTGTAATGTTGTGGGGGATATTTTCTTGCCACACTTTGGACCCATTAGTACCAACTGAGCATCGTGTCAACGCCACAGCCTACCTGAGTATTGTTGCTGACCATGTCCATCCCTTTATGACCACAGTGTACCCATCTTCTGATGGCTACTTCCAGCAGGATAACGTGCCATCTCATAAAGCACGAATCATCTCAGACTGGTTTCTTGAACATGACAATGAGTTCACTGTACTCAAATGGCCTCCACAGTCACCAGATCTCAATCTAATACAGCACCTTTGGGATGTGGTGGAACGAGAGATTCACATCAGCAAATCTGCAGTAACTGCTTGATGCTATCATGTCAATATGAACCAAAATCTCTGAGGAATTTTCCAGTACCTTGTTAAATCTATGCCACGATGGATTAAGGCAAAAGGGGGTCCAACCCGGTACTAATAAGGTGTATCGATGAGTGCATATTGATATTAAATTATTGTTCAGCCCTCAATGTACATCATGATAGCAGAAAAAAAGGACAATCGTAACTTCCGTTTCATGGTGACTTTAAGATCACAGTGGCCTCAGAGGACTCAATGCGTCTCTCAACTGTTTGTTGTGTAAAACTTTTACAATTGATTTTCTTTAAGAAAAGGGATATTTCTGTGTGTGTGTGTCTCCTATATTTAAGCACATCCATCTAATACCCATTTAACTCCCTATTTCCTTTCCTGATGGTGTGATACTATCAGGCCATGTGAGGTGAAGGGTTCTCCCCTGTTTCTTTCTCAGCCTGACATTAAAACTAACATTGTCCCTTTGTTCTGCTTGGCTTGCTGTGAAATGCCAAGGAATCTCTTTTCAGCCAAGACTAAATTCCATCTAATTCTGTTAATGCCCAAAGCATTGGACTGTTGGTAGTGTAAGAAACATTTGAATATCAAAGCCCATGGGAAGGCGACCGAAACCTAGTAAGCTCCCTCAATGTCTACTGCCAACATAGGCAGCTGCCCTCGCTGAAAGCCTTTTAATTGAAAAACCTCATAAGTGACTGATTTGAAACGCTCTACGCAGACCCAAACGCCAGTGGCCTACATATGACACACACTTGACTTGACTTGAGTATACTTGCAGAGAAATAGTTTTTCTGACTTTGATTAGAGTTAAGTTGTACAAAATGCCTTTGTACACTGCAAAATGATTTTCTTACTTAGTTTCTGTCTGGTTTCTAGTAAAAATGTCTAAAAAGTCTTTAATAAAGCAGCATTTTGTTAAAAAAGTAAATAATATTGTCTTGTTTTCAGAAATAAGTCCAAAATAAGTGAGTTTTTCCTTAAAACAAGCAAAAGCTTTTTAATAATATTGTGATAATCGCGATTTGTGAACCATACAGGTATAGATAAATCGAAATAGTGACCACTAGTCTCTCCTCCATCTTTAAAAGTCTCCGTAGTTGTCTTGACAAATATACAAACCCAATCTTAATTTCCCTCACTATCACCAAGAAACCCATTTTAATAAACTGTAAAACTAAAAATTACATTCATATTAGCCACTCGTCCAATTACATTAGAAAAAAATTACGTTAACACATAAAAATATGTCCATCTTTACCAACACCTGGAATCCATTTCTTCAATATCTTAATATATTCAACCACCCTGAACTAAACCCATCCACATTTCCACACACAGCCTTGCTTTCTGTCATTATTAATGTTTTTTTCTCTTTATTGTAATTTTCTAAAATTTTATTTCCTCCTCACTTTAACTCCTCCATACCAAATTCCAAGCACAATTTAGAGATGTACAGTGTACATTCAATCCCCATAACACTCACACGCTAACACCTCAAATAATTACATACTTATACATTTAATCTCAGTTTGTGCTTTTGTTTTGTACTTTGTTTTTTTCATGTTTCATGTTTCATGTTGTTATGACAACACAAGCACCTCTGTCACCTCAAAAGAAACCCTGCCTTCATTTGTTTCATTTGATTGGACAATGAAAAAAGACGCAATGGTCATAGTGCGCTTTTTCCACTCAGATTTGACTTTTTTTGCAGGCACACAGAGCGCAACGTCAAAAACGCGAGACGCAGCAGGTGGTTAAAACACGAGATGCGCACGGCACATAAGCAGCACACAAAACGCTTGCAGCCATTAGAAAACCATTTTAAAAAGCTTTCTCATATCACAAAAAGTGCATTCGGTGTTATCGACCCCTTAGACTAAAAGTTGTGAAGTGAAACGAGAGAAACACTCAGTGTTGGGCAAGCTACTTGGAAAATGTAGTGAGCTAAGCTATTAGTTACTCTACTTAAAATGTAGCTTAACTACACTAAAAGCTACCCCCTGGAAATGTAGCAAGCTAAGCTAAAAGATACTTGGCAAAAGTAGCTTAGCTACATTGAAACTATTTTTATTATTATTATTATTATTATTATTATTAAATCGAACCACCTTCAATAGTCAAGTCAAGTTTATTTATATAGCGCTTTTCACAATGTAGATTGTGTCAAAGCAGCTTAACATAGTTCTAGTAAAGTCCAGATTTCAGAGTTGAAGTTCAGTGTAGTTTAGTTCAGTGTGGTTTAAATTTCACTGCTGAAAGTTCAAACACTGCAGAGCAAATCCACCGAAGCACAGCTCCACAAGTCCCGATCCGAGCAAGCCAGAGGCGACAGTGGCGAGGAAAAAAAAAAAGAATTCACCAATTGACGAAGTGAAGGGAAAAAAAAACCTCGAGAGAAACTAGGCTCTGTTAGGCACGACCATTTTTCATCTGGCCAAACTTCCTGTTCAGAGCTGCAGTCTAGGCTCTGGAGGCTGAGGAAGCTGGACGTCCATCGTGGAGAAGCTGCAGGTGTGAGTAGGGCACCAGCGGGCGGTCAGGTTGGCCCGCAGGATCAATGTGGGGACTCGTTTATCACGGTGGTCATTCAGGAATCAGTCTCATGCACTCCATTTCTCCATGATGACCACAGCATCAGCTCGGGATACAACCTGGTCCAGGATTATGGATACCTTGGGATCATCTCTTCACAGGTCTTGGATCGCATCAATGGCGCTGCATAGTCTCTAGGGACCTCGGAATGAGTATCCCCAGGTGGAAATAGTGAATAAAGAAAATAATTAGCGTAGCTGCTCTTCATAGTGTATTTAAACGAGATGTAAAAATAGAGTGTTATAGATGAAAATAGCAGTTAAATAAACAAACATAGAAACAAACATGTAAAGCATATGAGATAAAGCATATTAAGTCAATAAAACTGTCAATGAAACATATGAGGCATGGTTGTTCAGTTAAGTTATTTACTGCAATTAATATGCTGTTTCAAATATGACAGCCAAAACAAAAAATCCAATAAAACCAGGTGTTACACATTTAAAATACTATAGTAATTTATAGTAAAAGGAAATATTTATGAAAGTGTACTATATTGTATATATAGTATTTATAACTCTTTGTTTATGAATTACAGTAGATAATGTAGTAACATTATTAACTATCATGAACTAACAGTAATTACCATAGTAAACCTTAGCCTTTATATTTATATATAATAAAAGTACCACAACAAATCAACTAATTAATTCCAGTACTTCCCTATACTGTGGTTCAAAAATACTATCGTGTTTTCTATAAATTACTAAAGTATTTTCTTCATGTGGATTCACTTGGGCACATTTGCAGGACAAACTATAAGTTAATTTTAAAACCAACTGAACTAATAAAAGACATTTAAAACAACTCAAATCAGCTTTAACAAGAGCACAGCATCAGAATTAACGTTATTGCAGTTTAACATGTACTTCTCGAGGTATTGTCACAAGGAATCCTGCTTCAGAAATCATTCCTCTCCCTCAGTCATCTTTTTATCAACCAAGTTTCTTGTGTCGGCCTAATCGGTTGGCAACATCACCGACCGGAGCGAGAGGTGGCAGTAACTCGCCAAAAAGTTTGCTGTCGACCATCATAAAATATAAAAAAATATATATATATAAAAAAAAATCACCATTTTCGCCATCATATGGATTTACTTTCATTGGCCAGACACCAGCCTCACAGCTCCGTGAATATCGGTGGCGTCACATACTGATCCGGGATCAGTCAATGTAACTTGTGTGGATGCTACTGCGCTACTTGCTTAAAAAGATAGCTTCAATCACTGAAAAGCTATTTGATTTAGAAAGTAGCGATGCTACCGCTACGCTACTGAGAAATGTAGTTAAGCTAGTAGCATTACTACTTGCAGCGACGCTACTGCCCAACACTGGAAATGTTGGCAACTGCTGATGAGAGACAAGCGTGATGAGACACAAAAGCAGCAGAGCTTTTATTATGCCACAATCCACGGCTACTTGTTCTTCAGCTCGTGATCATGTGGAGAAGAAGCAGCACTGTTTTATCAGACTAAACACATTTTAAACTTCTGTTATAATGCTGATCTGTGCAGTTCAATAAAACACACAACGTAATAAAGCCTCGATGCTGTGTCCCTGTTTTCTATTGAATACTGTCCCAAATATTTGGGATAATGTAAGTCAGCAAAATATTTAACACTGTTCTAGTGGGCTTTGGATATTTTGATAAACTTACATATTGTGCCTTTAAATGACAGTTCATTGTTTGGTTGAAGCATGCACCTTTGCTCAAGGATGTCCAAATTATGTGATATATTTATTATAATTCTTTCAATTTTACTTTTATGTCCCCAGGACTATGCAGTTTACATTGGTATGAACATTTTGAAATACCCCTCACTTTAGGACTGCACCTTTGCTTGTTTAAAGTGCTGTCTGCTGGTTCACAAGGCATTGGACGTCTCGTTTCTTGGGTTTCTATCAAGTTCTGTGACTGCTAATGAAACATAGGAACAATATGTGCCTTGTCCTTGGGGCAACTCTATTACTTGCATTTGATTGTTTGCTTTACTCTCTAAACTTGGAGTGTATTAATTAAAAGAGGCTTTGCCATGTGGTTGAACACCACGGCCTACTTGGCTCCGCTTTCAATACCCACTCTCAAGGTTGAGGCTTTTTATCTCCTTAACACAAAATCTCATTACTTTTACTATAGCATATAAAAAGGGCACAATCTGCTTGGTGAGCTATAAACACACACAATTTCTCCAAAGAGGGCAAAGTATTCACTGCAAAATAATGTTTTTGTATTGTTTCTAGCCCAAATATCTAAACATTCTTAAATCAAAATGCATTTTGTAGACAAGCAAATACTATTGTTTAGTTTTAAAAAATAATAAGTCAAAATTCAGAGAACTTTTCTTAAAAACAAGCTAAATAATCTATCATTGGGGTTAGCAAAATAATCTTGTTTTTGGTTGGAAATAAGAATATTTGACTTACTTTTGACTTCTGATTACTGAAAATAAAACAATGTTTTTTAACTTCAAAATCAAACAAAAAGTGCTTCAGGGGTAATTAATGTGTCGGTGCTCTTTGGGTAAGGGATACATAAAGATAAACAGCAAAATTATAAGTGTGTGAAGTGTGAAGTGTAGTGTGGCCAAGTATGGTGTCCCATACTTGGAATTTGTGCTCTGCATTTAACCCATCCAAGTGCACACACACAGTTAGTGAACACACACATACCGTGAACACACACCCGGAGCAGTGGGCAGCCATGCTGCGGCGCCCGGGGAGCAGTTGGGGGGAACGGTGCCTTGCTCAAGGGACTCACCTCAGTCGTGGTATTGAGGGTGGTGGAGAGTGCTGGTCATTCACTCCCCCCACCCCCAATTCCCGCTGGTACCGAGTATCGAACCAGCAACCTTCGGATCACGAGTCCAACACTCTAACCACCAGGCCACGACTGCCCGTAACTTATAAGTCCAAGGCACTCGAAAAAATGGGAAAAATTATTTTAAAAGCCTTTATTAACATGGCTATTCCATAAAACAATGTTTTTTACTTGTCTTAAAATGCTTCTTGTTGCTAGTCTAAATATGTAAAAATTCTTAAATCAAGACAAAGACTCTAAGTAATTATGCAGTGCACTTCTGATATAGCAAATAGAAATTAAAAGCCATAACTTGTTATAAAGTACGCCCAAAACTCAAACAAATTTTGAGAATATTTTACATTTGAAGAAATGTGCCTATATTAGATACACTAACAAGTAAATATTGATCATATGCTATGTCAAACGCATACTAAGAGATCTAAACCCAAAGTCGACATATTACATCATGAAGTTGACCTAAAAAAGAAAACTAATTTTACATTTTACCATTTTACATATTGTCAGAAAAGTGGCTAGTATCATATGATTAAAAACATTCGATACCAAAACTACGATATAATGGATGATATAAAAATGATTTTTAAAAGGAGGGTGGGGAATGAGCAAATCACACTAAAATTTATGAATGAGATTGTACAAATTACTACCCAGCCGGCACAGGACGTCAACATGACGTCAGATTGACGTTGTACCCCAACGTCATGGGACGTTACATCTTGGGTGGAAATGAAAATCGGGTTGATATCAGACCGACATCAGTGTCCAACATTGGACAGATGTTGGATTTTGGTCACTTAAGCTAAAAACCAAATATGAACGTCTAATGATGTTACAGCTTGACGTTGTGTGGACGTTACCACTATGACGTCTATCAGACCTTGATTTTGGTTGCCATACCTGACAGATAAATGTCAGTATTTGACATCAATATGGTGTTGGTTTAAGATGTTGGCTCGATGTTGGGTTTTGGTCACTTTTCAACACAACCTAAAATCAACCAAATATCAACACTGTTATTGAACATCAAAATAACGTTGTCCTTAGATGCTGGTTAGACATTGAATTTTGGTCACCCGACATCACGACCTAAATCTAACCTAATATTATTTTTTCTGAAAACAAAGCAATGTTTTTTTTTTACTTGTCTTAAAATGCTTCTCGATTTAAGAATTTTTACATATTTAGACTAGAAACAAGACAAAAACTGTAATAATTGTTTTTGCAGTGCACTTCTGATATAGAAAATAGAAATTAAGCCCACAACTTACTATAAAGTAGGCCCAACACTCAAAGCTTGAGTATATTTTACATTTGAAGGAAATACATTGCTGTTGTTTAATAAGCTAACATGTCTTTGTTGATCACATATCTATGTAAAACGCGTACTAAGTGACACAACCCAAAGATGACCTATTATATCATGAAATTGACCAATTAAAGTTGACAGATCCATCCCAATCTCACGAGAAAATATAACTATTTTACATATTGTCAGAAAAGTGGCTAGTATCGTACAATTAAAAACGTACGATACAAAAACTACAATAATGTATGATATAAAGACGATTTAAAAAAAGGAGGGTGGGGAATGAGTAAATCACAAAAAAATGTATAAATGAGATTGTACAAATTACTACCCAGCAGGCACAGGACGTCAACATGACTTCAGATTGACATTGTACCCCAACGTTGGGGGATGTTGCATTTTGGTGGAAATGAAAATCTGGTTGACATCAGAACCCAACATCAGACCGACGTCAGTGTCCAACATCGGACAAACGCTTGATTTTGGTCACTTTCCAACGCAACTTAAAAACAACCAAATATCAATGTCTAATGATGTTACAGCTTGACGTTGTGTGGACGTTACCACTACAGACGTTGGATTTTGGTTGCCATACCTGACAAACAAATGTCAGTATTTGACGTCAATATGACACTGTTTTAAGATGTTGGCTCGACGTATGTCACTTTTCAACACAACCTAAAATCAACCAAATATCAACGTCGTTATCGGACATTAAAATAACATTGTCCTTGGACGCTGGCTAGACATTGAATTTTGGTCACCCGACAGCACAACCTAAATCTAACCTAATATTAACATCTTATGAAGTTGTGTGCCTGCTGGGTATGAATTAGCTATTAAATCTAAAAGTTATGAATTGCTGTGACATTGCATTGGACAAATACTTTATTTTTAATGTATTAGTGCTAGAATTGAGTTCCTGGTTTATCTACTAATCTAGCACATGTGAAAAAAAGACAACCCTAAAGAAAAAAAATATTTTAAATCGGCAGACTGACACTTTAGCTCTAAAAAAAAAAGGACAAATTTAATAGGTCAACATTTCAACCTACAAAGTCTTCATCAGGTCTTCAAAGGACAGCCCTGAAACTTCAAATTAAACATGATCTTGGGAAGGAGTGCCATTTGTAAAGACATCCCCCACCATAAAAAAGGTTAAACATCTAAATCTCTTTATGAATAACCCTACACATGGTCATGCCCTACGTGACCTCACGTCCACCCACTTCAAGGGCTCTGTCATTCATTGGCATCAGGATGTTCATTTCCATGTGGAAATTGCCTCATGTCAGAACCCGCAGATTTATGATTTAATTTTCTGTCAAAGTGACAATAAATCAGCACTGAGCACTGACCACGAAAAAGGTCATCTTCATTTTGGATGGCCTGAGGACTTGTAAATTAGCAGCACATTTTCAGCACACTAAGGGTGAACTACCCCTTTAGGGAGTCCTGAGGAAGAAAATGATCAGCCCCTCAAGGAGTCATTTTATTTAATACGTCGCTATCAATTGCAAAACCAAATGTGATATCAGGCAGCTTAAATTTTCATTGGTCATTGTTATTGAGTGCCATTATACACTGTAAAAATATATCTGTTAATTAACAGTTTCCGTATTTTAGGTGTTTTCCATTTATTTATGGTTGTGAATTGCATTATGGGACCTTTATCTTTGCTCTGTCAACTTTTAATGTTGAAAATTCAACTCTACAGTTGAACAAAGTGGTTAGCACTGTCGCCTCACAGCAAGAAGGTTGCTGGTTCGAGCCTCGGCTGGGTCAGTTGGCATTTCTGTGTGGAGTTTGCATGTTCTCCCCGTGTTGGCGTGGGTTTCCTCGCGGTGCTCCAGTTTCCCCCACAAGTCCAAAGACATGCAGTGTAGGTGAACTGGATAAACTAAATTGTCCGTAGTGTATGTGTGTGAATGAGAGTGTATGGGTGTTTCCCAGTGATGGGTCCGCTGTGTAAAACATACGCAGGATAAGTTGGCGGTTCATTCCGCTGTGGCGACCCCAGATTAATAAAGGAACTAAGCCAAAAAGAAAACAAATGAATGAATGAATTTAAATACTACATTTTAGTTATATTTTAAGCACTAATTTTCACTAGATTAGCTTGTCTACTGGAATCGTAATGTCCAGGCTTTTTGATGGACCAAAATTCATTCATTCATTAATTTTCTTTTCGGCTTAGTCCCTTTTAATTACCTGGGGTCGCCACAGCGGGATGAACCGCCAACTTATCCAGCATATGTTTTACGCAGCGGGTGCCCTTCCAGCTGCAACCAATCACTGGGAAACATCCATACACACTCATTCACACACACACACTTTGGACAATTTAGCTTACCCAATTCACCTATACCGCATGTCTTTGGACTGTGGGGGAAAGTGGAGCACCCGGAGGAAACCCACACCAACACGGGGAGAACATGCAAACTCCACACAGAAACGCCAACTGACCCAGCCGAGGCTCGAACCAGTGACCTTCTTGCTGTGAGGCGACAGTGCTACCCACTGCGCCACCGTGCAGCCATGGACCAAAATATTTACTACAATTTTTTTTTTAATTCCTTACCATACTACTTTACTATTCAAATATTTAGGAAATGCCAAAAAAAAAACATGAGTCAAAGTTATTGATTTTTCTTTTGTCTTTTGCCAAATAAAGTCCTATCCTAACAAACCACATCATCAATGGAAATGTATTTATTCAGATTTCAGAAAACTGACCCTTTTGACAGTTTTTTTTCTTTTAGTTTTTTTTGTGTGTGTTCCAAGGTCACAAATGTATTTAAATTGTAAGTTTATATTATAGATTTGTAAATACTGGTAAGAGATAAGTATTTTAAATGTAAAATTTTGAATAAAGAAATATGAAATGTTGGTAAAAAATGTGTACAATATACTACAGTAAAATGTATTAGACTATCTAATATCAAATTTAAAACAGTGGCTTATTAATCAGGCAGATAACACTGCCCAGCACATTCAACTTTCCTCATTCAATCATTCATTCATTTTCTTTTCGGCTTAGTCCCTTTATTAATCAGGGGTTGCCACAGCAGAATGAACCGCCAACTTATCCAACAAATGATTTACGCAGCGGATGCCCTTCCAGCTGCAACCCAGTACTGGGAAACACACTCATTCACACACATACACTACGGACAATTTAGCTTACCCAATTCACCTATACCGCATGTCTTTGGACTGTGGGGGAAACCGGAGCACCCGGAGGAAACCCACGCGAACACGGGGAGAACATGCAAACTCCACACAGAAATGCCAACTGAATCAGCCGAGGCTCGAACCAGCGACCTTCTTGCTGTGAGGCGACAGCGCTACTCACTGCACCACTGTGCCGCCCTCAACTTTCCTCAGAACTCAGAATTTGACTATTTGAATAATAAAAAAATGACTTAATAATTATAATAATGATGATGATGATGATGATAATAATAATAATAAAGTGCTGATATTACCAGCCTCTCTTGTAAAAAAAAATAAATAAATAAAGGGGCGACATGGTGGCTCAGTGGTTAGCACTGTCGTTTCACAGCAAGAAGGTTGCTGGTTCGAGCCTCGGCTGGTTCAGTTGGCATTTCTGTGTGGAGTTTGCATGTTCTCCCCGTGTTGGTGTGGGTTTCCTCCGGGTGCTCTGGTTTGAAAATAAGATGCAAAGAAAAAAAAAAAAAAGTTGTACACGTGTTTTCTCTATTTAACTTTCCAATAGTCAACAGTGAAAAACAACTTCGCAGGTATCGCACGTACTCTCGCTCAGCTGGATGTTGCACTCATGAAAAAAATGACTGTTTGCATTCGCAACAAACAGCGTGGCTTGCTGTGAAGCCGGAGCTTGGTCTTAAAGCCTTTTTGAAATTTTCACAATTTATGGCGACACAGCAGTCAAAACTGGGACAAGGAAGTTCACCTACGAGAAAAAATTGTTGTATCTCAGTCTATCCTAACAAGCCCTACATCAATGGAAATCATTTAGATACTGATTTGACTGTTTTTTTGTGGCCCAGGGTTGCAAATGTATTTATATTGAAAATATAATATATTTATATTAGGAATCTGTTAAAATTTGTTTAAAATTTAAAACAGTGGCCTATTAATTAGGCAAATAACACTGCCCTGCACATTCAACCTTCCTCCGAACGTAAATTAAATAAAATAAAAAAATAACTGTTTGCATTTGCAACAAACAGATTTGAGAAGTCAAAAACACGGAGCGTGACCATAAACAGTGTCGCTTTGTTAGGATAGGCTGAGATACAACTTTTGACAACTATTTGTTAACTCGCAACAAACAAACTTAAAGCCTTTTTGAAATTTTTACAATTTATGATGACACAGCAGTCAAAATTGGGACAAGGAAGGTCTCGTACGGAACAAAATTGTTGTCAAAAAGTTGTATCTCAGTCTATCCTAACAAACCATACATCAATGGAAATCATTCAGATACTGACTTGACTGTTTTTTGTTTAGTTTTTTTGTGGTCCAGGGTCACAAATGTATTTATATTGAAAATTGTATATTATAGGTCTATAAATACTGAGATAAGTGTTTTAAATGTAACATTTTGAATAAAGAAATATGAAATGGTGGTTAAAAAAAAAAATACTTGTACAATATATTACAGTAAAAATCTATTAGACTATCTAATACAAGCATATATATATATTAGGAAATCTGTTAAAACGTCTTTAAAATTTTAAATCCTGCACATTTAACTTTCCTCTCAACTCTTTTTTTAAAACACATAATAATAATAATAATAATAATAATAATAATAATAATAATAATAAT
>CAIGQV010019270.1:8085540-8098245 GCA_903798115.1 Danio jaintianensis
ATAATAATAATAATAATAATAATAATAATAATAATAATAATAATAATAATAATAATAATATTAATAATAATGAAGTGCTGATTATACCAGCCTTCAAAAAAAAAAAGAAGTTCAAAAATTATTTTATGTTTTAATTAATAATATTAAAATATAAATTAATTTTCGAACATACTTTGTTGATCTGCTATTTGTGCTTGACGCTTCTATTGGTCATTTTAAAAAATAATAAGAAAAGATAAGGTGCAAAGTTACGCTAAGAATACGCTAAAAGTTGTACACGTTTTGCTGAAAAACAACTTCGCAGGTATCGCACGTACTCTCGCTCAGCTGGATGTTGCACTCATGAAAAAAATTACTGTTTGCATTCGCAACAAACAGATTTGAGAAGTCAAAAACACAGAGCGTGACGGTAAACAGCGTCACTTGCTGTGAAGCCGGAGCTTGGTCTTAAAGCCTTTTTGAAATTTTCACAATTTATGATGACACAGCAGTCAAAATTGGGACAAGGGAGTTCACGTACGGGACAAAAAACTAACAAATTCTGGACCTTTGGCAGGGGGTGGGTCATTCGAACCTCCTGAACCCACTCCCCTGGCTACAGGCCTATATAGCCATAGTCAAATATCCTTCTCTTTCCTTCTTGCATGTCAGTATGTCCGTGCTCGTTTACGTCTCACAAGGCTATCAAGTTTCAATCATGAGAAAACAGCAGCCTCCTGTTATGTGGACAAAACACCCGGCCCTACATTTTACAATATTGTTCTGGCTGTCTAGAGGACTGAGATAAATGGTCCTGCCGGAGTCCTGCTTTAAAGCGCTGTACCATCCACACAGCTAAAACATGCCAGCTTAAGATGCCAATCTGCAGCTGATGTATGCACTGATACAGAGAAAGGGCCAGCAGGCTTTTCAAAAAGGCAACCTAACAAAAGCCAGCACTTCACCAGATTGTGCAACCATCATGCACTTAAGCGTCACTTTGGGCCCGAGGCAGGATTTCATCTTCTCGTGCGTCACACACAGAAAGCAGGGCCAGGATCAGACAGACTGTGACAAATTGGGAAAGGACTCGTTCAAATAAATCTCGGTCTACTCGTTGTTGCGCTCTTTTACAATCTCATGTTTGACTTTGAAACACGAACAGGGCTCACACTGTTTTTCAGAGATCCTTTTCGAGGATATTTTAAATTTTGTTATGATGGGAATACAAGACAAGGATCAAAGATTCATGGCCTAAAGCAGGGGTTCGTCTCAAAGTCTCAATTCAAAGATCCAAATCTGAAGTTTCAAAAAAAAAGGTTGGGACAGTATGGAAAACGCAAATAAAAAAAAAGAAAGTAGTGATTTCTAAATTTACTTTGACTTGTATTTCATTGCAGACAATACAACAAACATTATTTAATGTGTTCCTCATGATTTTTATTTTATTTTTTTTAATAAACACGTATCCAATTTTGGTTCTTGCAACATATTTAAAAATAGTTGGAACAGTAAAGCATTTACCACTTCGTAATGTTGCTATTCCTTTTCACAACACTTAAAAGACGTTTAGGGACTGAAGACAGCAAGTTATGAAGTGTGTAATTTTGTCCCATTCTTCCTGCAAACAAGTCTTAAGGTGGGCAACAGTACGGGGTCTTCGTTGTTGCATTTTGCGTTTAAAAATGCGCCACACATTCTCAATTGTAGACAGGTCGGGACTGCAGGCAGGCCAGTCAAGTACCTGTATCCTCTTCCTCCGCAACCAGGACTTTGTAATGTGTGCAGAATGTTTTGCATTGTCTTGTTGAAATATGCATGGGTGTCCCTGGAAAAGAAGGCAGCATATTGTGCTCCAAAATCTTGATGTACTTTTCAGCATTAATGGTCCCATCACAGATGAGCAAGTTACCTTTGCCAAGGGCACTGACACAACCCCATACCATGACAGACCCTGGCTTTTGGACTTTTTACTGGTAACTTAAGTCTGGATGATTCTTTTCTTCTTTGGTACAGAGCACACGGCATCCATTTCTCCCAAAAAAATACCTGAAATACTGATTCATCTGACCACAGTACACATTTCCACTGTGTGATGGTCCATCCCAGATGCCTCTGAGCCCAGAGAAGTTGACAGCGGTTCTGGACACTGTTAACATAGGGCTTTCTTTTGGCACAGTACAGTTTTAACTGGCATTTGTGGATGTAACTACGTATTGTGGTACTTGACAAATGCTTGCCAATGTAGCCCTGAGCCCATGTGGTGATATCGCTTCTAGATGAATGATGATTCTTGATGCAGTGCAGCCTGAGGGATCTGAGATCACCGATGTTCAGTTTAGGCTTGTGCCCTTGTCCTTTACGCACTGAAATTCCTCCAGATTCCTTGAATCTTATGCACTGTTGAAGGTGAAATATCCAAATATCTTTCTTTGAGGAACATTGTTTTTAAACAATTCAATAATCTTCTCACATATTTGTTGGCAAACTGAACAGCACAGGACTGCTTAAACATATTAACATTACAGAGGGATAAGGAAACATTCTATAAAGAAAAGCACATGAGCTTCACATGTGCAAATGCAATCATGTTAAAAGCACACGTGAAACATGCTAAATATGTGGTTTGGAAAAAAACTATGATCATATGTGCTGATCCAAACGTAATGTACAGAAATGCCTTATTCATGCAGTTAGTTACTGTATTACCCCAACACAAAAAATTGTATTGTAATTTATAATACCCTTTTCCTATGTGGTCACGTGATGTGCGTTTTCAGTGGTAAAGTGTGGACGGAGAGTTGTTCAGAAACACTAGGTGAAATGCCAGTGTGGACGCGGATCGTTTTTATTCGAAAACGCCGTTTTAAAACTAAAACGTATTAGTGTAAACAGGGCCTTAGACTTCAACTGTGCATTACGTGTTGAGTGATAAAGCAGAATTGCTTCAAAGTGTCACGTTTTATGACACGGTATAACCTGTCATCCCACCCGGCCCTAGGTTGATGAATTAAAAGAAACTGTGGGACGTGCTGGTGTTTTTTGGCACTTCATGTGTAGGAACCAATACATATCAACAAGTCACTAAGTGAACCGTGACCCTTTGGGTGGGTTTGCATGAAAAGATGACTCCCTCCTGGGGCTGCGCTAATGAATTGTTTAAGCAAAGCGAACAAAGAGAATGAAAACAAAATTAAGCTCTATTTAGGGGAAAGATGCCGATACATTAGGAAGGATCAAACAAACCTGGGAAAGCATGCGGGCACTTTGGAAATCAGAACGAAGGATCTTAGCAGCGCACGAGACTCCGAAGCCACAAACACAATGCTTTCTGCTTAGGGGATTCACCTGAAGAATGTTGTTTTATACAACATCTTGATTACTTGTGCCCTTACTCTCTTATTAGTGTTTATCAACACATCCAATCAGCCCTCACTGATCTGAAACTTCTACCCTTTGCGTGTTCATTTATTATATATTTTTTTGTGCATTTAGGTGTAGTTGCTCTGTTTAATTTTGCTTAAAATTAATGTAGCTAATTCATTCATTTTCTTTTCGGCTTAGTCCCTTTATTAATCTGGGGTCGCCACAGCGGAATGAACCGCCAACTTATCCAGCATATGTTTTACGCAGCGGATGCCCTTCCAGCTGCAACCCATCACTGAGAAACACCCATACACACTCATTCACACACATACATACACTATGGACAATTTCGCTTACCCAATTCACCTATAGTGCATGTGTTTGGACTGTGGGGGAAACCAGAGCACCCGGAGGAAACCCACGCGAACACAGAGAGAACATGCAAACTCCACACAGAAATGCCAAATGACCAAGCCGAGGCTCGAACCAGTGACCTTCTTGCTGTGAGGCGACAGCGCTACCCACTGTGCCACCGCATCGCCATGTAGCTAATTCTTTCCTGAACATTTAAGTAAAAAAGTAATAATAAGCTGTTTGTTTGCCTCTGTTTAACTGGAACTATTCAGTCCCTCCAGGATTTTGTGAGTCCAATGCTTCTTAAGATTAAAATACAACAATTGAAGCAAGTAATGGGTAACACTTTACAATAACAGTACATGAATAATGATGTAGTGATATGTCAATTAAACGTAACTTCATTGTAAACTAATGATGAGTTAAGGGAGGCGCTAATCATGAACTAAATTTAACTACAACTTGCGTCACATGAGTTCATGTGTGATTAATGGCTACCTTAATTACTTGTTAGTACATGTTTGTTAATTAATAGGGATGTAATGAAGTCATGAGTCGGTTGAAAATCGATTAAAATATGTGACGATTCAAACCGGTTGAAATGTTGAATGAATCGCGAAACATGTTTTAAACAGAGGGGGCGCTGTGTTAACAGACGCAATCTCACTTTACCTAGAGTAAAATGATGGGTGGTGAGGTGCGCCAGACAGAACACAAACTGTGTGCAAATATTGCAAAAAGACGTTTACATACACTGACAGCAGAATGTATATGATGCACATAAACCGTCAGCACAGTGAAAAACTACTGTCACAGACGTCTATATGCAAAAAAAACTATTAATCAGCCAAACCACGCAGACCGGATGATTTGCAACTCCAACGAGTGTTACGGAGATCACACGGTGCATCAGTGTCTTCATAGCGAAAGTGTGAAGATGTTTTTCAGACTGAAAGAGAAAGTTGTTCTGTTACAGAACCAGGTATTAGATTATTTTTACCCTCTCCTTTTCAAATTAGTTTATGCATATTGTAATAATTAGCTTATTATTTGCTTATTATATTTAAATATGTTCAAGATGATCTCTTCTTAAGTGTATCACACTGATAATTATACAAATTAATTAAACAAGTAATATTAATTATTCACCTTCATAATCATGTTCAACTCCTGTCTCTATCCTACTGTATAATTAGTAATTTTGTGTAATGTTCTCGTGGGTTTCCTCCGGGTGCTCCGGTTTACCCCACAGTTCAAACACATGCGCTTTAGGTGAATTGAAAAAGCTAAATTGTCCGTAGTGTATGTGTGTGAATGAGTGTGTATGAATGTTTCCCAGTGATGGGTTGCAGCTGGAAAAACATATGCTGGATAAGTTGGCGGTTCATCCCGCTGTGGCGACCCCAGATTAATAAAGGGACTAAGCCGAAAAGAAAATGAATGAATGAATGAATGAATGAATAAATCTTCATTAGTTGGTTAAATCATTATTCTACTTCTGTTATTAGCGAAGAGCCAGTGGCGTAAAACTGCTTATTCTCCAAATGCTCCCAGTGGACTACTTGAGAAAGATCCAATGCTGTAAAAAAAACGAGTAAAACACACAACCCCAGGGTGTTTGAACTGCTGTCTACGCTCTGCCGAGTATGAACTGTAAACCAGGACTCAGTTCACCCTAAATAAAGAGTGATAGGCAGTGTAGCGTGGAAATACAATCCAGAACATTTCTGCCACAACATGAGTTAAGTCCATCAGCACGGCGTTAACAACTGTAGCAAAAACTGCACTGATATCATTTTGCATTGGGAAAACTTATATCTGCAGGGGTTTGACAGGAAGAGCGAAATATCAGTTCGGATGTAAACGTTCATCTATGCATTAGAACGTTAAACCAATTATTGAGCTAATGTTATTAAGAACAGATTCAACACATCATAAAGTGTATGGAAAAGATGAAGTATTCTCAAAATCCATGCAGTACTATGTAGCTTTAGTGCTAGTTCTACTAGGAGGACCTATGCTGCGTCCGAAATCGCATACTTCCATACTTTATAGTACGCTAAAAACAGTACGCGAGCCGAGTAGTATGTCTGAATTCATAGGATATGTAAAACAGTATGCGAGAAGTACCCGGATGGCCTACTACTTCCGGCGAGATTCTGAAGTGCGCATCCGATGGAAAATACGCTATCTCATGATGCTTCGTGAGAGAATTCATGAATGGGAGTGAAGCGACGCAACTGACGCAGGTAGGTCATGTGATCATGACAAAATGGCAGATGTAGTACGTCCGAGTTCCATTCATACTACTCACATTCATACTGTATAGCAGTGGTCCTCAACCAACGGGCCGCACAATAAATCATTCATTATTTACATTTTATTTAGTCTGAACGATCTTTTATTTTGAAAAATCTTTTATTTCTTTTTAATTATTTAAATTATTTATTGATTTTTATTTTATTTTATTAATCTTTTAAATCTTTTATTTCTTGTATTCTCTCGCTTACATCTCGGTCACTTGAGTGCCCAAATTTAACCCACAAGCAGCAAAATGAGTAAGAAACAGACGTCTTCGGAAAGTTTCTTTGCTAAGGGCAAAAGGCCCAGTGAAGGACCCGCGAACTGCCAAGGAATGGATCCGCAACCCATTTGTCAACAAATCAGGTAAATCCACCATGTCTGTGCAAGAAGATCAACTGCTGGAGATCGCAAATGACGTTCGCATATCGCGTCTTTTCTAGAGTTCGTGCAAGTTCATTATTTCCAATGGAGGTGCGCGTAATGAATCCTGCGAGCACACCACGAGTCACGTGACAAGAACTGACCGATCAGCTTCAGCTTGTATGGAATATACACATTTCGGTAGACTAATCTCAGACAAACACAGAAAACCCAAACACTGCAGTGCTTTGTAATTTTCTCCATAAATTAAACTTCAGAGCTGCAGCAATGTTTTGTCAGCTTGTCATCCTCTGAGAAAACGGTTGATGGTCGCCTAGCAACCTACGAACCACCGCACCCCCCAATACCCAAATACACCCACCCCCCTCCCTCCGCCGGTCCGCGGTAAAATTGTCCACGGTGATAAAAAGGTTGAGGACGACTGCTGTATAGAATGTACTTTTCTAACAGTAATGTAGTAAATTCAAATTCAAATGTAGTACCTACTGAGTAGTAGGCGATTTCAGACGCAACCCCAGTGTTATGTCACTCATTTCAATCAGTTCCAATCAATAGCCACAGGACACAAACAACATATAATCACCACGTTCATCCACTATCCTCCCCATCACCACCAGGTTGGCCCTGTCCAGGGGATTGTCTCCGCCTCTGCCTTGGTCCTCGGTAGTTATAGCTGGATCTACATGTTTTGTTAAATAATACCTTTGTCAAATAAATTTATTTCAATATCATATTTATCTCCCTGGTCTTTCTAGTAGAACATACAAGTAGGCCTGTCACGATATCTATTTTTTGTTGTACGATATATATTGCACCAAAATATATTGTGATAAATGATATTTTAAGACCATTTTATGCCACTCATTATATAATGCCAGAATGACAATATAATAGCATCACAATGCAAGTGCACTCGTCCAAAGATCATATTTTATTCTTAAGAATATTTCATTTAATTATAGTCATTTTAACAGTTTAATAATGATGCATTGGAATCAGAATGTGAAAACGCAGATCCTAAACAAATAATAATAAAAGTTAACAAAAAAGGGCAAGGTAAAGAGTAACAGAGGCTGCGATATCTGCTATCAGATCTATTTTCAGTTGTCAGACACCCACATGAAAGTATACCATAGTAATTTATAGTAAATACTATTTTTTAACCATACTGACTCTGACACCTCTGATAAAGATAGAGATGCTGCACAACATCAGCAAAAATTTTGCCAGAATTGTTTTTTATGTGTGGGTGATACATATTGCATCACCAAAAATGATTGAGGTCATGTCCATGTGTTGTGCGATAAGTCGATATATTGATTATTGTGACAGGCCTACTTACAAGCATGAAATTGCATGCAAATATTGGGTAAAAACGGTTTCAATTCACGAGTTTGAGTTATTATTAATGCATTAATAATAATAAATTACCTTTATATAGCACTTCGATCACTGTGCAGCATACACCTGGGTGGCACGGGGCAGCCATACTGTGCCAGCCCGCACCAGCTTATTGGTGGATAATGAAGCCAATTAGTAGATATGGGGATGTTAGGAGGCCAAGATTGACAGAGGCCAGTGGGCAGATTTGACATGGATGGACCCCTACTGACATCCTGAGATTTTTAATGACCATGGAGTGTCAGGGCCTTATGCCGAGTTCACACTGCATGACTATCTAGGGTGGCGTTCAGTTGCTGCTGTGTTCATACTGCATGATGGATCTGTGGCAGGTGGATACACACTGCTTGACTACACTAAACAATCGTCGACATCTCTGGCTCACAAACGTACACGAGAATTGATAAGATCATTGGAAAATGCACCCTGGAATAAGCATTTTAATAATTTGTCTGCCTATATTGACCTTATTCTTGATGTACGAGTGGGCGCTGCCATTGGAATATCTTTGGCTCGAGACTTCCGCTCTCATTCACTTCCATTGATTTTTAGAAGTTAAAAACGTCTTGTTCTGCTGCTTGATGTTGCGAACTGATATTTTCTTATTACATAAATCTACTTTTTATGTATAGTCATGAACTAGTTTGACCATTTTCTGCCATTTATTATTCCTAGTCATTTCTTCCATAGGGAACTGAATCGGAAGTTCTAAAACAAGTGCAAAAACAAGCGCACTTTCGCATTGCAGAATAAGAAACACAACTGTACTATGTTTTGGGACAGGCACATAATGTCTTGCGTGGGTCTACGTGGCCTGAGATGCCCTTCTTTCCGACTAGTTGACCTGATACGCACATACATACCATCTGGCAGGTTCTTTATGAGTTATTCCCAGCATTTTTTAAAGGTCAAGTTCTTTTGATGCCGTTCCTCCAATTACTCTAGAAAAGGTTTGTCTTCAAAATGATTTTCACCTGTCCTCCAGATGTCGGCGTTTGTATCCTCCCCCACCACAGACACATCTGAATCCTCAAAAACGCATTAGGAAATTCAATATGTATTACCATAATGTCATAGGAGCACTGTGACCAGAGAAAATACAACAAAAAAAGCATACTGTAATGATTTTATACAGGGCATTGTAGGAGACAGCCAGAATGACATTCTGCATGGGGAGTGATTTTATTTGGTCTGATGGCAGACACACAGTCAATGTGACCCAGCTGGGGCTGAGCAAGATCACCGTCACATCAAGGAGCTTTTCACAATCCATGTCAAACTAATGAATGGTTCGGGCAGGATGGAGAGACCTGATGCTCGATTGCTGCCCTGATTTATTCTGACACCTCTGTTGTGTAGTAAATAATTGAAGATGATTGAAACCATAATATGGCTTCACATCTGTGGAATTCTCCAGCAATCATCTCTGTGTTTATTTAGTTAGGGATAAAGTACACCCAGGAGGTTGTTATCGCAGAATAAAGCCCGACAGGTTTATCAGCAGCCCTGTTGTATATGACTGAAGGGCTTTATTCTGCAATATATATCTATATATATATATATTCATTCATTCATTTTCTTTTCGGCTTAGTCCCTTTATTAATCAGGGGTCGCCACCAACTCATCCAGCATATGTTTTATGCAGCGGATGCCCTTTCAGCTGCAACCCATCACTGGGAAACACCCATACACTCCCATTTACACACATGCATACTCTACGGACAATTTAGCTTACCCAATTTACCTATAGCGCATGTCTTTGGACTGTGGGGGAAACCGGAGCACCCGGAGGAAAAACACGCCAACATGGGGAGAACATGCAAACTCCACACAGAAATGCCAACTGACCCAGCCGAGGCTCGAACCAGCGACCTTCTTGCTGTGAGGCAAACGCGCTACCCACTGCGCTATATACATATATAATATTATAAATACTTTACCGCTCATTTTAATCCCCTATAATGAAAGATCGAGTATGCGGCACTATGTAAAAATGCTGAGATGCCCTGGGTAGGGTTGCACCAGCTGTTCGTAAGTTCTTTCATAAACTGGAACGTAAAGTCCACACTAGGGGCTTAGTAACTACTAGCTAGTTTGTAACTAAATTTGTTCTCACTTCGATTGCACCACATGCACTTAAGGCAAACCGTAAGTTAGTAGGTCGTAAGCTCTCCGTAGAGTCATGCGTAGTTGCATTGAATGACGTAATATCCAATAAACACATGCACTCTTGCATTCACACTCATACTCTGAGGCCAATTTAGCTTATTCAATTCACCTATACCGCATGTCTTTGGACTGTGGGGGAAACCGGAACACCCAGAGGAAACCCACGCAGACACGGGGAGAACATGCAAACTCCACACAGAAATGCCAACTGACCCAGCCGGGGCTCGAACCAGCAACCTTCTTGCTGTGAGGCGATCGTGCTACCCACTGCGCCACCATGACGCCCGTATATATAACTGTCCTATGAAAATTAAATGATAAATTACATTTTTGTAGTACATTACATTACAGTCAGTCACTAATAACAGATGACGCACATACCTGAATGCACGCGAAATACACATGAAGTTATCAAAACATTAAACTTGAATTTTTTTTATATCCTGCACGTGAAAGAGAAAAGAGCAGCGAGAAGAACTCAGTCATGAAGAAATTCTCGTTTTAATTGATGCATACAATTAACACAAAACACTCCTTGAAAGAAAAATAAACTCTTCTTTCAAACCGAAAAAAATGCGAGATTTGGGAGGAAAATTAGGGCTGTGAGTAGAGGAAGACCATTCCTGATTATGATCGCGAGCTCCTCAATGTAAACTAATCTCGCTGTCATTTCTTTTCTACCGTTAAACATGGGGGGAGGCTGCCGTAAATATTGAGTTGGAACGTAGCATTAAGTTGAAACTAAGTTCTGTGGTGCAACACAAAAATATTTAGTAGTGCGTAAATTGTAACTTAGTGTCCCTTTAAGTCACAACTAGGCTACGTTTTAACTTACGCACTGCTGGTGCAACTGGCCCCTGGAGTTTGTAGCCATGTGTTTGTGAATGAGGGTTTGGTTTTGTTTCAGTGAAAGTAAACGTTTGCGCTCATGTAGGATGTCAATGGAAAACCTCACAGAGAGAAAAAAAGTGCATGGATGACTGCAAAAAGAAAGGAAGAGGAGGATAAAGCAACAAACAGAAGTGAGTCTTTCCCTCTTCTTGACCACCGTGATCTCTGTTGCAATCCAGCAGTTGCACAATAACAGTCTGAGAACGTTTCCTACAGTCTGCATCCTTTAGCGTCTCAACACCAGCTGCTGATTTTGTGTGTAAAATACTTTAAATCTCCATATTTGTCTTGTATTCTGAATGAGTTTTTATTGAGTTTAAATTGATGGCCTTTGAAAATACGTCACACAGACGTTTGATATTAAGCTGTTGCATCATGTTTTATGGCACGAGTGCCGTGGTTTACAATGCAAAAAACTTAACTTGAAGGGCTTTCAAATGCAATATTTATTACAGCAACATCTGCTGGTGCTGCTGCTATGCTACTCTAACTTAAAGGGGACCTATTATGCCTCCTTTTACAAGATGTAAAATAACACTCTGATGTCCCTAGAGTGTGTATGTGAAGTTAGAGCTCAAAATACCACACAAATAATGTCTTATAACTCTTTGAAACTGACTAATTTTAGGCATTGATCAAAATTGTGGCATTTTGGTGACTGTTACTTTAAATTCAAATGAGATTGTGCTCTTTTCAAAAGAGGGCGGAGCTACAAATGCCTGTGCATCAGCATAGTGGCAGATTCGAAACAGGACTAATGTTATCTCTGTGAAAAACTGAAAATGTCAAAAGAAGTGTCTCGGAAAAAAGCAGTCTATGGAGACTCCAGTGTTCATTTGTGCATCCTAAAACTCTACATTTTGAATGTAGAATGATTGGCAGGTGACAGAACCAATGACTGGAGTCTGGAGTTTTTGTCATGTCATTCCTTTTAATTTCCTGCCTATTAAGGGTTAATTTTATCCCAGGAGTATATTCATTTTTAAACAGCATTACATAATACAGTTCAGCATGACCCAGTTGGGAAAAACTAAGCAGTGAAAGTTTGCTAAATTGTTCCAAATTAGCTTGTAGAGTGCAGAAAATGATGCAGACATCAGACATTCGTTCTGGAAACATGAGTTTTCTTGAATAAATCATTGCATTTGTTGTATGACCTACATCAGTGGTCCCCAACCTTTTTATCACCGGGGCCCAGGGGTTTGGGGTTCTACATAGATTGCTAGGTGACCATCAACGTTTTCTTTGAGGATGTCAAGCTGACAAAACATTGCTGTAACTCTGATACAAGTTTTATTTATGGAGAAAATTACAAAGCACTGCAGTGTTTTGGGTGCTCTGTGTTTGTCTGAAGCAATAGTCTACCAAAATGCGTATATTCCATCAGTGCAGAGGGGGGCTTTGGGTGCTTGAGCTCCTGCTCTTTTTTCTCTTGGAGATAAAGTGCCCCCTCAAAATGAAAGTGCCCCTTAATTAAAAGATTGTTCTGACTCAGATAATAAATAAAACTGAAATAATTAATTGATCCACGGACCGGTACCGGTTCTCTATCTTCCCCATCTGTAACACACACAGAAACTTGTTCCTATATCCTGGTGGGGACTCTCATAGATGTACTCATCATTCTATTATGCAAACCATATATTCTACCACCCAACCCCTAAACCCAACTCTCACAGGAAACAATCTTTTGTTTACCATTGGGGACATCAATTTTGGTCTCCATGGTAACACAAGTCCCCATGAGTCTGTGTGCTTTCAGGTTTAAGTTCCCACCGGGATATAAAATCAAGCACACACACGCACACACTCTTGTTTGTATTAGTGGTTTATGAGGACTCTCCATAGCTGTAATGTGTT
>CAIGQV010019270.1:8098255-8115469 GCA_903798115.1 Danio jaintianensis
ACACACACACATTAGATAATCTCATTGGCCTTGAAACAGAGTGTGTGGCACAGGGCACTGATCACAGCTAAACATAAACTGATCTCAGTGTCCCGACTGAAGGCCCAGAGGGAAAGGTTATAGCAGTCAGACTACAGTCTCCATCAATAACCTGCTGAACCGGAGCAGGCCAGGCATTGTCTTTAAATATACCAAAAGCAGTGCCACACTCTAATGGCCCTGTGTTATACAAGAGGATAGACAAGAGGATTTCGGAGCAGGGTTGCAGCCCGAGGAAACTCACCTCCACTATGTAAGTTAACTCGTTTAGTATAGACAAGCTATAAAACAAAAAAAATTACTAAAAATGTTACTAAAGGGATTTCACATTTCACACTCAAGCGATTCTACAGTTTTATGAATTTCTTTCTTCTGTTGAACACAAAACAATGTATTCTGAAAAAAGGATAGCCACTGGGATAGTAGGAACCAAAAAATACTATGAACGTCAATGGCCTTTTTTCTTCATTATAGCTTCCTTTGTGTTCAACAGAAGAAAGAAACTCAAAACACAAACTGTCCTTTCAGTTAGTTTCATAATAAATTGTGGTTTTGCAATGTGTGTGTATATATATAAAAAGGTGGACATACCAAATAGTAAAGTTAAATGATAAAAACAGCATGACTCAATGTCATTGGATATTTCTTGCAGCTCAGAGCAACGGTCTGCATGTTTCATGACCATAGTGACATGAAACCACATTTTGAAGGCAAAAAACAAAACAAAAAAAACTGGTGATCAACAGTAAAAATGAAATATTGTACCTCTTCCCAACAGGGAAAATCAGCAACAATCAAGAATGCATGATTATATGGTGTCATGGTTTGCAATCAAAAAATGTCATTTATAATAAAAGTCAGCGGGGCAAAAACAGCCATGAACATAACGAAAGGGTAGTCAATTTGCCTAGAGTGTATTGTTGAATTTTTTTACATTTTCAAAGCATTTTCCCAAAATGTGTGTCAAAATAAGATTTGTCACCAAAATTCATTCCATTACTGAAACACAGAGAAAGTTGTGGCCAAAATAAGACTCAAAATCACCCCAGAGTGGATGAAAACATCCCCAACAGCACACGTTTTGAATTACAGGGTTATTTTAAACCACCTTGTAGTAGAATTAAGTAATAGCCATAGATATTTACATTAGATGTCACCTACGCTATTGTTGTCTATTGGAAGGAATGCGTCAATAAAGCGGCCATTTTGGTATATTTTGGCGCTCCTTTGAAATGAATGTGGGATCAAGGTGCAGTGGCAGATTGGACATCCAGAGCCATAGATATATAATCATATATACATATATCTATGATCGGGAGTTCCCCTTCTAGGGAACTTCAACACTGCGTCCAACCAGAACGCTAGGGGAACACCTCTTTTGGTTGGACGCAGTGTCTCGTTCCCTCTCGGGGATCTATGGTTACATACGTAACCCGAGACGTTCCCCTTCTAGGGAACGAGACACTGCGTCCAACCAAAAGAGGTGTTCCCCTAGCGTTCTGGTTGGACGCAGTGTCTTGTTCCCTCTCGGGGAACTATGGTTACATACGTAACCCGAGACGTTTTCCCAGTGGTCAGTATGCACATATTTTTTTAAATTACGAAAATTATCATTTTACATCACTTTTCTACATCGATGGATAAGTGACCGCACGGGCATTGCCAACAAAGAGCATGTGTGTGTGTGCATGGAAATGTATCATCCTCCCTCCCTGTTAAATTTGATCTAATCTATGTCCTGAAACACACACCCTGTCCCGCTTTCACTTCTAATTCTAATGTAGAGAGCGATTCGTTTGTGAATGAGTCTCCATTATGAACGATTCATGTGAACCATCGATATCCCAGCATCTCAATGTGCATATCCACCTTTCTGATCTAAATGGTATATAACATTTGTAATATTCAATAATTTAGTGTGGACAGTATGCACATTGAGGCGCAGGCACTGTAATGTTATCAGGCACCCTTATAAGTTACTTCAAAAACGAAACGTTCGTGAACTTAGCCGACAATAAAACAACTTTCTAGCACCGCAGCGTCTTGTTGTCATTTTTTATTTACATTGTTTGCTGATTTTATTCAACAAAACTAGCAAAAGCCTAGAATTTAGTGCAAGTTGGTGCTAAGTTGCCATATGGATGCAGTAAGTGACTGTATTATCATCAATAACGTTACTTGTTGAGCACAAACGTTCGTAACATACAAAATCGTAAAAAAAGCGAAGTCTTACCTATGAAATGTGATGCCTTTATGCTTTGTTTTCTTTGTTTGCTCGTTACTACACCCGTACGCAGCGCAAAAGTCCAGCATCTTCACATTGGCTTTAGTCTTGACTAAGTGCGGTTGAATGACTTTTGTCCTGGGAGCACTGTACAAATATGGCGGCGGTATTGACGCATGCTCAGGGTCCGTATGCGATATCTAGTGTATATATCTATGAGTAATATTTATGTCATACAACTATTCGTGTTCCTGTAAACCACATAAACCTGTACACACACACACACACACACAGGGAAGTAAACTGCAAAGAAATGAAACGACTTTAACGCCTTCTGACTATCTGAAATCTCTGACATATGATCCACTAGCGAATGAAAAAGTTGAACTTGGCCTTTGTTTTCTTTTTCCGTGTAATGTGCAGATGAAAGGCTGGTTTGTGAAATCTTACACTAAAGGAGGAACACACACATACACGTGTTGTGACATCTGGGGCTGATGTCTGTCAGAGACGGCCTGAAATATGAGGGCGAGACTGACACTGTCATACGGATCAGCTCAAACACAGACGCGCTCCTGCTTCTCAATGCACTGCAAAAAAAAAAAAAAAATCGCTTTTGTCTTGTTTATATTGTCCAAATAGCTGCACATTCTTAAATCAAGAAGCATTTTCTAGACATGCTAAATATATGGTCTTGTTTTCAGAAATAATAGATTAAAATGAATTGAGTTTTTCCTTAAGACAACCAAAATAATCTGCCAATGGGGTAAGAAAAATAGATCATTTTACTAACCTCATTGGCAGATTATTATGCTTGTTTTAAGGATAAACTCACTTCTGAAAACAAGACGAGTCTAGAAGACAATTCTTGATTTTTTTTCCCCAATATTTGTACTAGAAACAAGACAAAAACTCTAAACACATTTTTTTGCAGTGTGTATGATGATGGAGCTGGTCTTCCTCCATCCCCCACTTGTCTTCCTCCTCATCTGCTGACAGTAATCATAGGCTGCCTGTCTGCTGCATGCAGTCTAGAGACAACAAGGCTTTGTGTCCATTCATCAGGATAGAAAGGGCATTAATGAGAAATCTTGATTGCAGCACACTGTAATATTAACTGAATGTTCGATGTGAAGGGTGCACATAGATGCTTCTGGATTTTGCCGTGCATTTATACTTCTGCACGCTATTTGTGTTGCTCTGCAATAACACTTCCGATACGCTAGCTGGCAGTGTGGTTTTTATGTTTCTCTGTGTCGAGTTTCTTCGCTGGTGTTTTGTTTTTTCTGAACGCTACCTAATGTACAAGTGGCTCATTTTGAGGCGGGAACCGGCGGACTTGCAACAACTTTAATTATAAGATAAACACAAAACAACAGTCTTCATCTGGAGCTCCTTCACGGCACTCCACACTTGTAAACACTCGCTCCAACGGGCTCGCAGCTCTCAGCACCGCCCACACTCGTCACCGGTCACCAAGCCAACCAATCACAGAGCTTGCGCGTCAGAGTCGCCGATGGCCACGGTGAGGGCTATGCGACCACGCGCAGGCTGCGCTGGAGCATACGCGTGCGCTTGATGCAGAAGTGTAAATCAGCCTTTATGGTGTGGAGAAGCCCCAAAGAAGCGTACCACCCAGACTGTTGCATGCCCAAAGTGAAGCATGGGGGTGGATCAGTGATGGTTTGGGCTGCAATTTCATGGCATTCCCTAGACCCAATACTTGTGCTAGATGTGATCATCACTCCCAAGGACTACCAAACCATTGTGGGGGACCATGTGCACTGGTTTCTATGCAGATTTTATAAATCAGACCCCTGGTCAGAAGAATAAAGTAAATGTGGTCAACCTTTTAGAAAGCAATGGAGAGTTTTGCCAGAATGTGCTATATGCACATAGACTTTTAATTTTCAAATGGTTCAAAAATTGTATCCTGAAGGCGGTGCCGTGTATAGGATGATAATGCACCAATATACACAGCAAGACTGGTAACAGAGGGGTTTGATGAACATGAAAGTGAAGTTGAACATCTCCCATGGCCTGCACAGTCACCAGATCTAAATATTATTAAGCCACTTTTGGGGTGTTTTGGAGGAGTGAGTCAGAACACGTTTTCCTCCACCAGCATTCCTGACCTGATCACTATTCTGCAAGAAGAATGGCTCAAAATCACTCTGGCCACTCTGCAGGACTTGTATCTGTCATTCCCAAGACCAACTGATGCTGTATTAGCTGCAAAAGGATATCAAGTAAAATTTAACTTGGTATATCTTGACATCCCTACATAATATCGGGCGATTTTTTTTTTTTTTTAACCCATCACATGATGGCATCGCTGTCAATTGCAATTATGCAATTCAAGAATTAAATGGGAGTTTTAAAACCATCCGCAGTTCTGAACTCTTGTAAGCATTAATTTCCTCTATCACCCTTATAGATGCCTGTCTCTCTCTCTACAGATTCAGTGTGTGTGACTCTGAAGAGCGTGAGGTCGAGGGCGGTTTTTCTCTCAACAGTCTACTCTCTGATAGCAGAGCTTTTGAACCTTATCTTCCATGTATGAGTGATGCGGGCCGAGACTTCAGCAGACAGTAGCCTTCTTGCTTCACCACGCAGCTTGCGTTTCGTGCAACTCAGGCTCATTGGAAATACATGCCTCAGCCAACATTTTTGCAAAACGTAAAACACGTCACTCCGGGTATGTTTTATTGAATGTTTCAGATGAGAAATGCACTAGAGGACGCTGTCTACATTTTCTGAATCTGAAGTATGTTACTTAGGGTACGTTTTGTTGTACATTTTAGACACACATTCTTCTTGCACACGTCCAGGAGAAGGCGGAGCTTGTCGTACAGATCAGCTAGCCAACCACTAACAGCTAAACCCAACCAACAGTGTTTTCAAAAGCAGATGTAAGAGAAAAGTGGATAGATTTACCTTGATTTTGGATTGCTTTTCTCTCTTTTGTTGAAGTGTGCTTCACCGAACTCAAACCTGAGCGCTCTACAGCACAAGCACAACACCGTACAAAGTGAGCTACGAGCAAACTGACCACGCCAGAAAAGCGTCATACGAAGATAGATGAGTGATGCAAACGTATTCATTACAAATCATAGACAGCATTAAGTTGCTTTGTGGTGTTTATTTGGTGATGTGCAAAAACTTGGAAATTATCCTTTATTGGTCAATAATATCTTTGTCATTATCATTAGTGCGAAAAGGAACAAAGGTTATTGGCATCATACTGCCCCCTAGTGTTCATTTTACATAGAAACTGCAGTCAAACATACAGTCGTGGCCAAAAGTTTTAAGAATGACACAAATATTAGTTTTCACAAAGTTTGCTGCTAAACTGCTTTTAGATCTTTGTTTCAGTTGTTTCTGTGATGTACTGAAATATAATTACAAGCACTTCATACGTTTCAAAGGCTTTTATCCACAATTACATGACTTTTATGCAAAGAGTCAGTATTTGCAGTGTTGGCGCTTCTTTTTCAGGACCTCTGCAATTCAACTGGGCATGCTCTCAATCAACTTCTGGGCCAAATCCTGACTGACAGCAACCCATTCTTTCATAATCACTTCTTGGAGTTTGTCAGAATTAGTGGGTTTTTGTTTGTCCATCTGCCACTTGAGGATTGACCACAAGTTCTCAATGGAATTAAGATCTGGGGAGTTTCCAGGCCATGGACCCAAAATGTCATTTTTTTGGTCCCCGAGCCACTTAGATATCACTTTTGCCTTATGGCACAGTGCTCCATCGTGCTGGAAAATGCATTGTTCTTCACCAAACTGTTGTTGGACTGTTGGAAGAAGTTGCTGTTGGAGGGTGTTTTGGTACCATTCTTTATTCATGGCTGTGTTTTTGGGCAAAATTGTGAGTGAGCCCACTCCCTTGGATGGTCTCAGGATGCTTTACTGTTGGCATGACACAGAACTGATGGTAGCGCTCACCTTTTCTTCTCCGGACAAGCCTTTTTCCAGATGCCCCAAACAATTGGAAAGGGGCTTTATCTGAGAATATGACTTTGCCCCAGTCCTCAGCAGTCCATTCGCCATACTTTTTGTAGAAGATCAATCTGTCCCTGATGTTTTTTTTGGAGAGAAGTGGCTTCTTTGCTGCCCTTCTTGACACCAGGCCATCTTCCAAAAGTCTTCGCCTCACTGTGCGTGCAGATGCGCTCACACCTGCCTGCTGCCATTCCTGAGCAAGCTCTGCACTGGTGGCACTCCGATCCCGCAGCTGAATCCTCTTTAGGAGACGATCCTGGCGCTAGCTGGACTTTCTTGGATGCCCTGAAGCCTTCTTAACAAGAATTGAACCTCTTTCCTTGAAGTTCTTGATGATCCTACATTGTTGATTTAGGTGCAATCTTAGTAGCCACAATATCCTTGCCTGTGAAGCCATTTTTATGCAACGCAATGATGGCTGCACGCGTGTCTTTGCAGGTCACCATGGTTAACAATGGAAGAACAATGATTTCAAGCATCACCCTCCTTTTAACATGTCAAGTCTGCCATTCTAACCCAATCAGCCTGACATAATGATCTCCAGCCTTGTGCTCATCAACATTCTCAACTGAGTTAACAAGACGATTACTGAAATGATCTCAGCAGGTCCTTTAATGACAGCAATTAAATGCAGTGGAAAGTTTTTTTCAGGATTAAGTTAATTTTCATGACAAAATAGGACTATGCAATTCATCTGATCACTCTTCATAACATTCTGGAGTATATGCAAATTGCTATTATAAAAACTTAAGCAGCAACTTTTCCAATTTCCAATATTTATGTAATTCTCAAAACTTTTGAATCAGAGCCATATAGAGAGAGACAATGGAAGTCCAAAATGTCAGATTATCATGTGATTCAGATAGTTCCAGGAAGAGCTTTGTGGTTAATTCAAATAATGTTAGATAACGTTAAAACATACACAATCTTATTTTTAGGAACTTGGTTCCTTTCAAAAGTGCAAAACCAGCCATCTTCAACTGTAACTAGGCTATAAGTGCTAACTTCCAGGAACTAGTGAGAGGCTGCATGAGCCACCATTGCTGTTGAAAAAACGTTCCATTGGAGTCAATGGAGTTGTCACAATTCTCTCTCTCTCTATGGCTCTGGGTTGAAGTACGTTTTTGTAGTATCACAAAAATGTAGGCTGAAACATGTATTTCCAATGAGCATATGTTGGTTTTGTTGCCCTCTTTCGGCTTTTCATCGAAACCGAGCTCTTCATTCAGAATCTGTACTTCTAGTTGTCACAACATGTTGAGGACAATGCCTTGAGACCTGCTGAAGCTGAGCTCTGATTCGCTGACATCTCTGCATCTTAAGATTTCTTTTTACTGCTGGATTTGGCAGCTGCAGCTACATTCAGAGTATAAATGCATGAAATATTGTGCAGCCTTAATGCATATTAGTGCACCTGTGTTGTAAAGTGTTAGTCAACTTTGCCATATGCATATGCTTCAGATGCAGCTTTTGCTCTGTATAGGTAAAAACTGGAGCCATTTTCTTGTCTCTGGGAGTGCGAGGTGTTCCTGGAGCACCGCCAGAGCTTGTGTTTTCTCCTCCCCAGGATTGAACATCACATCTGCTTCCAAGAAGAACAACCTGACCCCGTCTCAATGTGTCGAAGGCCGAGAGGTGCGGACACACACTGCAGGGACTCATCCATTACACACAAGTCACTCTTCTGGTCTCTGATGATGAAGGTGGGAGAGCAGGCGCATCGCTGATGTCATTGATTTGTGGTGCACCGAGGTGTACTTCACCATGCAAATGAAGAGGTGTACACCAGGGCTAATAATCACTGTTTTTCTAAACCGCTTTTGTACAGTACGGCTGCATGATGAGTAAATGCTAATGTTTTTATGGTGCACATGATTGAATTACATACAAATGTATTATATTTATATTTGTTTCTTTTGTTTCACCTGCCAGTGGCTATGCTAACACTTTAGTTTAAGTAACATTAACGCGCGGGAAAATGCCAATGTAACTCCCGCAAGTAAACAAACCATCACTTTAGACAAACTATACATTTCAAGAATGAAGCGTGTCTGCGGCTGGAAAACAATGTTTTAATGCATTGCAAACGGCCAAGGCACATCGCAAGTCACTTCAGGAGGAGGCGTGAATTAATTTAGCTAAACTGCAATATGGTCATCTTCTGGAAATATTACCAATGATCCATCAGGTAATGTTTTTTCCTCTCTCTCTCTGTTTAAAATTGTTGGTAAAGCGCTGTCAACAAATATTTTTCTTCCACATTCCATAAATGCACAGCGCATCGGCCTACGGCAGCCGGTACTTTTTGCGGTTGGGTCTGTTTTAGTTCGGATCATGTTCTTACCACAAACGAACCGCTCCAGAGTTCGTTTGAAATCATACCGAGACCACCTCTTGAAGGAGGTCTCGGTACGCTTTGTTGGTCCGCTTTTGGTGCGATTGCTACATTTACATTTAATCGAGTACGATTGCTACATTTACACCTGCCCAAATGAACCGCACCAAGAGGGAAAACGAACTCTAGTGCGATTCAACCGAACTAGATAAGGCAGGTGTGAAAGCACCCTAACTCTCCCCTTTTCCAGATCTTTCTAAGTGAAATTCCTACTTTACTACATCCAATCAGTTCGCAGCTTCCGGTTCATGCAAACTTTAAGCCATGGCTTTGTTATAAGTTACAGGCCACTAGCAAGTAAGCAAAAGCCAGTGTTTACTCACGCTTGTCAAAACTAGCATTCTCATATTATCTGAACATCAGCAGCTTTTTAATGTTTACACGAGAGCCTTGTAACAAACATCAAGCCCCTCAGAACATCAGCAGAACAATCCTTTAATTACCCCACTGTGTGCAATCATCCTGAGCGTTTTGGAAGGAGCAGAGACGGTGACGCAACACTGCAGAGGGTGCAGGAGGCAACTCTCAATCTCTGGATGATGGACACAGTTTCACGAGAACACGGCCCACTGCGCTGTTGCTCAACCTTCACAACATGTGTTCATTGTTTCAGGCCAAAACCCATTGTGCAAGCAAACCCCTGTCTGCTTGAAGATGTCAATCCCAACATACTGTCCAATCAGCGGCCGCATACAGATCACACCCTTGACAAGCACTCATGATTTGCTGAAATGAGTTTGATGAGTTTGCTGTGCAGTGGGATATATGCACAGCTAGTGTTTTTTAGCCAACAAAAAACATCCGGTGAAAGGTTTATGTGACTATTTTATATGGTTGCTTTTACTGCATCAATGTTGTAATGTAGTCAAAATACAATCAGTTAAATAGACTTAAGCATTCATTAAGTTGTTCAAGCATAAAATGAGATTAAAGAATGTGTAAACACTAGCGTCATCAGTATCAGCAGGCAAGCGCAGACACTCCATTGAAAATATTGGGGTAAAATAATTTTTTATTGTTTTTTAAAGACATGGCGCGGAGCAATGGAATTTAATCAACCCAGGCTCATTATTGATGGCAAAATATGTCCCAGGAGGTATGTTTTTGTTTTCGCGAATCTACCAGAGACCGCTGTGTACACTTTTTCAGATCTCAAATTTCTCTCACAAGTGCCATTCACACCTGCTCTTCTCATGTAAATCCACCAGAGGTCACTGTCGACTCACTCACTGACTGACCGACCGATCACCGATTGACCAGATCATCCCCTTCCTAAACCCAACCGACAGCTTTTTCAAAAGCAATCCAAAAAATTGAAAGCTCTCGCCTGATTTTTAGCCCGTTTTCAGACCTCACCACGTTCCCACCCTGTTATTTACTTTGTTTTTTTTTTACCTGCTTTCTTGAACCGTTCTTTGCCGGACTCGAACACCGTCGTCACGGTCTACTGGTAAGCAGTCAGCTGGTAGCACAAAAAGAAACAGAAGCCGGCGGCGGCCCATAGCGTTCATTTTAAAGACGAAATGCAGCCATACGTACCTCTGGCTACATAATTCACGCTCTCCAGAAATGTATATGGGGGAAAGTTTTCACAATGAGCCTGTCTTGAATTTAATGCAGTGCTTCTTGTCCGGTCTGATATCCACTTTATTTCGTATATCAATCAGGCATTGAAGATCACAGATTTTTAAAGAACTCAGATCTTAAACGTGGCGATTTTGTAATGGCGCGACAGTTCAGCAGAAGTGCTTGGGCTGGCTGATTGAAAATTAAAAGTCTATGTGCATATAGCACATTCTGGCAAAACTCTCCATTGCTTTCTAAAAGGTTGACCACATTTACTTTATTCTTCTGACCAGGGGTCTGATTTATAAAATCTGCATAGAAACCAGTGGCGGCTGGTGCTAAAAATGTTTTGAGGGGTGCAAACATCTGAAAAAAAAAAGCCATTTATCAGGTGATGTTTATTCATTTTCCTTTGGCTTAGTCCCTTATTTATCAGGGGTCAACACAGTGGAATGAACCGGCAACTATTCTGGCATATGTTCCACACAGCGGATGCCCTTCCAGCCGCAACCCAGTAATGGGAAACACCCATATACTCTCGCATTCACACACACACTCATACACTACGGCCAATTTAGTTCATCCAATTCACCTATAGTGCATGTCTTCGACTGTGATGGAAACCGGAGCACCCAGAGGAAACCCACGCCAACACGAGGAGAACATGCAAACTCCACACAGAAATGCCAACTGGCCCAGCCGGGACTTGAACCAGCAATCTTCTTGCTGTGAGGCGACAGTGCTAACCACTGAGCCACCATGCTGCCTATCAGCTGAAGTATAAAACAAAAATGAAAATACGACTGCTAAAGCATGCAATAAATGTACCACAAATCATTCATACATTCATTTTCTTTTCGGCTTAGTCCCTTTATTAATCTGGGGTCGCCACAGCGGAATGAACCGCCAACTTATCCAGCATATGTTTTACGCAGCGGATGCCCTTCCAGCTGCAACCCATCACTGGGAAACATCCATACACACTCATTCACCCACATACACTACGGACAATTTAGCCTACCCAATTCACCTGTACCGCATGTCTTTGGACTTGTGGGGGAAACCGAAGCACCCGGAGGAAACCCACGCCAACACGGGGAGAACATGCAAACTCCACACAGAAACGCCAACTGACCCAGCCGAGGCTCGAACCACCGACCTTCTTGCTGTGAGGCGAACGTGCTACTCACTGCGCCACCGAGCAGCCTACCACAAATCAGTGAATTTTAATTCAATTTGGGTTTATCATCAGTAATGATGTAATCAAGATAAGCATTAACCACACACACAGACACACACACACACACATGAATGTTGCCTAATCACTGGCCAGTAGCACTACTTGAAAACACCATTACCATTATAACACACTGTTGCCCCACAACTATGTTTGAACCCCTTATAAAAGTGATTTTTGCATAATAGGTCCTCTTTAAATGATAAAGAGGGTGCGTCTCTTTATTCTTTGTCATTTTGTATTATAAATAGTAGTGCATTCACACTGGAAATCCAAATAAATAAATAAGTGCTCTATAAAAAATACCAGATAATCAGAGGTGTGTAATGTTGTAACACTTATGTATTATTTGCAACACTTATGCAACACTTCATGTATTCAATGCTGGCATCTTTGCTTATGTAGCAGAATCGTTAAACATTGACTAGGAACCTATTTCTGATTAGTAAAAAAACTAATCAGGTTGCGTGTATAATTGCATAAGTACGGATTGCATACTAATGTATAACTTGTGGCATGAATATGTAATTTCGACAACTGCCCCAAAATCTTTAAAACTTTAAAAGTACGCTAAATATTTAGTCTGCGTGTCACTATATACATAAAAAAAAAACACTTGACAAAACTTTTTGTTAGTTTTTGAATGTCAAAAACAATACATGTTCTATAATTACATTAAACAAAGCCTGTACATCATAACCATTTAAAAACTAACAACCGTCTAACTAGGAACTGAGCTTGTTCTACCTTCAAGAGAAACACTTGATTTAAAGCCATTCACAAGCAATTCTCATGTAAGCGTGGGTTAAGCATCCAGATGTGTTTTGGTGTCGCTGAACAGATAATGTGACCGTATCTGATCCAGTACTGGGGTCTGCACAGGGAAGGGTCAGAGGAGCAGGATTGAGAAACACTAGATCATATTATTCCTCTGTCACGCTCCACAACATTACATTTATGTTAAAGTCACCAATCTAATTAGCGGAAAAGCAAATTCAATTAGCTTTAAGAGTCAAGCGTAAACTCGAAAGCGTTGTTATGTCATGCTGACTCAAATAAAACCGAGGTTAAGAGCATATTATACAAATAGAGCACTCTGTGGTCAAATCTGACACACATGTGGACGAGGGTGATGCCAGCGTTTGTGCTAAAGCGGTACAGCTGTAATGAATCCTGCTCAGCTGGGTGTGAAACACAGCAAAAACTTCAGAAAACACAAGCTGATTGAACAACTCTAAGTCATGTCTCCTGCATATAATGAAACTCGCCGGGTTAAAGGGATAGTTCACCCCCAAAAAATGAAAATTGAATCGCTATTTAGGCTACTAACCCTCAAGTGTTACAAACCTTTATGAGTTTTCTTTATTATGTTGAACAGAAACAAATGTATTTCAAAGAAAGCTGAAAACCATTGACTTCCATAGATGATTCCAAACTAATTCAATACCTGTTTTGAACATTTTTCTAAATATCTTCCTTTGTGTTCAACAGCAGAAAGAAACTCAAACAAGTAAAGGGTGAGTAAATGATGACATTTTTGGGTAAACTGTCCCTATTGTGCATGTTTTAAAACTTTTTTTAAATATAACTATCCACATAAAAATACTATAGCCATTTACTGCAAATACTAAAGTGTTTTTGAAACATACTATAGTAAAATGTTGTTCTTTTGTTTTTCTATGGTAACATGACGACTATAGTAATATAAACGAATGACCCAATACTGTACTAAGATTTCCACATCTATAAACTACACTACAAAACTTAAAAATTAAAATATAGCCTACAGTTAATATTTAGGCTAGTTAATATTACAATATGCTGCAGCATTCTCTAACAACGAGTTGTAAATATTATAATATATACACACCATAAAACACTTTAGTATAGTTCAGAAACACTTTAGTATTTAGTATAAACTACTATTGTATTTTTCATGTGGGATGAAAAACATGACAGGCTAACGTCTCCCCCTATTGGTCAACAGCATGTATGAAGGCACAGCACATCAGCTGTTTAATGTCCTGCCAATAAAAGGGCATAGAAATTACACTTAATTCTGTACTGCTTGTTTAAGGATTCACTTGAACATATTTTTGTGCGATATACTCATAGTTCACACATAAATGAAAATTCTGTTAACATTTACTCACTTTTTAAAGGTTTTTCAAACCTGTTTGAGTTTTTTTTATGTTTAACCCAAAAGAAGATATTCTGAAGAAAGCTGGAAATATGTAACCATTGACTTCCATTTGTTTTTCCTACTATGGACGTCAATAGTTACAGGTTTTCAGCTTGCTTCAGAATATCTTCTTTGGTGTTCAACAGAGAAAAAAAGAAACTCATAAAGATTTGGCACCACGTGAGGGAGAGTAAATAGTGAGTCAAATTTCATTTTTGGGAGAATTATCCCTTTAAGTGGTTTTGGTAACACTTTATTTTAAGGTGTCCTTGTTACACATGTTTTGTGTACTTATAGGACCTTACATAGTAACAAACAATACTTAAATAGTAACAATTATGCATAATTACAAGCAAGTAACCCTAAACCTAACCTGCATTACCATTTGGTAACTACATTCCAAGTAATTAATAGTACTCAATAGTTAAATGAATAGTTACACTGTTAAACTTTTGTTGGTTTGATTGCTTGTGTTATTCTCATTTGAAAGTTAAATGATTAAATGTCAATGAAATGTATATTTAAGCAAATGACATTTGTGTAAAATCAATCGATCAATCAACCAACCAATGAATCAACCAACCAACCAATTAACCAACCAACCGACCAATCAATTAATCAATCAATCAATCAATCAATCAGTCCATTTACCAACCAAACAATCAACAAATAAATTAACCAACCAACCAACCAATTTATCAATCAATTAATAAATAAATAAATCAATCAATCAATCAATCAATCAATCAATCAATCAATCAATCACTCAAACCAACCAACCAACTAACCAATCAACCAACTAATCAATCAATCAATCAATCAATCAATCAATCAAGTAAACCAACCAACTAACCAAACAATAAATAAATCAACTAACCAATCAATAAATCAATCAACTAACCAATCAACAAATCAATTAACCAACCAATCAGTCAATCAATCAAATCAACCAACCAATTAACCAATCAACCAACCAATCAATCAACTTATCAATCAACCAATCAATTAACCAACCAACTAACAAATCAATCAACCAACCAACTAACCAATCAAGCAATCAATCAATCAACTAACCAAACAATCAATCAACTAACCAATCAACAAATTAATTAACCAATCAATCAATCAATCAATCAATCAATCAATCAAATCATCCAACCAATTAACAAATCAACAAATTAATCAATCAACTTACCATTCAATTAACCAATCAATCAATCAATCAAATCGTCCAACCAATTAACCAATCAACCAATCAATCAACTAACCAATCAATTAACCAACCAATCACTACCAATTTACTCTCCCTCAAGTGGTTCCAACCCTTTATGAGTTTCTTTCTTCTGTTAAAAACAAAATAATATATTTTGAAGAAAGCTTATAGCCTGACTTCCATAGTAGGAAAAGCAAATACCATGGAAGTCAATGGTGACAGGTTTCCAACATTTTTCAAAATGTCTTCTTTTTTGGTTAACAAAAGTAAAGAAACTCATAAAGATTTGGAACAAGTAAAGAGCTTTTTGAGGTGAACTACCCCTTTACACTCTAAGAAACGCTGGATTACTTAAACCCAAATTGGGTACGGACTAACCCAAATATTGTGTTGAATTCGGTCCTATTAATTTATTCATAAAAAAAAATAACCCAGCAGTTTGTTACACCCAGAATTGGGTTGAAATAACCCTGCATTGTTTAGAGTTTAAGCAGTGCAAGCATTAAGCCTTTTCCAATAGTAGACACTCAAAAAAAGATTTAGCTGCTTGTTCAAGTAGTTTCAACAATGTTTTATGCTCAATCCACTTAAATTTGTAAAAACTATTCCGTTAACTTAGTCGATTTGTGTTGGGACAGCATGAAGGAATTGTGTGGAACCCAGCATCTTTTACAGTGCAATTTATGCATAAACATTTTATATTTGGCTGTCTTGATTTTGAATAATCTAAAAATGAAGCGTCTCCATGTGACTCTCCCCTCCACGGCCTCATAAATCCTGCTTTGTGTTGAGCCCCATGCTCTGTGGTCAGCTGCCTATGGAAATCTACCCGCTCTTCTTGGCACACACTGGAACCCCTCAACAAAAGGAGCACCCAGAAACACTGGCATAATACATGTGCCTCTGTGCGTGTGGTTATACTTGAGCAATAAAGCACTGATCTGGTGAGAGATCTGGCAAAATAAATACTTTACACAGGGGACTTTTAAGTATTTTAGAAATATTTTACAGAGAATTTTACACAGTATTTTCCATTACGTTTTTCTTCTGGAGAAAGTTTGATCCTTTACAGTTGAAGTCACAATTATTTCTTTCTTTTTTTAAATATTTCCCAATGATGTTCCTTAATATTTAAGGAATTTTTCACAGTATTTCCTATAAAAAAATTTCTTCTGGAGAAAGTCTTATTTGTTTTATTTCGGCTAGAATAAAAGCAGTTTTACATTTTTTTTAAACAATTTTAAGGTCATTATTATTAGCCCCCTTTTTTTTCGATTGTCTACAGAACAGACCATCTTTATACAATGATTTGCCTAATTAACCTAGTTAAGCCTTTAAATGTCACTTTAAGCTGAATACCAGTGTCTTAAAAAATATCTAGTACAATAATATGTACTGTCATCATGGCAAAGATAAAAGAAATCAGTTATTATAGTCAGGGATGGCCAGTATTTATTCATTCATTTTCTTTTCGGCTTAGTCCCTTTATTAATCATGTGTCGCCACAGAGGAATGAACCGCCGGCAGTATTTATGATACATGTATTTCAAATACAAAATAGTATTTTGTAATTTGTATTTGATAGGGTTTATGAAAAATGGCTTAATATTTTGTAGCTAAATACTTAAGTGTCTTTATTTTTTAAATACTGTAAAATACTTTGTAAGAAGTCTACATGATGACATCATAAAAATGCAGCCTCTGATTGGTGCTTTTTCAGTTATTTGCCCAGGTTTGAGATCAGAATAGAAAATTGATTAATATTGAAGATGGTGGACAACATTTTTTTTTATGAAAGATTCTGTGAAAAAAAAAAAAATTAACACTTAATAAATATTAACCCTGGGGCGTCACGGTGGCGCAGTGGGTAGCACAATCGCCTCACAGCAAGAAAGTCGCTGCTTCGAGCCTCGGCTCGGTCAGTTGGCATTTCTGTGTGAAGTTTGCATGTTCTCCCCGTGTTGGCGTGGGTTTCCTCCGGGTGCTCCGGTTTCCCCCACAGTCCAAACACATGCAGTATAGGTGAATTGGGTAAGCTAAAATTGTCCATAGTGTATGTGTGTGAATGAGTGTGTGTGGATGTTTCCCAGTGATGGTTTGTAAAACATATGCTGGATAAGTTGGCGGTTCATTCCGCTGTGGCGACCCCAGATTAATAAAAGGACTAAGCCGAAAAGAAAATGAATGAATGAAATATTAACCCTTTTAAAATATAAGAATGTTAAGAGGTTGAATAATCATTGTACAGAGATTATATCCATTTTACTGGCCACACAATGGGTGGAAACATAATAAACACATGAAGAGTTTAGATGCAAAAACCTCTAAGTGCCGTCTGAAATGTATA
>CAIGQV010019270.1:8115869-8127301 GCA_903798115.1 Danio jaintianensis
AACTCTTCACATATAGTACTATATTCTAACTCATTATCTGCATTAAACAGGGCTTCCTGTATGAAACTTGTACAAAAATATACTAATGAATAGAAAAGAAACAAGTAAAAAATGTATAGATATCTACTCATGTACAGTAAGAGTAGAGGTGAACGAGGTGGCAAAGAATCTGCTAAAACTTGCTCAGAGAAAAGCTGTTGCTATCAAATAAGGGATTGATCGAATAGGCCAATTCATGGAAGGTTTGCAAATAAGGTTCATGCTAACTTGTAAAAGTATTTTGTAGTATTTTTAAAATACAAAAATACAGTATTTTATTTAATACATTTGTGGCTGCTGTATTTTATAGTTTATTTTGATACACCTAAACGGAGGTATTTGGTATTTTATTTTAAAATACATTTCAATGTATTTTTGCCCATCCCTGATTATAGTTATAGAAACGATTATGTTTAGAAATGTGTTGAAAAACTCTTCCAATAGTCAGAATTTGGGGAAAAACGGGGGGCTAATAATTATGACTTTTTTTTACCCCCAAAAAATATTGTTAACAATTTTTTTTTTAAGTAAAATGTTGTGTAAAATTTTCTTTTTTTTCTACAGTATTTACCCTTTAGTCTTAACATGGAGACCTTTTGCGTGGACTGGATGTAGCGATGCTCATCTCTGCATTCACATCTTTACAAACTTTTTACAACCAAAACGGTGCACATTCAGCGACGATAATCCTTTTTCTCAGGGCATTATTCAGCCATCAGACCGCTGAATGGCTGAAGCGCTCATGCACTGAAAGACCTTCTAGGGTGGCTCGATGGGCGGAGCTTCTGAAAGTGGTCATATAGTGGCTTCACTAATGCACAGCCAATCAACAGCCAGCCTTTATGTGCTCACCCTGGGCTTTCTCCACAGGTGACCAGAGGGGTGAAATCGCCTTTGCCCTTAACCCACAGACACACTCACAACACACACACACACCAAACTGCTCAAATCCTATAGTTCTTTAAACCATTCTTTGAGTTTTCCATGCTGCACTGCTTATTGAAATAAAGCTTATTATGTCATAGAATGTAAAGGAACCACCAATTCTCTTCTATGCTCATGCATTTAGTCAAATTATTAGGACATTTTAAGATTTTAATCTGAAAAAAAATGTCTAAGTGGATGCATTTTGTATCTTAAACTTCTCTGTGTGCCTTGCACCAATGGAAATGCCCTAAAAATAAAAATGTATTATATATTTGGGATCAGTAAGCCCTCCTGCTATCAGTTAAAAAAAATAATGTTGAGAAGAGGATCTAGCAGAATGATAGGATGTCTCAGAATGACGGTTGCCTTGCTGTGTGTGTTTGGAGCTTCGTCGCGTAGATTCACAATTGATATTTTTATCATAAAATACTTCCCTATTCGCTAGTATTTGTCTCTCCTACTTAGGGTGAACAAACCCTTAATACATTTATACAAACAAATCTACTTTAAAACGTTCTGTCTCTCGAGCATCCGCTTGTAACTTTAGCCTACAAGCACCGCTGGTCAGCTAAAGCTACTGGCTTCTTTCACTTACTGTCTCACTTACTGTCTTTGCTCTTCACCCTGTACAATGTCGCTTGTGTGTCTATCCTTGAGTGCAGGAGAAGCATCGGTGGAGGCGTTGGAGCTGGAGCTGGAAGCAGTGGAAATCCAGATTCGCGATCTCGAGATGAAGCGAGCACAGCTCCGGGAACAATGGGCCCTGCTCGATGTATCCCGGTCCGCGGCTCGCTCGCTGCTAGACGGGTCGTGATGTGGCGATCATCGGTGACTCCATCGTTCGCCACGTCCGCGCTGCTTCCACTAAAGGTAACAATGTACGCACTCACTGCTTTCCCGGTGCTCGTGTTAAGGATGTTTCTGCTAAGGTTCCCGCTATCCTGAGCGCTGGCGAGAGCATCGGAGCTGTCGTCCTCCACGTGGGGACGAATGACACCGGGCTGCAACAGACGGAGATCCTGAAGAGGGACTTCAGGAGCCTGATCGAGACGGTTCGACGCACCTCGCCCGCCACGCAGATCATCGTTTCTGGACCGCTTCCTACCTACTGCCGAGGTAATGAAAGGTTCAGTAGACATTTTGCTCTGAATATGAATGGCTATTAACATGGTGTATAGAACAGAAGTTGCTCTTTGCCAATAACTGGAATCTTTTCTGGAAGCGGCCTAGGTTTTTCCATGCTGATGGGCTACACCCGAGCAATGCTGGAGCTGAACTCCTGTCGGACAACATCTCCAGGATGCTTCGTTCTGTCTGACTAGTAAGTGACAATTCACATTTTAGCCATATAGACTCTTGCTCGTCCCGCTTAAATCACAGTAATGCATATCTGGCTAACCCCATAGAGACTGTGTCTGTTCCTCGTATTATTAGATCAGGAAATAAACTTACTGTGTGCTCTAGAAAAAATCTATTAAGAATCAAACCAGAAAAACTGCAAAAAAGTGAAAATACAAATTTTTTAAAGCTTGGTCTCCTAAACATCAGGTCACTAGCACCTAAAGCACTTATCATAAATGAGATAATAACAGACAAAAATCTTAATGCACTCTGTCTCACTGAAACCTGGCTGAAACAAAATGACTAAATTAGTTTAAATGAGCAACTCCTTCAGGATTCTTATATAAGCATGAGGCTCGTCAGAGTGGTCGTGGTGGTGGAGTTGCATCAATCTTTAGTGATATTCTTAATGTTAATCAGAGAAACGGACTTATGTTTAACTCTTTTGAAGTATTGGCGCTTAATGTTATGCTTCCGGATATTATGAAAAAACCTATATTATCTCTCGCTTTAATCACCATATATAGACCCCCAGGACCCTATGTCAATTTTCTAAAAGAGTTTTCTGATTTTATTTCTGACTTACTAGTTAAAACTGATAAAATACTAATTGTAGGAGACTTTAACATCCACATAGATGACGCTAACGATACATTAGGGCTCGCGTTTACAGATTTACTACAATCACTTGGGATAAAGCAAAACGTTGTTGGTCCAACGCTTAAAGCATACATTAGATCTAATTTTGTCTCATGGAATCGAGGTCATTGATGTAGACTTTACACCACAAAGTGATGATATAACAGACCACTACCTCTTACTATATAAGCTGTGTTTACCTGAAATTAGCAGACCTGCACAGATATATCGCCCTGGTACAACTATCGTCCCGTCCACTAAAGATGAGTTCACAAATAACTTACCTGATCTTTCTCTATTTCTAAATGCACCCGCAAACGCAAATGACCTTGATGTAGTAACCAGCAGTATGGATGATATCTTTACTAACACACTAAATACTGTGGCACCCATCAAATAAAAAAAAATTTGAGAGAATAAAACTACACCATGGTATAACAGTCATACTCGCGCTCTCAAAACAGCAACCCGTGCCCTGGAACGTAAGTGGAAAAAACTAAATAAGAGGTCTTTAGAATTGCGTACAAAGATAGTATGTCCAGCTATAGGAGGGCTCTAAAATCCGCCAGGGCTGAGCACCTCCGCAAACTGATAGAACATAATCATAACAATCCTAGATTTTTATTTAACACCATTGCTAAATTAACAAATAATCGGTCATCTTTGGAACAAAATGTCCCACCGCACATTAGTAGTGATGACTTCATGAATTTCTTCAGTGATAAAATAGAAGGCTTCAGACAGAAAATAGAAGATGTTAAACTTTCGGCACCGCCTTATACTTCAGATCCATTAAACATTCCACTGAACCAAAATAATCTACAGTGCTTCCAAATCATAGAACAGGAAGAGCTAGATAAACTTATAAATGCTTCTAAACCAGCTACATGTATGTTAGACCCAATTCCAACTAAATTACTAAAAGAATTGCTACCTGTAATAGGAGAACCTCTTCTTAACCTCCTCAACTCTTCTCTATCTTTAGGCCATGTTCCAAATCCTTTCAAGCTAGCTGTTATTAAGCCTATTATTAAGAAACCACAACTGGACCCCAGCAACTTAGCTAATTATAGGCCTATTTCAAATCTTCCATTTGTGTCTAAAATACTAGAAAAAGTTGTTTCTGCCCAATCATGCTCCTGCAGAAGAACAATGTTTTTGAAGTGTTTCAGTCAGGTTTCAGGCCTCATCACAGTACAGAAACTGCATTAGTGAAAATAACCAACGATTTACTCTTAGCTGCTGACCAAGGGTGCATCTCGTTATTAGTTTTACTTGATCTCAGTGCTGCATTTGACACCATCGACCACAATATCCTCATAGATCGCTTAAATTCTACAGGCGTCCAGGGACAGGCTCTACAATGGTTTAAGTCATACTTAACTGACCGTTACCAGTTTGTGAATATAAATGGACAGCTTTCACAGGTCAGGCCAGTACAGTATTGGGTGCCTCAAGGATCAGTTTTAGGCCCTTTGCTGTTCACAATATACATGCTACCCCTGGGAGACATTATAAGAAGACACGGGATCAGCTTTCACTGCTATGCAGATGATACTCAATTATATATTTCAACAAAACCTGATGAGACGTCTGAACTGTCTAAGCTAACTGAATGTATTAAAGATGTTAAAGACTGGATGACCAACAATTTCCTTCTCTTAAATTCAGACAAAACAGAATTATTACTTATTGGGCCTAAATCCTGTACACAGCAGATCACACAACTCGACCTGCAATTAGAGGGACACAAAGTTAGCATTAGCTCTACTGTAAAAGATCTGGGTGTTATACTAGACAGCAATTTAACTTTTAAAAAAATCATATCTCCCATGTCACAAAAACAGCCTTCTTTCATCTGAGAAATATCACTAAGTTACGAAGTATGCTATCCATCTCAGATGCAAAAAAGCTAGTTCATGCTTTTATGACTTCTAGGCTGGATTACTGTAATGCTCTGTTCGCTGGTTGCCCAGCATCCTCTATTAATAAACTTCAGCTAGTACAAAATGCAGCTGCCAGAGTTCTTACTAGGTCTAGAAAATATGATCATATCACCCCAATTTTATCCTCCTTACACTGGCTGCCTGTTAAGTTCCGTATTGATTATAAAATATTGCTTTTTACCTATAAAGCTTTAAATAATCGAGCTCCTGTTTATCTAACCAACTTTCTGTCTCGCTACAATCCAACCCGCTCTTTAAGATCTCAAAACTCAGGGCTTCTGGTAGTACCTAGAATAGCAAATTCGAGTAAAGGAGGTCGAGCCTTCTCATTTATGGCTCCTAAACTCTGGAATAGCCTTCCTGATAATGTCCGAGGCTCAGACACACTCTCTCTGTTCAAAACTAGATTAAAGACCTATCTTTTTAGTAAACCATAAATGTGCTCCACGCAGGTGAGCTGGCTCGACATCACCTGTAGGACACACTCCTCAATACACCAGACATTGTGTTAGAAACTCTCATATGCTTTACATGTTTGTTTCTGTGTTTGTTTATTTAACTGCTATTTTCATCTATAACACTCCATTTTTACATCTCGTTTAAATACACTATGAACAGCAGCTACGCGAATTATTTTCTTTATTCTCTATTTCCACCTGGGGATACTCATCCTGAGGTCCCTAGAGACTATGCAGCGCCATTGATGCGATCCAAGACCTGTGAAGAGATGATCCCAAGGTATCCATAATCCTGGACCAGGTCGTATCCCGAGCTGATGCTGTGGTCATCATGGAGAAATGGAGTGCATGAAACTGATTCCTGAATGACCACTGTGATAAACGAGTCCCCACATTGATCCTGCGGGCCAACCCCCACATTGATCCTGCAGGCCAACCCGCCGGTGCCCTACTCACATCTGCAGCTTCTCTACGATGGACGTCCAGGTTCTTCAGCCTCCAGCGCCTAGACTGCAGCTCTGAACAGGAAGTTTGGCCAGATGAAAAATGGTCGTGCCCAACAGAGCCTAGTTTCTCTCGAGGTTTTTTTTTCTTCACTTCGTCAATTGGTGAAGTTTTTTTTTCCTCGCCACTGTCGCCACTGGCTTGCTCGGATCGGGACTTGTGGAGCTGTGCTTCGGTGGATTTGCTCTGCAGTGTTTGAACTTTCAGCAGTGAAATTTAGACCACACTGAACTAAACTACACTGAACTTCAACTCTGAAATCTGGACTATGTAATCTGGACTTAACTATGTTAAGCTGCTTTGACACAATCTACATTGTGAAAAGCGCTATATAAATAAACTTGACTTGACGAGTCGACACAGAAATGCCAACTGACCCAGCCGAGGCTCGAACCAGCGACCTTCTTGCTGTGAGGCGATCGTGCTACTCACTGCGTCACTGTGACACCCCACATTATAAACAGAGCTTTGTTAGTATTTTGGAAGTCTTCTTTGCTCAGTCTCAGCATTTATTTTTAATAAAAATACAATAAACAGCGGTAATAACAAATATATTTAATATTTAATAAATATTTGTTATAGTCTCTTCAGCATTCTTTCATAAACAGAAATATTATTCAAAATAACAGCATTTTTAAACAAAATATATTGTCATTATTTTGAATAACAAAATAAATAAAATTAATTACGTGTAACTTATTTACTTACATGTCATCATCTGAATCATTGTGTCATCATCATCGTCTGATCACGGTGGTCTTCTGAGGTCATATCCTATCCCATTCTTGACGATGAACTGAAAACATTAAATCTAAATTAAAAGAAAATACTGTAAAAAAATGCATTGTTCATGTTGGTAAATACTTATGGAGCCTTATTGTAAAGTGTGACCATATATTATTACGTTTCTGTTTTAGCAATTATAGTTCAATAGAATAGTCTATTACTCAATAGTTTGAACAGACACAGAAACCAAAAGCATAAATGCAATGTAAACGTAGTAAAGGTAAATATGAGGGATTTAGACAAACGTTTTTATGTAGGCTAAACATGTAGTCATTTGTTTCCAATATAGAACAAATAAATATAGAACAGATGTGCATTGGTCATATGGAAAATATGTTTGTTTTGTTTATGAAAAGAACTGCTCGCCAATGCTACTTTAATTGGATCGAAAATATATTAAATACATATATCATAAATAGTTTTCTTGTTGAATACCATTTAAGTGTTATCTATTCCTTCGTTTTGTTTTGTTTTTATTAATTCCAAGAAACTGTATAATACAATTTAGAATACAGTAAAAGAGAACAGGGGCGTCACGGTGGTGCAGTGGGTAGCACAATCGCCGCACAGCAAGAAGGTCGCTGGTTCGAGCCTCGGCTGGGTCAGCTGGCATTTCTGTGTGGAGTTTGCATGTTCTCCTCCGGGTGCTCCGGTTTCCCCCACAAGTCCAAAGAGATGTGGTACAGGTGAACTGGGTAAGCTAAATTGTCCGTAGTGTATGAGTGTGAATGAGTGTGTATGGATGTTCCCAGTGATGGGTTGCGGCTGGAAGCAAGTGGTACTCACTGCAGAGCCACTTGGGCAGAGCTGAGCTCCAGCAAGGTGGAGCCTGAGCTCTAGCTCCTCCTTGCTGCACTTCTTCTACTAGTGATGTCACTGGGGGTTGGGGTTTGGGGTGGGGTGAGGGAACGTATTAAAACAGCTCATAGGAGGAGGTGCTAGAGCTCAAGCTCCCCCTCATTGGAGCCCAAGTGGCTCTGCAGCGAGCAGCATCTCGCTGGAAGGGCATCCGCTGCGTAAAACATATGCTGGATAAGTTGGCGGTTCATTCCGCTGTGGTGACCCCAGATTAATAAAGGGACTAAGCCGAAAAGAAAATGAATGAATGATGAATGAATAAAAGAGAACAGTTCTTTTACACAATATTCACATTAGATAAACAGGATAAAGAGCAAAAGTCCCCCAAAAAATAAGTACATAAAAAAATTATAATAATGCAATTTAAAAAAAGAAAAAATGATAGATAAAAATTCAAGTAGCATGAAAGATCTCATCATATGTATCCAAGAAAGAAACACATTTCTTATTATCAATTAATCTAAGTGAGTTAATTAAATGTTCTGTTTCACATAAGAAGTCTATAAAAATGTGATTTTTTTTAAGAAACCTTACCGAAAGTAAAATTTCCCATCAAGTATAAGAAAGTTCACAGTGGCTTCTAGCGACTTGTTTTGGTTTTCAAAATAACAAATAATATCCATAAGGTACAAATTACCACTCATATTAACCTTGGAAAAGCAATATGAACCTAAATCATTCCAAAACAATGAAAAAAACAAGTGACAAACGTCTTCACACTCATTTTTACAAAAGGTGCAAATATCAGTAACATCTCAATATTTGGACAAGAGTGCATTACAGGGGTAAATATTGTGCCAAATCTTAAAGTGCACCTCTTTTATTTTATTAGGAATACAAAATTTATATGGTAATAACCATGTTGAATGTTAACAATTATAGAACCCCCAAAAAAACTTTCCTCTAGGAGTAATAGCCGGCAGCTAGCTCTCTGCAACTCTCACATGGTCGCCCACTGAAGCTAAGCTGGGCTGCGCCCGGTCAGTACCTGCATGGGAGACCACAAGGGAAAGCTAGGTTGCTGCCGGAAGTGGTGTTAGTGAGACCAGCCGGGGGCGCTCAACCTGTGGTCTGTGTGGGTCCTAACGCCCCAGTACATTGATGGGGGTTCTATACTGCTCAGTGAGCGCTGTCTTTCGGATGAGACGTTAAACCGAGGTCCTGACTCTCTGTGGTCATTAAAAATCCCAGGATGTCCTTCGAAAAAGAGTAGGAGTTTAACCCCGGCATCCTGGCCAAATTTGCCCACTGGCCATCATCCTAACCATCCCCATATCATAATTGGCTTCATCACTCTGTCTCCTCTCCACCAATCAGCCGGTGTGTGGTGTGCGGTCTGGGGCAATATGGCTGCCGTCGCGTCATCCAGGTGGATGCTGCACACTGGTGGTGGAAGAGGAGATTCCCCCAATGTGTAAAGCGCTTTGAGTGTCTAGAAAAGCGCTATATAAATGTAAGGAATTATTATTATTATTAATTGAGTTTTGTGACTGGGACACTTGACTTATGAACTTATTATTATTTTTTATTAACTTATTATTATTGTTTTCCCAGTGATGGGTTGCAGCTGGAAGGGCATCCGCTGCGTAAAACATATGCTGGATAAGTTGGCGGTTCATCCTGCTGTGGCGACCCCAGATTAATAAAGGGACTAAGCCGAAAAGAAAATGAATGAATGAATATTATTATTGTTTGGAACCTGCCTCATAACTAAGAGCAGCTTTCATCAGACACAGTAATCCACTAGGTATAGCCTTTATAATTGACTTAAGTTCTTTATACCGGACAGGGAATTAATTAATATTTATAAAACTCTCATAAGTTAAGAAATCCCGTTATGATTGAAAAGATCAGAAACAAAGATAATGTTTTTGTTAAACTATTTATCCCCCCCCAAAAAAAGGTTTATTATTTATCTTAATGTCTGCATTATTCCATAAAATGGTTTTGTGGGTTATTCCTTCGGTTACAACCCTGCTGTAAAAAACAGCTTAAACCAGCCATAAGCTGGTTGGCTGGTTTTAGCTGGTCGACCAGCCTGGTTTTAGAGCGGTTTTGGCCATTTCCAGGCTGCTCTTAGCTGGTCAGGCTGGAAAATGACCAGCTAAAACCAACTTGACCAGCCTGGTTTAAGCTGGACATAGCTGGTTTAGCTGGGCTCCCAGTCTGGCTAGGCTGGTCAAGCTGGTTTTAGCTGGTCATCTCCCAGCCTGACCAGCTAAGACCAGGCTGGAAATGATTGGAAACCAGCCTGGAAATGGCCAAAACCCCTCTAAAACCAGGCTGGTCGACCAGCTAAAACCAGCCAACCATCCAAGGCTGGTTTAAGCTGGATTTTTCAGCAGGGAAAGCTTAATTTCAGCAGAAATTACCTTATTTTCCAGTGTCACACGTGCCTTGCACCTGAAGACATTTATAAATAACACTAGAGCGACCTCGTATGGTCACCAGGAAAGCTCTCCAGCTGATATATTGCGGACTTTTAAGTTTCAACACGCTTATATGACAAGGTCACTACATATCATCCCATTCCTTTCAGTCATTATAATCAAATATCTACATACAGTAGGTTTTGCGCGAACTCATCACACAGTTGTGCGGAAGTTGTCAGCTTGGTCGCTGTGGCAACATTTTGTTAACGCTGACAAATCTGACAACCAGGTAACGTTAAATCGCATGTAGCTCTTCGTACAAATTAATTTGTCGTCTTACATCTGTCGTTGTTAGCTCACATTAGCTAAATGTAACTAATTATAACTTCTTTTTTGTTATTTAAACTTACTCAGCAGCATGTCTTCGAAAACTCCTCTGTTCCCAGACATCCACAGTCCACATAAAGGCAACAGGACAACACCGACGTCCAAGTAACGTTAAACTCGGGTTTTTCTCTCATACTGAACGTTTTGCCTTCCAACAAGATGCGAAATGTTTTTTGTGTGTGTGTTTAGGTCTTTCCCTCGGTGGATAAAGGGGAATTCCGCCTGTCCTGTTGGAGAAAAAACACAGAAAATCACTGAGAACGAAATAGCACAGTAAGACAGATACAGTTGTTTATCTATTGTTTATTTCATCATTAGCCACTATCAATGTAGTAGCTATTCTTCCTAGGGGCCAACTAATTAAAATAATAATAATAATAATAATAATAATAAATAATCTCAACAAATTTACATAGAATTAAAACATTCAATCATTCATTTTCTTTTCGGCTTAGTCCCTTTATTAATCTGGGGTCACCACAGCAGAATGAACCGACAACTTATCCAGCATATGTTTTACGCAGCGGATGCCCTTTCAGCTGCAACCCATTGCACTGGGAAATATCCATACACATTCATTCGCACACATACACCACAGACAATTTTAGCCTACCCAATTCACCTATAGCGCATGTCTTTGGACTTGTGGGGGAAACCGGAGCACCCGGAGGAAACCCACGGGAACACGGGGAGAACATGCAAACTCCACACAGAAATGCCAACTGACCCAGCCGAGGCTCGAACCAGCGACCTTCTTGCTGTGAGGTGATCGTGCTACCCACTGCGCCACCGTGCAGCCCAGAATTAAAACAATTGAAAGCAATAACAAAACCAAATAAAATAAAATAAAAAACATAATAATAGACACCAATATCACAACCAAAATGAGACAAATGTACGTTAAACCATAACAAGAGAAACCAAAACACGTAAATATATAACATGAAATTAATTTAAAACATCAAATGTATCAATTACTGAATACTGTGCCATTAAATATTTCTTTTATATTTGTTTAAGGCTTATTTTACTTATTAAAGTGCATGTAATATCTGTTGGAAATTAATTCTGTTTTCATTCCAATGTACATTACCATTGGTTGCTTTACATTAGTTTTTGAAACAGGAAGTAATCCTTTTGATGAAAGCCTGGGTAAAGTCTAGATGGGATACATC
>CAIGQV010019270.1:8127507-8153394 GCA_903798115.1 Danio jaintianensis
TAGGGTTTGGATAGGGGTAGCTGTTAATAAACTACAATTTAATTGGTAATTTAATCAATAATATGAATAATACTCAGTATAATTACTGTCTTTACATTACTGTAATAGATGGGTTTAGGGTTGGGGTAGACATTGATAAAATACAATTAATGGAAATTTTAATAAATATAAATAATTATTGTTAACATCCAGCCGCTGTATCCCTTCTAGCAACGCATGCCCAGTGTTAAAATTATGAATAGTACTGCTATAAAGGAGTTGACCGTACAGTACATGTGGTGCTCTTGACACTGAAATACTTCTTGTAAAACAAAGCAGAAATACATTTACTCTGTCATTCACCATTAGCCAACCTAAAATTGTGTGCATTCTTATAACATTAACCCTTCTATTACAAGATAATCGTGCAGCTCTATCATGGATTAACTGTACTTTTTAAGTCATTACTTGATGCACTTGACCACACCACTGAATGGTAATCTAAATGAGATATGCGAAATGCAACTGCTAAACCTTTTCCCATAATTATTACAATATTTTCTATTTGTTTTAACCATTTCTGTCTAGTATAACTCCAAGAAGTGTGATTTCCTCTTCCGGTTAAGCACACTCTACAGACAGATTTAATAGTTGTTTAAATTTAAGTTGTGTATTTGATCCAAATACAATACTTTACTTTACAATACTTACTAGGGATACACGATACTAGAAAAATATGCAATATTGTTGATGAGTATTGCGATAACGATATTTCTACGTTTCCCTTGAAAAATGCTTTTTTTTACTAGCCATGATTTTAAAACATTTATTTATGTAATGATATTAAAATAAATAGGGAAAATATATTTTTCTAGACCTAATTAATTCTAATTCAGACTAGAGTCAAGCGTGATGGTGAGTAAAAACCTCAGCAGATATTCTGACTCTGATTGGCTGTTGTCATTTTTCTCCATTAGTGTTTATTTTCAGCTCTGGGTTCAGCTTTGGGCCGCTCCAGCCAATAGCAGAACAGCAGGTTCTGGGAAGGTGGGGATAAAAATAGCATGGCCCCATCTGATTGGTCAAATTTAGATAAATAACAAATGCATGCAACAAACAAATACTTGGCATATAAATGTAATTTATCACACACGTCTGCGATACATATATTGCATGTACTATTATCGCGCTAACGATAATTATGCAATATATTCTGCAACCCTAATACTTACCATATTATTCCGTACCCATTTTACCAATAGTTGTAACTCCTCATTTACATCAGCAGTTGATGTTGCTGGTGGATATAATGTTGATGTAATGCCTTTTTCCTGTCTGTCTGTGCAGAATAAGGAAGCCATTGCAACAGAATATTTGCGTGGCGATGCTTTGCGACGGCTTTCCCCGCTCATTTGCGGAGCTGTTCGCACTTCTGCAGCGCTGGGATGAAGCGGACGACAATCCACACAAACTACAGACTCTACAGCTTCACCTCACCCGGGCTGAGGCGGCAGAGAGAGCTGGTAATTGTTCTACACTTTTTTTAACCCTTGTGTACAGTTCCCTTTTGTTATGTTCATGGCTGTTTTTGCCCCATTGACTCCCATTATAATTACAATTTTTGAGTGTAAAGCCATGACAGCATATAATCATGCATTGTTGATGGTTTTCCCTGTTTTGCTGTATTGCTGGCACCCATTGATTTCCATAGTAGAAAAGAAAATATACTATGCATGTCAATGGGTGCCAGCTACCAGCATTTTTCTAAATATATTATTTGGTGTTCAACAGAAGAAAGAAACTTGAATAGGTTTTGACCAAATGAAGGGTGAATAAATTACGGCAGAATTATATACTGTATTCTATTCTGTTTTTTTTCTTAAGAATCAATAAAAGTGTTAAACACTAAGAATCAGTCACCAGAATTGTAAATTTGTATTCATAAGAATAATTAGATGTAACGATTTCTTAGATTTCTTTTCATATGCTTTGAAGACAAAATAATATATTGCTCATCTAATCACTGTAATGTAATTACAGTGTAGGTAATTACAATGTAGGTCTCTCCACACCACCACCAGTGTGCAGCATCCACTTAGATCAGGGGTCACCAATCTCAGTCCTGGAGGGCCGGTGTCCCTGCAGGGTTTAGCTCCAACTTGCCTCAACACACCTACCTGGGTGTTTCAAGTATACCTAGTAAGACCTTGATTAGCTTAGTTCAGGTGTGTTTGATTAGGGTTGGAGCTAAAATCTGCAGAACACCGGCCCTCCAGGAACAAGTTTAGTGACCCCTGACTTAGATGACGGCAGCCAAAAGACAACGGCGCCAGTGCGCTCACCACACACCAGCTATTGGTGGAGTGGAGAGACAATTATACAGCCAATTCAGTGGAAGGGGAGGCCATGATGGGTAAGGGCCAATGAAGGGAATTTGGCCAGGACACTGGGGCTACACCTCTACTCTTTACGAGAAGTGCCATGTGATTTTTAATGACCACAGAGAGTCAAGAACTCGGTTTAACGTCTCACCTGAAAGACGGCGCTCACTGACAGTATAGTGTCCCCTTCACTATACTGGGGCATTAGGACTCACACAGACCGCAGGTTGAGATTGGGGAAAATTTAATTGAATTGGGGAAAAAATATACAGGTGGGCTAATAATTCTGACTTCAACTGTATTATATTAATTTTTCTGGATCTGTGTTTTGTGCTGTAGGACAGTATGGAGAGGCGTATGAGAACCACATGTTTCTGGCCAGGTTTTGCACAGAGCCGGAGGACAAATGGCTGAAGCATCATTTCTTTCAGCTGGCACTCCGTTCAGCTCGCAAGTTCATAATGGACTCTGGCAAAAGAGAAGCTGAAGCCAGCTTACTTGTGGGACAAGTTTATTTAGAGAAGGGTAACACACACACACATACGCAGGCTTTTCATTTTAAAATCAAGGTGACGTGTGGGGACCAAATGTACAGTAACGGTCCCCAGAAATATAGTAATACCAGTGGATTTGACCTTAAGGGGACTTTTTTTGGTTCCCTTGAGGAAAAGTATTTTGACAGTGTAAAAGTGCAGAATGTTTCCTTTGACGGAAGGAAAGGTTGGGGTAGGAGGTAGAGGGTAGGGGATATTATAGGATAGGGTAGGGTATAGTTGGGTTGGGGTAGGGGATAGGGTAGGGTTGGGTTGAGTTGGGGTAGGGGATAGGGTTGGGTTGGGGTAGGGGATAGGGTAGGGTTGAGTTGAGTTGGGCTGGGGGATAGGGTAGGGTTGGGTTGAGTTGGGGAAGGGGATAGTGTAGGGGATAGAATATAGTTTGTACAGTATAAAAATCATTATGTCTATGGGAAGTCCCCATAAAGATTGCTGTAAAAGTGTGTGTGTGTGTTTTACAGGTGATCTTGAGCTTGCGCACGAGCATCTGGAGGTGTTTTATCAGCTGACCACGGGCCGCTCTTGGCAGGACAGCAACGGCCGGATGCAGCACTCTCGCTCATGTGAAGAGCTCCAGACGCTCTACACACTGATGGCACAGAGATCTCTGCAGGATCAACAATATAAGCACGCTATTAAGATGTTCACCAAGGCCTACGCTATGGCTAAAGAGTGTATGCACACACTGTTCACTCTTACAATGATTTACATTAGCTATAGATTCACAGTTGGCCATGCACCCTAACCTAACTACACTGTAAAAAATTCTGGATTGCACACAATTCATTTGTGTTGGGGCAACATGAAGGAATTAAGTAAACTAAGTAGTTTTTACAAATTTAAGTGGATTGAACAAACAAAAAACACAACTTTTTTGAGTGAACGTGACAAAGTTTACCTTTAAAGTACCTTTAAAAATCCGCATGTCATTCATTCATTCATTTTCTTTTCGGCTTAGTCCCTTTATTAATCTGGGGCCGCCACAGCAGAATGAATCGCCAATTTATCCAGCATATGTTTTACACAGCGGATGCCCTTCCAGCTGCAACCCATCACTGGGAAACACCCATACACTCCCATTCACACACATACACTACGGGCAATTTAGCTTACCCAATTCACCTATAGCGCATGTCTTTGGAGTTGTGGGGGAAACCGGAGCACCCGGAGGAAACCCACGCGAACACGGGGAGAACATGCAAACTCCACATAGAAATGCCAACTGACCCAGCCGAGGCTCGAACCAGCGACCTTCTTGCTGTGAGGCGACAGTGCTACCCACTGCGCCACCGCGCCGCCCATAGATCTGCATGTAATCAAAGTTTTTTTTTGCTAGTGCACATTGTTGGTGAACAACAAGTTGAAAATTGATCTGTGAAAATTGATTGAAATCTGTGTAACCTAAGGGGCAAAAGAAATCTAGCTGTGTTGATGTTAATGCTTAAATTATACACTTTAAACACTAACTAACATGCTATGAGTCTCCAGCAGGTAAACGTACACATTTCTTTTAAAACAAACTTAAAAGTAAAGTTAAAACTACTCAATTACAGTCATTGAAGTATATGTAATTAGTTTCTTTGCACCACTTGACATACTACTATCAGATGACCTACCCGTATCAGTCACGTTGCTTCACTCTCATGCATAAATTCTCACGCATGGCCTCATGGGATAGTAAAGTATCCATTGAAAGCACACTTCAGAATCTCATCAGTAGTAATAGGTCATCCGGGTACTTGATTGTTTTTCAAATACTATGAATTCGGACATTCTACATGGATCTCAACTGATTGCACACTACATAGTAGGGAAGTATGTGATTTCGGACGCAGCCATAGTTTTTTTTTTTTTTTTTTTTTTTGATTTGAGTTTAGATTTTCAAAAGCTTGGTTGCTTATGCAAATCAGACTAACATTTCAATACATTTTCTCTTGTAGCGGGAGACCAAGCGCTGGAAGGAGAGGCCGCCTATAGACTGGGTCTGGCCTATCAGAGCACAGGAGACCAGAAGACTGCTAAAAAGGTGTGTTCAGACTCACTAATTCTGTTTGCTCATTCCGAAGGGATTTGCTCATCGAGGCTAATGTTGCTTTTTTCAGTTTTTCAGCTCGTATATGGAGATCTCCTTAACACTTGAAAACACAGACAGTCTGGGAAGAGCACATGAAGCCATCGCCAAATGTCTGGAGAGGTACAGGAGATGCAAACAGATACGCACATACACATTTTCAGACAGCACATTTAAAAGTCGGCATGAAACCGAAGTTAAGATTGTCCTTTTTTCCATGCATCCACTTGAAATGGTCCTTAAATAAGAAAAAAATATAGGACGGTGCCAAAATCCTGATGAAATCATGTCCTTTGGGAACCCATTGGATTGTTGGTAGATGAGGGTTGCTAACAAAATGAAAGAAGATTGAGGCTCTACTATATACATATAAAAATAAGCGGAGTACATTTTGATTTCATTCCGACATTAATGATAAAGTGTATCATTGCTTAACTAAGTGTAAAAAATAATGAATGTCCATATAATCATATTCTTGTAAAGATGAGTCATCCACTTGTCCATGCGCCCGGTCAGTACCTGGATGGGAGACCACATGGGAAAGCTAGGTTGCTGCCGGAAGTGGTGTTAGTGAGACCAGCAGGAGGCGCTCAACCTGCGGTCTGTGTGGGTCCTAACGCCCAGTATATTGATGGGGACTCTATACTGCTCAGTGAGCGCCGTCTTTCGGATGAGACATTAAACCAAGGTCCTGACTCTCTGTGGTCATTAAAAAATCCCAGGATGTCCTTTGAAAAGAGTAGGGGCAGGGGCGGACTGGCCAGAGGGAGCACCGAGAAATTTCCCAGTGGCCTGATGGTCAATCTAGCCTGCCACCATGACTCTGGCCTCTGTCCATCATGGCCTCCTAACCATCCCCATATCATAACTGATATGCCAATTCTCCAGCAATCAGCTGGTGTGCGGTCTGGCGCAATATGGCTGCCGTCACGTCATCCAGGTGGATGCTTCACACTGGCGGTGGATGAGGAGATTCCCCCGCAATGTGTAAAGCACTTTAAGTATCTAGAAAAGCAAAGCTTTTATAGTTATTCTAAGCTCTTTATCAGGAAGAATTTCATCTAAAAAAAAATTCTTAATCCTTAACAACTAGAGAGACCTTTGTAAGGTTTTTAAGATGTTTCTCATGATCTTAAAAACCTTTTAATCTGAAGGTTATATTTTTAAGTAGATATTACATACGTGTGTGTGCGTGCGTGTGTTTTAACCAAACCTGGGTTGGATATTGAAGGCATCATCAAGTGTACAACATAGATGTGATCAGGGTGCAAATTATACATTGATGACATTAACACAAGGTCGGGTCAACTTTTTTGGTAATGTTAGTTTGTGTAATACATGCTCCGGTGAATAAAATTTATGAATTTATTTCATTTACATTTAATTTATTAATAAAATGTTTATGTTTTCAGTGGTTTGAGTCATATTTAGTGTATTCTGACCTACAGTAACCTCTGATTAGCTATTTTAAAGGTAACTGTATGTTAAACTATACAAAATATGCATCTAATTTTACTTAACATTTAAGCTACATGTAGATACAAACACCAGTTTTTTGTGACAAGTGTCTTGTGAATGCTTACGATGTCTATTGTTCTCTAGACCTGCCGGTTTAATTGTTTTTTTTCTTGCATAGACTGATTGGTGCGATTAAGCATTCACAATGGTATGAAGCGTTAGGGGGTGGGGGGGGTGTAAAAAATTTATTATATTATTCGTTCATTCATTTTCCTTCGGCTTAGTCCCTTTATTCATCAGGGGTCACCACAGCGTAATGAACCGCCAACTTATCCAGCATATGTTTTACACAGCGGATGCCTTTCCAGCTGCAACCCAGTACTGGGAAACATCCATACACACTCATTCACAAACCAGCGACCTTCTTGCTGTGAAGCGACAGCGCTAACCACTGAGCTACCGTGTCGGCTTTCGGCGGTGTGATACTATTAAATAAACTTCTAAGGATGTTTAATACCATGAACTTTGGCCAGGAGGTAGCAGTATAACACTGATAAACAGTACCAGAAGCGCAACTACACGTGTGAATGCAAATACGCTAGTTTTAATAGAATGAATTCTGACATTTTGGTTTAAGCAAAGAACACATAACTGCAGTCCTCATATTTTCTGGTTTGCTGAATGTGTATAGCTATGACATCTTTTTTCTCAGTACTTGTGTGTTTGTGTTACAGTGAAGGCAAAATAACAGAGGCAATTGAATTATTGGAGAAGTTTGCTGAGAGTTCTTTAAACAGCAAACAGGACAAAAACCTGGAGATAGCCTATATGAGCCTCGGAAACATCCTCAGATCTCAAGTAAGAGAGAAACTTACAAACTAGAATTTGCTGTACATTATAATGACTTGGAAGACCTATTTAACTATTTAAATACTCAGTCGTATATTCCAGTAAAACTCTGAAGACTGATAGAGGATTTGTGGGGAATAGATTGGATTGATGTGGTTTGGTATTGGTGGATCTCATGTGATTGGCATGTTGATCCCGCCCTCATACCAGTGATCACCAATTGATTGATTGATTTAGATTCAAGATTACGGAGCACATGAATTTGAGAAATAATTTAAATACAATTTTGATTTCATGGTTATTTTAGGAGATCACATGACTTCTTCCAAAACCTAGTGATCTAGTTAGCATTTAATCCTTCCGCTGCCAATACCAATACTCACCATTTTTACGAAATATATTTTGTGACAAATGTACAAGGGTTTGTAGCAAAAACAAAAAAGTATACTAAAAGTTGTGTCCTACGAAAGGCAATACACATTAAAAAAAAAAAATCACAGAAGTCATAACCCAACAACTTCTTCAAATATTTTTAGAAAACTTTTGGTCGTATTTTAGATTTTACGTCAATATTTTATATTTTATGTTAGCGGGATGCCTATGTTTACTTCACAATAGTGGATAATAGCGGATCACAAATCTCACGGTTCGGATCATATTATGGTTTTTTAGTCACAGATCGGACCATTTTGACCATCGTCAAGTTAAATGCATATGATGGTGATTTTAATCTTTACCATAAACATCAGTGCTTATATCTAAACTATAAACTGTTCTCCCAGTACTTCTGTGTTATTTGACTGTTTGTAACTTCATAACTAACTCAAAAGACTAAAGACTGAATCTCTTTCTTGATTTTTGCGTTTTTTTAAAAAACACCGATTTGAAAGCAGCGATTCGAAGGATTAATAAACATATGAAAATCACCATCATTTATCATTTATGTTGCGTGGGTGTTGAGATCCTGATCTTTTAATGGTTAATCGTGCAGATTACACTGAATGCATTAATGCAGGCTAAACAAGTAGCGACAGAAAACACCTTTAATAACCTAAGAAACCCACCACATCCCGAATAACCCACCACAACTTCTTCCATCATCATTATATTTTACAGGAAAACCTAAATGCTTTCATACATGTAATTTGAATGGCACGAGAGGCAATCTATCTGCGATCATTACAAATTTAGGATTAATCTACAAGTAAAAAACAAATGTATTAATCCGCGGGTCACGTGTATTCCGAACCGTGGGTTGTGATCCGTTGTGAACCGTGATCCGTTACACGCCTACTTTACAATATTGCAATTAAATCCTAATCTAATCATGACAAACTATATATTATTGGAACGGACTAAGCGGCCATTCACATATCGTCACTAAAAACGATTGGAAAGCATGAGGCATGTTGCTTCCGTCACTATTTTTAATATGCTCCCATGGCGTCAGTCATTGCTAGGCGACCATCAACCGTTTACTCAGAGGATGACAAACTGACAAGCCATTGCTGCAGCTTGATACAAGTTTTATTTATGGAGAAAATTAAAATTTTGTGTGCGTTTGTCTGAGATACCGTTATTACTGAACTGTTTATATAAAGCTGATTGGTTAGTTCTAGTCACATGACTCGCAACATTCTGAAAAGTTGTAACTAGTGCACATGGAAAGTGCGATTAAAGACATTATATGTAATACTTTTACTTTTATTTACTGTTATGTAGCAAGAGCAATAAGTTAAAACACGATAAATTTACATTACTTCGCTACAGCAATGCACTTGTAAAATCATGAAATTCTAGTAGAAACGTCTTTTAATTTTTCAAAATATGACATCCATATTATATGTATTTCTGTGTGTTTGTCCAGAAGCAGTACGACGCAGCTTGTGTGTATTTTGAGCGTGCGTATGAGCTTGCGTGTCATGAGGCTCATCCGAGCAGAGTGCAGAAAGCTCAGGTGTGTGTGGGCAGTACTCGTGCGCTCAGCAAATTGCACACATATAGCAGACTCATACAGACGGCGCAAGGCCAGAACTTACAGACACTCACCAGCTGGAAGGAGAGCCGAGAGGACAGCTTCAGTTCGGCAGCATCAAGTGAGTCAGATTCAACAGTTCAGTCCGACACTGTAGTTTCATACTCACTCACACTCTCTACTGGAAATAAAGAGTAGACTGATGAAATGTCTAGCTGAAGGCTAATAAAATTGGTGTTTGGTTTAAAGGGCTCAAATTTTGGCCTTTTAACAATATGCAAAATAAGTCTTTTGTGTCTCCAGAATGTGTCTGTGAAGTCTCACGTCAATATACCCATCAGATCATTTATTATACCCTGCTGAAAATGTCAATTTTTGGGTCGGAGGAAATTGTTGTTGTTTTTGGGCCTGTGCCTTTAAATGCAAATGAGCTGGTTCTCCCCACCCACTCCGTCAGGGCATTTTACTTCAGAGAAGGATAATCAGGGTAATTTAACAGCAAAATGACAGACAGCAACTGGATGAAACACGAGACCCACAGTCACAAATACCACAGTAATATGAATGAGCCACACAAATGCCGTTACAACATTCACACACAACCCTATAACACATAAACCCGCTGTGTTGTTTTTGCTCATCTACTTGCGGCAAATGTGACAGGATGCCCACCAAACGGGTAAATATGCTGCTGTATAGAGATCATTACAGCTAAGTTGCTGTACAAAAAAACCCTGAATTAACGTCCACAAATCGGGACTCCTGGGGTTCGTTCTTCGTATGTGGATTACTCAATTAGCTGGATTTGGCTATTGACGATTTGACACGATCCAGGATCGTTTCGTTCTTCAAAACCCATCTAAGAGTTTTTGTCATAGCAGCAGTCCTGGTAGCTCAAACCTGCTCCGGAGCAGGCTTATTTCATATAAACAGGATTAGATCGGGTTTTTTCAAGCAAAGGTAACATATATATACTTGGGAAAATAGTAAAAAATAAATAAAATAATATAGTTTCAGCTTAAGTTTAAAGTAAAAAATAAATAAATAAATAAATAAATATATATATATATATATATATATATATATATATATTTCCCAGTGATGGGTTGCAGCTGGAAGGGCATCTGCTGTGTAAAACATATGCTGGATAAGTTGGCAGTTCATTCCGCTGTGGCGACCCCTGATGAATAAAGGGACTAAGCCGAAAAGAAAATGAATGAATGAATGAATATATATATATATATATATATAAAACGTATGCAATCTGCACTCCGAAATAAAAGTACAAAGGCTGTCATGGAGTGGTTCTCCCCAAGGGGTTCAAAGAGAACATTTATTAATATTGACTTTTTAGATACAAACGCGTACTATTTTAAGGTACCGACCCAGCTTTAGTACAATTTGTGTATAATAATAGACATGCACAATATTCAACTTTTTTTTTTAAGGAATAATAATTTCTGCAGTCATGCATGTTTTGACAGATAATATGATGGTGAGTTAATGCTTCGCAAAAGTTGCAGACACCTTTATCAGTATCAAAATGGTTCATTTTCTTTTTGGCTTAGTCCCTTTATTAATCTGGGGTCGCCACAGCGGAATCAACCGCCAACTTATCCAGCATATGTTTTACGCAGCGGATGCCCTTCCAGCTGTAACCCATCACTGGGAAACATCCATACACACTCATTCCCACACATACACTACGATCAATTTAGCCTACCCAATTCACCTATAGCGCATGTGTTTGGACTGTGGGGGAAACCGGAGCACCCGGAGGAAACCTACACCAACACGGGGAGAACATGCAAACTCCACACAGAAACGCCAGCTGACCCAGCCAAGGCTCGAACCAGCGACCTTCCTGCTGTGAGGCGAACGTGCTACCCACTGCACCACCGTGCAGCCCTCAAAATGTTTTTTTGATGCAAAATTTATACAGCCAGTTATTCCTTCCGCCGATTAAGAAACTTGAATAGGCCTGGCGACTATAATAAAGAAAATCCACTCTAAATGTAAAACTAAATAATTGCTAAATACTCGACACATGAAAGTGTAAAGCCATGACATCAGGAGTCTTAAACTCTGCTCCTGGAGACCCACTGTTTTGGAAAGTTTATTTCCAACCTGCTTCAGCACATCTGCTGGTGTATTTTATGTGATCCTAAAAAGCTGCTTCAGTGTGTTTTATTATGGTTGAGCTCTGTTGGATTGCAGGCATCCAGGAGCAGGATTTAAGATTTTTTTTTTATATATATATATAAAAATGTAATAATAAATATGAAAGTGAATACATTTCTCTAAAGATACAGGGATATATTGTCTCTCAGTGGATACTTTATAGTGGATAGGTTTAAAACGTCGGTTTTAAGGTCCATTGCTGAAGTATTAAACCACGAACCAGCAGGAGGTTGAGAATAAGTCGAAATGCCTGAGAGACCAGCAGATCCTGGTTCACAAAGTGACTGAAGCATAACACTTTCATTTGCTCTTTATATTTCATAATGAACTGCTTTGAGTTAGCCTAAACATTAAAAAAAAGCACTGAAAATGAACATCACTGATAGAAATTAGTACGCTTTTCTTGCGCGGTAAAAAAAAAAAAAAAAGTTACGGTGCTTTAAATTTGCACGCATGATTAAAGGAGATGTATTTGACTTTCTAATAATTGTTTCACAACTGCAGTGCAGAAATAAAAAGAGAAGTGGGAAGAAAACTCAGCGAGGAAAAATCACTGATGCACTGCAAATGCAAATCTCATCCTGTCAGTCGTGCACAAAATAAAAAACACAATCATTCAGAACAAAAATAAATTCTCGTCATCATACTGAAATAAAAGTCTGCGTCAAACTTAAAGTTGTCCTGCAAGAGAAAACCCCTCTATGATTTTTTTTTTCCACTCAAAAAAATCTATAAAAATACACTGGCTTTTATTGTGTCACGTACAAAAACACAAATGTACCAAAAAAAGAACATAAGAGTACAAAACACTTTTTTTTCCCGCCTCAGTGAAGACCGTCTATAATAAGACACCTGACGAACTTCATTTCCATACGCTAAGAGTTGAAATGCCTGAAAATCACTCAGTGTGCATATTAATGAGGGGAATGAAAATATGACTGCTGAAAGAAACAGTACAGTAATGTAGAATTTCACTAGACTTGATGCCTAGTACAGGATTGCTAACAACCCAGCTTCAGTTTCAAAGGGACAGTTCACCCAAAAATGAAAATTCTGCCACTTTCAAAACCTGTTTGAGTTTCTTTCTTCTGTTGAACACTTATTTTGAAGAATATTGTGATACAGTATTTTTTGTTCTTATATGAATATCAATGGCTGTTTTTTTTTCCTCAACATTCTTCAGAATATCTAGTTTTGTGTTCAACAGGTGAAAGAAATGTATAAAAGTGATTTTTTTTCAGGGTGAACTATCTCTTTAAAATGACACTAATGTAAACGTCTAGCTTGAAAAGTAAAATGTGCACGTGAATATCCTATCCTTGCCCAGTCTTGTAAACATTTTACATAAACGGTAATCTAAAAAGAGAAAAAGTATACTATAAAAAGTGAAGCCCCTTTAATCTCAGGCTTAAACGGTACACATTTTAAAATTCAGCTCATCTTTCATTTCATTATGTTCTCAACATCCAAGCCAGCATAGTATAAAATAAACAGATCAACCATTAATAAAAAAAAAAAGTCATTTAGTCGTTGCTGCAACTTTCCCGGGAAACACAATAGGTCTAAAAGGCACAATGTCCACGCATGTAGCATGATTTAGATCAGTGTTTCCCAACCACGTTCCTGGAGGACCACAAACACTGTCTGCCTTTGTCTGTCACACCCATTACAAGTCTTTCAGTCTCTGCTATTGAGCTGATGATCTGAATCAGGTGTTTGGTTAAGGAGACACGGAAAATGTGCAGAACTGGTGGTCCTCCAGGAACGTGGTTGAGAAACACTGATTTAGATCGAAGGAAAAGATTAAATTATTACATACGATGATGAACAGAGCACGAAAAAACACCCTTTTTAAAGGGATAGTTCATCCAAAAATGAAAATTCTGTCATCATTTACTTATTCTCTACTTATTGCATCAATCCTGTTTGAGTTTCTTTCTTCTGTTAAGAAAGATTAAGAAAGACATGCTGGAAAAACACAGCTATTGACTTCCATTGTTTTTTTTGTTCCTACTATGCATGTCAATTGCTGCTTTTTCATTATTCAGAATGTCTTGTTTAACAGAAGAAGAAAAAATTATAGTTTAGAAACATTTGAATGCGAAAATGTAAATTTTAGGGTGAACTATCCCTTTAACTAAACTGAATTAAAATGATTTTCTTACTTGATAAACTATGAGGAGTTTGTCTCGTTTCTAGTCCAAATATCTAAAAAGACACGTTTGTTAGACAAGTTAAAAAAAAAATAGTTTTTTTAGAAATATGTCAAAATTAAGATACATTTTTCTTAAAACAAGCTAACTTATGTGCTCGTGGCGAAAAACGAGAACAAGATTATTTTACTGACCCCATTGGCAGATTATTTGGCTTGTTTTAAGGAAAAACTCAATTATAACGCATTTCTGAAAACTCCATTTTTGACCTTCGATTTAAGAATTTTTAGATATTTGGTCTAGAAACGAGACAAAAACTTCAGAATACCTTGGTGTGTGTTCAACAGAAGAAAAAAATCATAGTTTAAAAACATTTGAATGCGGAAATGTTAATTTTGTTGTGAACTATCCCTCCAACTAAACTGAATTGTTCGACACTGCAAAAAATGCATTTCTTACTTGATAAACTGAGGAGTTTGTGTCGTTTCTAGTCCAAATATCTAAAAAGTCTTAAAAGCATTTTTTAGACTATTTAAAAATATTGTTTTGTTTTCAGAAATAAGACATCAAAATTAAGATATATTTTCCTTAAAACAAGATAACTTATGTGCTAGAAGCAAAAAACGAGAACAAGATTATTTTACTGACTCCATTGGCAGATTATTTTGCTTGTTTTAAGGAAAAACTCAATTATAACGTATTTTTGACCTTCGATTTAAGAATTTTTAGATATTTGGACTGAGACCAAAATTTCAGAATAACTTGTTTTGTGTTCAACAGAAGAAAAAAAATTATAGTTTAAAAACATTTGAATGCGAGAATTTTCATTTTAGGGTGAACTATCCCTTTAACTAAACTGAATTGTTCGACACTGCAAAAAAAAAAATATATATATAAGGCTTTTCTTAGAGTTTTTGTCTTGTTTATATAGTCCAAATATCTAAAAAGTCTTAAATCAAGAAGCATTTTTTGTTTTAAGTGAAAAATATTGTTTGGTTTTCAGAAATAATACATCAAAATTTACATAAATTGTCCTTAAAACAAGATTATTTTCCTTGGCCTACTGGCAGACTGTTTTGCTTGTTTTAAGAAAAAAACGTACTTAATCGTACATATTATAATTTATAAAATAGAACATTATGACATTATTTCTGAAAACAAAACATTCTTTTTACACAACATGCAACTAAAATGCTTTTCGATGTAAGTATTTTGAGATATTTGGACTAGAAACGAGACGAAAACTTTAAGCAAGAAAATAATTCTTTTGTAATGAATTGAGGACACTTAGCCTTGTGTTTCACCGAATTTAGACACCAAACCCCAAAAGTCTTGGGATTCTTGCAGCTTCAGATATGGTTAATGAGAGAGCTAAATGAGCAGAGACGGGGTGGGCTTCTTCCCAGGCCATGCCTCTTTGGCGTACTTCTTCTTGCGGGGTTCGTTGAGGACGTCAGAAGCGTACGGGCCGGTCATCGGTGTGGGATTGAGCACGAGCGGTGGCGGCGGCAGTGCCTCATGTGTCGGGTCTACATCCGGGGCTGGGTTCGGCATTGGTAACGTCAGTCCGCCCAGGATCGTGGCCCCACCGGGACCTGCTGTAGACTGAGCTTCATGTCCGGCAGGAGGAAGGTCTCTGTACAGGCCGCCTTGCAATGGGAACGTGTGCATGTGTCGCGTTACCGTTTCCTCAATTCCCAGCGCGTTACTGCCGCCTTTCTTTTTCTGTCGATTAAACAAACTGACATGTAATTCTCCCTCTGTTTTTGCATACGGCTGAATGATTCAAGATTTGATGTTTTACCTTAATTGGAACGACAGCGGTTGAGACCATGTTTCTGAAGCGTCCAACAGAGGGGTCGACATCCTCTGAAAGAGTTCACAACACAAACACTGTTCAAGTACACATGAAATCGAAACTAACCATATTGATTTTGTTAGCTCACATTGCTTGTTTTGTGGTGAACAATTCATCTGTGCATGTCATTAAGAAAAAAAAAAAGTTTGCCCTTGTAATCTGAAAATGCACTTCCTGTTTGTTTTCGGTTAAATTCTTAGATTATGTCTGTCTGAGGTATTGCCCATTCAGCTGTCAGTTTTGACAACAAACAGAAATGATGAGGAGGAGGAGTCTGTTAGGTTGTAATAACTCTAAGTGAAGTTTCACAAACTAATTTCGAGAGGAGCACGTGATTTGATTGATCACAGCTGGACTCTCATCTGTAATTATCAGTAAGCCAATCAGACGAGTCCAAACTTACTATAAGTAGCCCATCTAAAATTATTCCCTTATCTTTGTTTTCGAAGAAACCCCCCATCCACCCCATCTTCCCCCTTTTTCTCTTTTGCCAGGGGGAGTTCTCGAGAACAACCTGATCTCGTACCCCCTTATTGCTTATTGACCAGGCGGGAGCCCTGGGCTCAATTATCTCCGAGCTCAGGGTTCTCTCCCGGGACAGCATGCCAAACCTGCTATTATTATCAAACAATATCTAAGTGCGAACTCTTGAAACCCATTTCCCGATCTTTCTAAATGAAATAGTGATGTGATGTTGTGCACCGAGGCTTCGAAGCATGTATCAAAAAAAATGATACATCTCGCAGTGAAGCAGTGTACTGGAGCTTGATTCGTTTTGCCATCATCACGTGATCAGTGACATCCGAAGCTTCATTTTCGCCTATACCCAAGTGACTGCTTCGATTTTTGATTCAAAGGTTTAAACACCCTTGTGGGTTAGTAAAGTGTATAGCGAGAGATTAGGCGTCGATTACATACATTTCTACTGTTTCAAAGCACTGCACCGGTCCCACACACCAGTAATTCAACTAAAATACAATAGTAATTCATAGTAAAAAGCTTTTGAACCATACTAAAGTGTATTAGTGTATTATTTACAACTAATTTTAGAGAAGGCCACTGCATATTGTAGTATAGTGTGTAACGGAGGACAGCTGGTGAGTGCAGCCCGAAAGCCTTACTCCCATAGCCTCCTCCTCGCTGGTTCGATCCCCGCTTGGAACGAGTGGGTGGGTAAAGGACCAGATGGAATACGATAAATGTAAAAACTTTTGAATACCTTGGATTTTACTACAGTCATCTGTGGTGTAATGTAACATACCTTATGTGTAAAAAAGACTACAGTAATTGAGTAATGTTTTTATAGTATTATTGTTGTATTACTGCATGAATGACTTGGTCAGATGCGTTTCATTCTAGTGTTTTCCTGAAAGTTGTTCACTTTTTTCCATTTTAATTAGCTTTATTTTCCAAATGTTTCTAAAAATACAATTGTTTTATACATGTGTAATAACTACAAGGGTAAACCCTCAAACAGCCCCAAACCCCACCCATCCCCTAAGAGGAGAAGAAAACTAAGTAGTGAAGTAAGTAAATATGCCTGATAGCATCATGCAACAAAACAAAAAGGTTGGTCAGTTTACCTGGGTTTATGATCTCATCCTCTTCGTTGAAGGACACTCTGGAGCTCCTCCTCTTCCTCTTGGACCTCTGGATATCCAGGTTGCCCTCCTCTATGGTGAGGGTGGAGATGCGCTTATTATGAGCGGTGTTGAACTCGGTCAGATTCTGCCAAACAGACAGAGATTTGTTTGTTTATTTACAGCCACATTGGCAACTTATGGTGTGTATTTTATGGCACGATCAATATAGATAAAAACATATTACGAAAGGGATATCAAGTATATCCAGTAGATTGTTATCGCAGAATAAAGCCCGATGCAAAGTGGAGTACTGTTAAATAAGACTGAAGGGCTTTATTCTGTGAAAAAAAAACCTCCTGGATGTACTTTATCCCACTTATTACAAGGCTACTTGCCACAATTAGACACAAAACATTGTTCTGAGCCGTTATAGTTTATTAATTCTTTATTTAAATGCAAAGCTGACAGAAACTGAAACAGCTGATGGAGTATACACTAACCTGCACATTATTCAGTCACAAGATAGCGCCAAACAGTCAAAAACGCAAAGCTGACAGAAACAACACTAGTTGAATAAAACCGCTAATACATATAAATCTGGATTTAAGTATATGGATGTGAATGTATCCAGTGACGTCCAGGTTATTCGAAGTTCCCGAATGAGCCTGTGTTATTCAGCGGTTGTTATCTCGGTATAACATACCTTGGAATGTTGCGACTGACCAATCGGAATCAAGTATTCCAGACAGCAATGTATTAAATTCATTCATTCACTCTTCCCCCTAGACTTCCCTCTCCCCAGACACCTACTCCAGCTCCTCCGTTCCCAGTTAAGGCGTTCCCAGGCCAGCCGAGAGACATAGTCCCTCCAGCTTGTCCTGGGTCTTCCCCCGAGGCCTCCTCCCGGTGAGACATGCCTGGAACACCTCCCTAGGTAGGCATCCATGAGGCATCCGAAACAGATGCCCGAGCCACCTCAGCTGACTTCTCTTGATGTGGAGGAGCAGCGGCTCTACTCTGAGCTCCTCCCGGGTGACAGAGCTCCTCACCCTATCTATAAGGGTGCGCCCTGCCACCCTGCGAAGGAAACTCAGTTCGGCCGCTTGTATCCGAGATCTTGTCCTTTCGGTCATGACCCAAAGCTCATGACCATAGGTGAGAGTAGGAACGTAGATTGACCGGTAAATCGAGAGCTTTGCCTTTCGGCTTAGCTCTTTCTTTACCACAACAGACCGGTACATCGACCGCATTACTGCATCAATCCGCCTGTCAATCTCACGTTCCATCCTTCTCTCACTCGTGAACAAACCCCAAAGATACTTTAACTCCTCCACCTGGGGTAAGGACTTTTCTCCGATGTATTATGATCCAATGATGTAAGGACATCTCCCGTGTATTAAATATTAATAATAACAATAATAATAATAACTTCATAATACACTAAAAGATGACAAAAATATATACAATTGCATTAAAAAGATTAGATATATGATTAATTCAAATTCGTCCCAAGGATACATTTCCCAATATCCGTCAAAGTGCTCTGAGTACAAAAATCTTGTGTAGAAGTCTTTAAAATTTCACATTCTATTAAAATGTGTTTTATGGTGAGAGACGATTGACAGTGGTTACGTAATGGTGGAGCATCATTCTTCAATAAATAACAGACAGAAAAAAAAATGTTTGGATTCATTATTTGTGACATCTATTCATCGCAAAAATACGTATTTAATTATTCACTTTTCAATGCAATCAGCACCTTCATGGCGATCTCAGAATAAATGACAAAAGGTAAACACTTAAGTCAAATAATTTCAGATTTGTGCATTTAATAAAAGTCTGATAACACGAGTGAATTTGTTTCAATGCTTCAAATGAGTTCTGATTTCATCAAGAACGCTGCTCCTATTCTGTCAAACTCTTTCACTTTATGTGGAAGCAAACAGTGATATGTCCAAGTGCTCCTGAATGAGTCCATTATACACGGCTTACGAGCAGGCAGTAAAAGAAAGCAACTAATGGTTTGATCCCAATCAGTGTATTTTGATGCAACAAACGGTGCCAGTAATACCTGTTACTTATCAGAAGTTAGAGAGGATGTGGTGTTTTTTTGGCTGTCTCAATGCATTTGAACAAATGAGCATTTACACAACAATGGGACAAAGCTTTAGACCCGTTTACACCACTATTTAGGCTCTTCCACTTGTGATTAGGCACTTTTTTGATAACACTTTACTTGAAGGGGTGTTCATAAGACTGCCATGAAACTTTTATAGTCATGACATCATGACATGAATGTGATTGAGATGTTATGCATGCTTATGACAACTGTTATTAGGTGTCATTCGATCAGTTATGTTATCTTAAATGCAAGAATGACATCATTTATGACAATGTGACATAAATGCATCACAACCAGTCTTTATCTTTGTCATGACAACTTGACATTACCATGACAACATAACTTGTCATAAACATGACTGTCATGAGGCATTATAATTGTGTCAAGAATATTTTTCTGATCACGTTTTCAGTGGAAGACTGGATTTGTCATTAAAACATCTAATTTAATGACATTTTGATGGCAAATTCAGCTTGTACCACTGTAGTTGAGGACAAAAAAATATTAAGGACAGTGTTTTAAAAGTCATGACATACTTATAATGGCTTCATGACAATGTTTATGACAAGTTTTGTTGTCTTTGTAATGTCAAGTTGTCATAAAGACGAAAACAGGTTATGATGCATTTATGTCAAGTTGTCACAACAAATGATGTCACCTTTGCATGCATAAAATCTCATTCGCATTCATGACGTGTTATGTCATGATTATAAAGGTTTAATGACAGTCTAATGAACACCCCTTCAAGTGTTTTTTTTTTTTTTACATAACTCTTCAGTTTGGTTACACTTTATTTTAGTTTCCTTCCTAAACATTTAAGTATTCAGTAATATTAATGAACAATTCTGTCAGATGATTCCCATCCTATGCACCACGAGTTTCATCTTCTCCCTTCTGGTATTCGATACAGAACTCCTATTAGTAAAACAAATCGGTTCAAACTATCATTCATCCCCTCAGCTGTAAAGTTTTTAAATTTAGGGTAGATTTGTATTGTACAATGTGTTTTTGTGTATTATGTGTGATATGCTTGTATGCTGCAACCAAATTGCCTTTGGGAAATTAATAAAGACTGACTGACAATTTGTGCTTACTATATAATTAGGGTTAGTTGTGTGCAGTTCTGCATCATTTATTATTTTTCATGCTGCAAAGTTTTTCAAGAGCAATTTAAATGTGAATTTGAACAACTGACAATGATAACCATAGCTTTGGATGAGGAAATATTTAGTTTTTGAGCTTAAAGTCAAACAAGAATATAACTTGTTCCATTCAGGGTTCATACACATTTTTACTACTAAAATTCCATGACTCTTCCATGACTTTTCCAAGACTTTCAAGTACATTTTCATGACTTAATGTTTCATGCAATGTCTACATATGCGTGGTAAAAAACAATGCATGTTCAAATTTATTACAGCATATCGTAAAACACGCAACAATCTATTTAGTTTCAGCTTATATTTATATCTATGTAAAATTGATTTAGATAATGCTTACACCGCACTAATAATGTGAGAGTATGTGATTGGCCAAGGACACAAAAGTAGTAAAGACAACTAACCTGTATTCAAGTATACAGATGTCTATTTTCCATGACTTTTCCAAAACTTGGCCTGGAAAATGCCATGTCAAAATTCCATGACTTTTCCAGGTTTTCCATGACCGTATGAATCCTGTCCATTGCATGTAATGTGTTTATTTACCTTTCAATTTGACTGTAAGTAATTGAAAATTGTTTAAATCCTACATGCTGTTTAAATGCCTGTTTATTTACAGTTACCATTAGCATTCATAATTAATTCACATTCATTTGGAATAAAACTAAATTGTCCCACCATCTATTCTGGGGCAGAAAAAAACTAAAAATTAAATTAAATATATATTTTTAATGCAGTGCAGTAGTTTTGTCTTGCTTTTCTACAGAATTCCCATACTTCTGATAAACAAAACAAGAAACATCTCATAGTAAGAGTAAAGAATAATTAGGTACTAACTAGTATTAAAGCACAAATGTACCTCCAGTTCAGTTTCTTCTTCTGGAAGTCCCAGAAGTCCCTTCAGCTCCTCGTCGTCACCGGTTTTAATGTCCCCAACACCAGCGCCCGGTTGAGTTTGAGGTTTCTCCCGTATGGTGTAAACACGCGTGGAAGCGCCAAACGACATGGTGGAGTCAATGGGAACCTGCTGGGGCTTGTGGGGCTCCAGCCGAATGTGTCCGAGAAATGTGCCATGTGCTACAGGAAGACAACGTACAAGTTTGGTTCGAATACTGTTAAAGGGATAGTTCCAAATCAGTTTGAGTTTCTTTCTTCTGTTGAACATAAAAGATGATATTTTAAAGAATATCGTAGCTGGCACTAACTGACCTCCATAGTAAATTCTTTTTCCAACTATTGAAGTCAATGGGTGCCAGCAACGAGCATTCTTCAGAATATCTTCTTTTGTGTTCAATAGAAGAATCTCAAAAGGTTTAAAACCACACGAGGGAGAGTAAGTGATGAGAATTTATATTTTTGGGGTGAATCCCAATATCCATATCCCTTTAACAGTGTTGGGCGTAATTAGTTACAAAGTAACTAGTTACTGTAATTAGATTACTTTTTGGCAGAAAAAGTAAGGGATTACTTTTCATTTTCAGGTAATTTAATTACAGTTACTAATAATGTACTTGTTTAAATACTGTTCATAAATTCAACAGTTCTGAATCAATCATTTAAGAGAAGCAGAATAATTAATCTATCAAGTAGATTGAACATGATTGAGAAACAATGAACTGAGTCAGAAATTCATGTCAATATATATATGTATGAAATATTGCGTCATCGCTTTGAAATGTTTTGTGTTTTGATACAGATAATGTTTATAATTTTTAAAGTCTTACATTTTATAATAAAGCTAAAATCTCCTGTTTGGCTAAGATTTAAAGAATTAAAAGAGTTTAATTTCTATTGTCTATGCGGCGTTGAGATTTATATGTAGTGCATTTATACGTTGAATTTTAAGTTGTTTTGAGTAAACTAATATAACTCATTGAGTAACTGAGTTACTTTTCAGACACAGTAATTAAAAATGTAATTTAAATGCAATTTTAATGATGTAATTACTAATTAATTACCTTTTTGAAGTAACTTACCCAACACTGCCCTTTAAACTGTTTGTCATGGTTTCAAGGTTACCACTCCAAGCAAAATGTCAAATCCCCAGACATTTCCCTGACTTCATGACCGATAATAAACACTTACCAGACAAAAAGTAAAATATGTCTTTAAATCGCAAATAGCATCCGTTTAAGACACGGTCCTAAAGCCCAAAACAAAACTGGAATGGAAGTTAGATTGAATAGCCTTGTTAGATTCAAGGATTTTTAAATCTTTTCAATTAGCCTATAACATTAAACAATAATTACTTAACCCTAAACCCAACCATCACAGTAATGTAGAAACAGTAATTATAGAGAGTATTATTCATATTATTTTTTAAATGACCCATTAAATTGTATTTTAATAATGTCTATCCCCACCCCTATGTAAAAATCGTAATTATTTTTGTACAGTGTCTTGTACAGTCAGTTTACAGTGACTTGATTAACCAGTCTTGCTGCACTTACTGCTGTTGAGATCGATCAGAAAGAGTCTTTTCAGATGCCTGTGGTAGACGAGCGCCGCATGCACACGAGAGCACGATTGATGGTCGATGGTGAAGTCGCAGATGTCCGGGTTCCTCCCAAACAAATAAAACTTCTTCTCATCGATGATCAGTTTCTGCAGAGAAAAACACTCGAGTCAGCTATTTGCAATCAAACTTATTTTACACTCGGCTTTAACAACACAAAGAGAGTAAATGGGTAGGACTGGAAAGTATGACAGGATACTAAAAATTTGTCATTAGTTAATTGGGTAACACTTTACTATATGGTTCCAATAGTTAATGTTGGTTAACATATTTAATACCAGTGATCATGTTAGACTCTCCATAAAACCATTAAACACTGTCTGTTTCAATTATGCAGATTAACTGTCTTACGAAATCATCCCAATCTATCTCAAATTAGGAATTCTTTCCAACTATTCAAGTCACCTGGTGAAATTACATTCATATTGCAATATACAGTACTGTGCAAAAGTCCTAAGCACTATACCAGCTTTGTTGGCCTAAACCTTTTGCACAATATATAATCAGTAGTTTTATTAAAAACAAACAGAAAATATAGGAAATATGTACAAAAAAAAAAAAACAGCACAACATTTCCTCTTCAAGCTGAAGTCTATGTTTAATGTGGCTTCCCTTGGCACAACAGTTTTGTTGTAATTCACATTTTCTAAAATAATCCGCAGTGTAATAATATCAGGCTTCTTTTAGCACTTTCCAGAGTTCTTCTTTAGGTTTAGAGTGTCTTATCTTTCTTTTTCTGTCCAGGTGATCTCATACAGCCTCTATAATATTCAGGTCTGGACCCTGTGGAGGCCATTTCATGACTGACTGCGTTTCATCAGCTTTTTTCTTTCTCCAAATAGGATTTCACTGCAATTAGCGGATCATTATCATGCTGAAAATAGGATTAAAGCCTAACTGTACTTTTCATCATTCACAATTCCATCAATTCAGACAATATTGCTAACTTCACTGGTTGAAATGCAACTCAAACCGGGACAAACAACCTCTCTGCAACATTGTCCTAAACAATTAAACCAAAATAATATCCTAACAAACCATACATCAACTGAAAGATAATTTATTCACCCTGTATACATTTTAATAATAATAAAAAAAAAAATACTAAAAAAGAAAATGCACACTACTTATGACCCCAGGGGGTCGCGGGACAATGAGGGAGGGTCACTTGGTGCTTTCCAAAAATCAAATTCATGTTATTAAACTATTAGAATGACCATATTTGGTCCATAACCTACATAAGAAAAAATAGTAGTTAATAGTTACATTAAAAAAACAACATGCAAATAAAAAGCCATCAGCCTTTCAAATTTTTTGCGACCCCTGGAGTGATTACGTTATATTAAAGACACATCACATTGATTTTATGGCACCAGGTTAAACGTTGACACCTTTATGGCACTCACGTACATTAAAAATAAATACAGGCCACAACTGAACATGAAGGATGATCTCCGAGTGGCGTTCTTTAAAATGAAATGATGAATAGACTTGGGCCTGTTGGTATGTGTGCACCGTTGTGTGCAAGGTTTATACATTTATAACCACCTCAGAGGATATTGGGGGTCGTGAGTCACTGGCATTGTAATTTTGGGGGTCGCAGGCTAACAAGTTTGGGAGTCCCTGCATTATACCATCAGTAAAACAACAGATTTAATTGGCCTAAAACTTGCACAGTACTGTATATATGTATATATATAGATACAGCAGAAAAACAAATCATTGCAACATTGTGCAGCCCTAGACGGTATTCAGTCCTGATGTGCCCTTGAGTTATAACACCTAAGGAGTTCCTCTTCTCTCAGGGCTTAAATCTCAGGGTCTTGTATTTCTGTAGCACCGGTTTGGACCTGACAGCCACAGTAATGCAGGCATCAGTGTGAAAAAAAAAACTCAACTGAGCTGCTGGCGGACAGGTCAGTATCTGGTGCATCACTGTCTCATGCTGGAACAGCCATCAGTAGCCTTAGATGTGTATAAATTCATATATGGGGACAATTTGGTGTCTGCATCAAATTAAATTTACTAAAGTTATTTCACAATCGACAATTTCAGTGTGGTGATGATGTCATTGGCCCATGAAAATGTCCTGATTGCCGTGAAACTATTTCTGAACAGTGACCAGATAATTCAGTCATAACTAACAATAACAAAACCATCTTGATTTTTGTATCAATACATGGACTTTTTGGGACTCTCAATAGCTATGCAAATTTAAAATATTACATCAGAAATACATTAGGACCACTAGTTTAGATTGTTATTGTTTGCATCCCTCAAAATGGTCTATACATAAGTCTCGTATAACTTTAGTCATATAATGAATTACATGTTTCATACAACTTCTTAAAACACAAAACGTCAAAATATGGATGAAGAAATGTTCCATTGGCATCCATGTAACAAGTTTATGTAAAAAATGAAACAACATACTTAAACTGACCTGTACTTATTAAAGAGTATTTTAAAAGTAATATGTGATTATACTAAATATGACAATTAATATTTTAATTTGTAGTTTTTTTATGCCACTAAATGTTTTGTTTTTTTCATATACATCCACAGGGTCATAAAAAGTCTTATGCCGAGTTCAGACTGCATGATTTTAGCCCCATTTGTCAGAAATCGCTGACAAATGCCTGAAATCACAGGCTCGTTCACGTGAGTAACAATCACACAGTGTGAACTATCAAAGACACGATCTAAGAGAATCGCCGATGAGTCGCAGACACCCATGAGATATTTGGCATGCTAAATATCTGGACCTGTCAGCGATTCAAAATCATGTCGTGTGAAATGTGTTCTGACTGAAAATAACATCGGCGATTACCTACAGCCAATAAGAGAGCAGCATCCACTAGTATGGGTATCTGCAGGCCAGCGGGAGGTTGGGGGAGAAGTTAAAAGCACTTCTTTTTGGTCTATTTGGACCCAAGAAATGGAGGAAAAACTAGTAAAAATTTGCCAGGAGCACCAGTGTCTGTTTGATGTGTGATCTGAGCAATACCACAACGGGTCATTATATACACATATATATATATATATATA
>CAIGQV010019270.1:8168755-8188888 GCA_903798115.1 Danio jaintianensis
TTAGCATATACCATTGTTAACATTTGCTCTTCTACAGTTTTGGAAGCCATGAGAGATCACAGTATTTTAAGAACATTATAAAAGACCAGATAACTTTGAACGAACAGTAGCTATGTTTCCATTCACCTGTTATATATATGAGCATTTTGGAATAGCTCATAAAAAATCTTAAATTATAAAAAAATCTATGCACATAAAAGCGTATCTAGGATAAACTTTTTATATTCTAAGATAAATGTTCATCAACTAAGATGATAACACGATAATAAATTCCAGCATGCTTAAAAAAAGTCAGGTGATTTTGTTTTAGACATCATGTGATGATAAAAATAGGTGCAATGGGACGGCATTAATGGACAAACCAGCAGGCCGAGCACATTGTAAAATATCTGAAATGTTGTTTTGCTCATTTCAAAATCCCTCAGCCAAAGTCTGTCATCACAGTGCTTCAGTAGTATTATTATTATTATTATTCTATTATTATTACCTCCAGAACTGTATTGAGCATCTGGGCTCATTGCGTTTCGTCTTCCTAAGCGCAAGTAATTTATTATATAAGAAAAAAGGCTCACAGTGGCTTCTCCTATCGCAACTAGGGCTGTGCGATATGGGCAAAAGAAACCTATCATGATTTTCTTGAACAATATTGCAATTTCGATTTTAATCAGGATTTTGTCACAGACAGACTGAATCTGTGTTTACAGTGTGAATCTGAAACATATTTCAAAAGAAAAACAATTAGATCTTTATCAAAGACCTGTAACATGTCTCTGAAACAGACATAAAATATAATAAAAATCACCTAGTAAAGCTGTAACAAATTGTCTCTAGAACAGACCTATGGCAAAACAAATGTGTGTGTGTGTGTGTGTGTGTGTAGGTGAGCGCGCGCCGTCAAACTCAAGTAAGGCTCCGATGTTCTACTTGACCAGATTACAGAAGTAGTTGCGTGTGTGTTCACAGATTTGTTTTGTCATGCATAGATCATAGACTTCTTTCTCATGAAATAGGCCGTTCACATATCGCGTCTTTTGCGCGCACAAGTCCATTATTTCAAATGGAGGCGCATGGATTGCGTGCACATACAGAGAGCGGCACGTGCGCGTATGCCAGGTGCAACCAGCTGAAAACATCTATTTTCAGACAAACTTTAAATTTTACTCTACAGTACGCTGCACCGCGAGTCACGTAACAAGAACTGACTGATCATCTTCATACTTTGTATGGAATACACACATTTCAGTTACCTCAGACAAACACAAGACACCCGAACACCAAGGGCTTTTTAATTCTCTCCATACATAAAACTTGTATCGGAACTGCAGCAATGTTTTGTTAGGTTGTCATCCTCTGCGAAAACGGTTGATGGTCACCGAGCAATGACAAAGGAGCGACCGCAAAGCACGTTGAAAATGCTGAAGGAAGTGACGCGCTCACGCTTTCCACACACTTTTAGACGCAATATATGACTGACTTACAAGTGACTGGTTCTGCCATACATCAGCCTTCCTGTATCCAAAGTAACTTAATCCCATACCACAGATGTTGACTTTTTTGGGCACCAAGTCCTCCTATGCTAAACTCATCATCCCTGTATACGCAGGCTATTTAGTCTCCTGTTCTCGCGCGCTGCGTTATGATTGGTTCAAATACCATACTGGAGGAAAATTTGCAGCAGTTTTTCAGGAAGTGATGATTTTGTTCTGTTTGACTGAAACATCAATGTGTTTTTTGCAAATGTTTTATTCAATATTCCAGGTTTACTCGTATGTATAATTCGCATCTTTTGAATGTTGCTGTAGAGCATTTGTACAGACTGTATAAACTAGCATATATCAATGCTAACATTTGCTCTTCTGCAGTTTTAGAAGCCATGAGAGACGACAGCGATAAAGTCCCAAGCCTCCTCACAGATTACATCCTCAAAGGTAACGACAGAAATGCATGCAGTTTAAGAATAGAGGGTTGGCATATTTTTACAGGCTAAACTGTGAAATTAATGTAAATTACCTTTGACCGCTTTTATGTCTACAACTGTCAGAAGTTAAAAGCTAAACATAGTAGTGTTGTCACGATACTGGAATTCGGTACCAATCGATACTAAAGTTTTACAAACGTCCATTTCCCACTAACATTTGAGCGCTACTGAGCACGTTCCTAAACAGCGCTGATTTGCCATTGTGTTCACATGCTCAACAGAAATGACTGTGATTGGCCGTGAAGGTCATCAGTTCACCGAACTCACCGGTGTTTACTGAGTGTAACCACAGATACAGGGACACTGGAGCGTTTTAAAGTCACGTCAATCAGCTGGTTTGTCTATAAGCTGACATACAAGCTGATGAATCGCGACTTTGAAACGCTCCAGTGTCCCTGTATCTGTGGTTACACTCAGTAAACAGCGGTGAGTTCGGTGAACTGATGACCTTCACGGCCAATCACAGTCATTTCTGTTGAGCACGTGAACACAATGGCAAATCAGCACTGTTTAAGAACGTGCTCAACAGCGCTCAAATGTTAGCAGGAAATGGACGTTTTTGAAATTTCAGTATCGATTGGTACCGAATTCCAGTATCGTGCAACCCTAATATGTTGTGAGTATTTTCATGCACGTGTTTAGTCAGAGATTGATGAATTAATGTCTACTATTTGTAGCTCCATAAAATCTAAACACACATTTACACTAGATTTACATTTGTATTACAATACATTTACATTTTTCTTATAAAACGCACACATACGCTTGGCGTCCACACTTCTGCAGGATCTCTTACATATATATATATATCATCTTCCTAAGCTTACTAAAATGGAAAAAAGTCAATTTTAATGGATGTTTTGCCTGAGTTTTGTTGCATTTACACGATTTTGACCACCAGGTGTCCCTAGCATGTGGTGTTTTGAATGCTTATTGATTCAATTGTTTCGAAGCTCTAAAAAGCTTCGTTTCTCCCATGACTAAACTGAATAAGTCAGCTGGTTTAGTCCAAAAATGCACAGTTTTGCAGTTGGGTCTGTCCGCGTTTGGATAATGTCTACAAACAAATTCCTCCAACGTTGTTTGAAAGTATAATCAGACCACCTTTTTTAAAGGTCCCGTAAAGTGCGTTGAAATGTGCGTCTTTTATCCGATGTTTGACGTAATCTCAACTAAAAAACGAAGAGGGCGGGGTATAGATTAGCTCCTCCCCTTTAAAAAAAAGCAGCCAATAGCGTTTTGTTTATCTCACCGCTCTGCCAGTGAAAGTGGTTGAGCTCAAGCGCATCAAATGAAAAGCAAATGAGAAGAAGGGGGCGGGGCATGTCAGATACTAGAGAGCATTTGATTGGTCAAGATTGATGAGCAACTGAAGTATGAGGCGACGTCAAAAAAAAAAACGTTGATCCATTTAGGTGGAAGTGACAAACTGCAAGCTTTACATGTTTATATCGGTTTTATGCCTTCTAAACACAAATTTTGTTGTACGCTAGCTTAAAGATATCCTTGAAGACTAACATACTGATACTAACATCTAAAAAACGTTATTTTAGTTTCACTGGACCTTTAAGAAGATCTCAGTATGCTTATTTGGTCTGCTTTTGGTAAAAGCAACGATTGCTGCATTCACAGCTGCCAAAATAAACCGCACCAAATGGGAAAACAAACTAGTGCAATTCAGCCGAACTAAATGAGGCAGCACCTTATTGCTAACATATGTACAACCAATGCCAAAAATCTTCTATTATGATTTTATGGGGATTTGAATGCCATTGAGGGTGACACGGTGGCTCAGTGGTTAGCACTGTTGACTCACAGCAAAAAGGTCACCGGTTCGAGTCCCAGCTGGGTCAGTTGGCGTTTTTGTGTGGAGTTTGCATGTTCTCCCCGTGTTGGCGTGGGTTTCCTGCGGTCTCCGGTGTCCCCCACAGTCCAAACACATAAGTGAATTGGATGAACTAAATTGGCCGTAGTGTATGTCTGTGTATGAATGAGGCTGTTTCCCAGTACAGGGTTGCAGCTGGAAGGGCATCCGCTGTGTGAAACATATGCTGGATAATAATATGCAGCGGTTCATTCTGCTGTGGCGACCCCTAATGAATAAAGGGATTAAGCCAAAGGAAAATGAATGAATGAATGAATGCCATTGATCACTATGAAGTCATCTTAGTGTCACCTTATCTTGTTCATGCCCAACTCACACTCCTTGAATACTTATGTCCTCTTCTCCTCCTTCATGGTTCGTTCTTGGAGGATTTATGAGGTCTGTAGGAGGTTTAGTTAATGAGTGCTGAGTGTTTAGATGGCAGTTTGCCTGTGTTTGTTTTTTAAGTGTCCACCTGCCATTACTGTAGCAGCAGAGCAGAAAAATGAGTGAGATTTACTGCCTGGTGACGGTCAGCGCTGCTCATTTAGATGCCATAAATCCCCTGTGTGTGTGTTTATTTATTTGTGTATCTATAGTGTAGCTGCACTTTAGTCTCTATTATGCATAGCTAGTGGCTATACGAAAGGGATTAAGGCAAAATGTAGTTCAAGAATGGACAATTGTGTCAATATTAATGTCTCATATGTCTACCTTTTATTTAAAAATACAGTAACATTATTGAAATTAGTACAAAAATATTGTTACATTTATATTCATATTTAAAATAGATGTTTTCTCTTAAAGTATGTCGTCAAATTTCATTTATTCCTGCGATTTAAAGCTGAATTTTCAACATCATTACTCCAGTCTTCAGTGTCACATGAATTTTCAGAAATTATTATAATTTATATATAATAGCAATATTTGATAAAAGGCATGTAAGGTAAGAAAACCACTTTTTTTTTTTAGCAAGTATGCATTAAATTGATCAAAAGTGACATATATATATTTCCAATAAATGCATTTTATTAATGTTCTAATCAATAATAATTTATTAATAATCAAATAATAACTTATTCAAATTATAATCAGCAAAAAAAATTTTCAGCATTGAATTATGAGTAATAAATAATAATTTGGCACCAATTATTGATTAAAAAATAAGCATTAAATCAGCATATTAGAATGATATCTGAAGGATCACGACACTGACGACTGCAATAATGATGCTGAGAGCTTGAATCTCCAAAACAGCTTGAATCTCCAAAAATAAATTACATTACGTTATATATTCAGGCGGTTCATTCCACTGTGGCGACTCCAGATTAGTAAAGGGACTAAGCCGAAAAGAAAATGAATGAATAAACAAATATTCAAGCTGAAAGCAATTACTTAAAATTATAATGATATTTTACAATATTACTGTTTTTTACTCAAATAAAATAAAGTATATGCAGCCTTGGTAAACATATGAGACTTCTTTCAATCTGGAACAACAGTTCAGTTCAATTTCATATACATATATACTCACATATACACATATTTCATAGTGGTTCTGATTTATGTAGGATCCTGGTCACTGTTGTTTTATATTTAAAAAAAGGATCAAAAATTTTGCAGCAAGCCAAAAATCTTCTTAGTTTTCCCTCTGTGCTGTTACCAAACTGTGATCTGCTCATGATTATTTTTTAAATCATATATATACCAGAGTTTGACTGTGATTTCCCCTTCTCAGTTCTCTGTCCCACCTAGAGAGAGGAGGGTCTCCTGTGGTCTGCAGTTTCACAATCGTCCTGCAGGGGTTTGCTTCACTGTGTTCCTCAGATTGGTTCTCTGACCGATGCATGACGTCTTTGACCTGATCTGCAGCTCTTCTGTTCTTCTCTGTGTTCTGCATGTTTTTCAGCACAGGTTTGCAGTATTCAGTGTTTGTGTGTTTCCAGATCTGTATTTTAGGACTTGTGTCAGTTGCAAATCAGTTGGTCACCAGCAGAAGTAGGTGATTTTGTCTGTATGTGCAAGACTTCTGAGTCATCTCGGCCTACATATAAATAAGTCAAAATATTTCAAAAGTGCAGTAGGTGGTAAACCTGTTTTTTATTCTGATTGGAGCTAATTGGATTTTGGAAAAATCTTTTGAGAAATCGATTCTGAGATTTTGAGAATGCATCGCTATTCTGTCTTAAATCTATTCGGAGCTTAGTTTTTAAAGTCGGCGTGAAATCAAAATCTTCCTTCATTTTGTTAGCAACGCCCATCTTCCAACGATCCAATCGTTTCCCAATGGACAAAATAGGCTAGTACATGCAGCAGATGGCGCTCTAGGCTAGTTTTAACAGCAGATGGCGCTCTAGGCTAGTTTTAACAGCAGATGGTGCTCTAGGCTAGTTTAACAGCAGATAACGCTCTAGGCTAGTTTAACAGCAGATGACACTCTACGCTTATCATATTATAACTCAAATGCTTGCATGTAAGTTGTTTTATGTCACAAGATTAATGTAAACGTTGCTACAAAGACTCTTGTAATTCATTTACATTTTTTCTAATTTTATTAATAGTTTTAGGTTCAAGTGGTATTGGTAAGAAACTGGATGTAAGTCAAATACAGCCATTTGTAAAGCCTAGAGCGCCATCTGCTGTTAAAACTGAGCTTAGAATCCATTCAAGAGAGAATTGTGATGCATTTTGAAAATCTCAGTGGATTTAATAAATGAAAGCTACAGTTTAGCTATTGTGAGCAACATAGCAGATTGTTTTTGTACTGCTAAAATAAGTAGAAGTGAATGACACAAGAAGGCTTGCACATTCATGTTATGAAAGGCCTGCTCCATTAAAGGTGCTGTATGTAAGTGTTTGACTCTTCTAAAGCATAAAGATACCATAATATGTGTGCAGATATTTAAGAAACATGCTAAGTGTACATTCTTGTTTATCTGAAAAACAATGCTGAAGTCAGATATTCTGCTTTGAAAATGTCTGTTACGTGCAGGAACGCTGTCTTGTTTATGGGTTTTTTTAACCTGCCCAATGTCAGCTTACCCAATTATAATTCAGCACTCCGGGTTGCCTTGATGGAAAACCATATTTCATCCATTCAGTCATGAAGACTCTCAAAGCATGCGTCCGTGACCGAAATGCGACCTCCGGTGGACAGTAGCAGACTCTGAAATGAGACGCAGATTCAGAGTTCCACATGAGGTTATTAATTAGCAATTGATATAAATATTACGAGCGTAAACATTAGGTGAGCAGGTTACATTGTAACCGCGTGTCCTAACAACACGCTACGTGAGGAGATTTGCAGTGATAAGCAATTTGGCTGTTTGCACCAGACGAAACACGACAGAAATTTAAACACAGCCATTCAGAAGCACAGAATATGCACTCACTCACCAAATGGTAAGATTTATAATCTAATTAATACATATTAAACCTCTTTAACATTATTAAATGTAGATGCTGAATCACTGATATGTGTTGGTTTTGAGTCACAGTTCTAAAGTTCAATTTCAAACGGTTTATAGAAGCCGTTTCTAATATATCAATTACAGGTGTTGGTTAGGACAAAAACTCCTTTTAATACGGAAAATATTCCTTCTATTGCGTGCCGTTGCTTTTATTTAGAACACGACTTAAATCAGCCTCGCTGTTGGTGTCGTCAATCTGGCAACCTGCACTTGCGTTTGTTTTGATCCAGGAATGCAATACCTAGTTCAACCACTGGGTGTCAAACTTACATACTGCACCTTTAAGGCGGACAGTACTAATGAAGACAGAGAGAGATGTGGGCTTATGAAGTTATTAACATCCCATGGTAAGCGTCCATTTATCCAAGTACTGTATGATGGAAATCAGTGGTTCTCAACCAACGGCTGTGCTAATATTTAAATGTGTTATTAGAAACAAATTAAAACAGCACGCAAATAGTAAAACTTTCACTAATAATTTTAATGACTTGCATTAATAGAATTGTGCTTGGTGGCTTTTGAATGATAAACATTTTAGTAATTGAATTGAATGAAAGGGTGGCTCAGTGGTTAGCACTGTCGCCTCACAGCAAGAAGGTTGCTGGTTCAAGTCCCAGCTGGGCCAGTTGGCATTTCTTTGTGGAGTTTGCATGTTCTCCCCGTGTTGGCGTGGGTTTCCTCCGGGTGCTCCGGTTTCCCCCACAGTCCAAACACATGCGCTATAGGTGAACTGAATAAACTAAATTGGCCGTAGTGTATGAGTGTGTGTGTGTGTGTGTGTGAGAGAGAATGAGTGTGTATGGGTGTTTCCCAGTACTGGGTTACAGCTGGAAGGGCATCGGCTGTGTAAAACATATGCTGGGTAAGTTGGCGGTTCATTCCGCTGTGGCGACCCCTGATGAATAAAGGGACTAAGCCGAAGGAAAATGAATGAATGAATTGAATGAAAAATGTAAAAATAAAAACTAAATTAAACCTAAATAACTTGAATAGATTAAGTGGAGCTTATTCTATTTTGCCTATGTAATTTTAACGATTTGACCAATTTTTTGGACTGTACATTTCTCTTTAATCTTAATCAAATGATATGATGTGTTTTGCAGTCATTTTGTTGGCTTTTGCATCATAATTCTTGCTCTGTGTTTGGCACCTAATGTACAGTCCATCTGAGAGCCACTGATCTTCAACAAGTGTCACTGTTGAGTCACCATGGGATATTGTAGTTCCAATCCTAAGGGTTCTGTGTTGTGTGCTCTTCTCTTTCTTTACATGCTGTTTTGCTCAGATCGACTGAACAAAGTGAATCTACTTTTAATGCCTTATTTCACCAAACACCAGTTCAACTCATAAGAAGAGCTTCACTACAGTGAGTTTGCTGTTCAAAGTGCCCCTGTTATGCGAGTTTAAATGTTTCCAGTTTAGATTCAGAGGTCTCCTACAACAGCTTTACGTCCATCAGAGATCTGATAAAATGTTTATTTTCTCATAAAACCCACTGCAGCATCAGCAGTTTTCTCAAATGGTTGGTTCAAGGATCCGTTCTGTCTGGCCCAGTGGTCATACTCTGCTCTGATTGGTCAGATAGCCATACTCTACTCTGATTGGTCAGGTAACTATACTTTTCTCTGATTAGTCAGATGGCTTTACTATGCTCTGATCGGTCTAATGGCCATACTCTGCTCTGATTGGTCAGATAGCCATACTCTACTCTGATTGGTCAGGTGACTATACTTTTCTCTGATTAGTCAGATGGCTTTACTATGCTCTGATCGGTCTAATTGCCATACTCTGCTCTGATTGGTCAGATAGCCATACTCTACTCTGATTGGTCAGGTGACTACTTTTCTCTGATTAGTCAGATGGCTTTACTATGCTCTGATCGGTCTAATGGCCATACTCTGCTCTGATTGGTCAGATGACTACACTCTGCACTAATTGGTCAGATGACTATACACTTCTCTGATTGGTCAGAATGCTTTACTCTGATCTGATTGGTCAGATGACTATACTTTTCTCCAATTGGTCAGATAGCCATACTCTGCTCTGATTGGTCAGATTACGATAATCTGTTCTGATTAATCAGATGGCTTTACTCTGGTCTGACTGCATCTGATTGGTCAGATTACCATACTCTGTTCTGATTGATCAGATGGCCATACTCTGCTCTAATTGGTCAGATGGTCCTACTCATGGTCAGATAACCATACTCTGCTCTGATTGGTCAGATTACCACACTCTGTTCTAATTGATCCGATGTCTTTGCTCTGATTGGTCAGATTACCATAGTATGTTCTGATTGATCAGATTGCCATAGTCTGCTCTGATTGGTCAGATTACCATACTCTGTTATGATTGATCAGATGTCTTTACTCTGCTCTGATTGGTCAGATTACCATACTCTGTTCTGATTGATCAGATGTCTTTACTCTGTTCTGATTGATCAGACACCCAGTTTATCTGCAGCACATAGCAGTTTTTCTTTTAAAAAAAGTAACTAAATGTTACTTAGTAATGTTTTATGGAAAGTAAATGTTCTATTATTTTTAGTAAGAGAGAATTAATATTGTAATGTCTTTTTTTTACCCAACACTAGCACGTAGTAATACAAAAAGTCCAGTTTTTTTTTTTACAGAGTCTTGAAAGTGAACATTGTTTTAGGAGACATAACTCCCCGTCGTCACTTTAAAATTGACAGACCTTTTACATTCACATTACATGAAAGCTAATATCTGAAAAGCATAATGGGGCACTTTAGGGCTGGTTTTGCTGATCTGATGAGGAATCTGTGTGTTTGAGTCTATGCACTGAGCAGCCATTCAGTCTGAAGGAAAAAACGACCTGTTACTGTATTTTCATGACTTGAGACACGTTGCGCCTTATTAAACAAATCGACATGCTGGTGAGATTGTATTACGGTTTGAATGTAAGATGTGCCTATTCAGTTGAATGCGTAATGACGTGTGCTAATTAATGACCAGTCAGAGGCTTAGTTTGTTCTTTATGTTAAATTAATAATGACTGGATATTAATATTGTGTCTTACAGTTTTGTATACGATGTATAAACTATTGGAATTTGTGTTTCTTACTTTTTTTACTTTTCCGAAAATAAAATATATATTTAACATTTTATTGGATCGGTTTATCTTTATTTTCTGCTTTAAAGAAAAATGAGTGTTTGCAAAGCCTGGAGTAATACTTTAATTTTGTGACAAATGAATGCTAGTGATGTACAAACTTTAACAAAAGTTTCTCTTGAAGACCTACAATGAGGAATATTGAAACTAGTGAATATTTGTCTAGCGTTAAAGCCAGGAAGAAATTTGTGGCAAAATGCTTTTATTTTAGGTATCAAACTATTATTAATTTCTTATACAAAATCAAATTATTATACACAATTTAGTGAAAAAAGTTCTGGATACGCACTACTGAGCAATATTTTGGAATATATATACACATAAACTGCCGATCTACTGGGATTTTCACACACAACCATCTTTAGGGTTTACAGAGAATGGTCCGAAAAAGAGTAAATATCCAGTGAGCGGCAGTTCTGTGGGCGCAAATGCCTTGTTGATGCCAGAGGTCAGAGGAGAATGGCCAGACTGGTTCCAGCTGATAGAAAGGCAACAGTAACTCAAATAAGCACTCGTTACAACCGAGGTCTGCAGAAGAGCATCTCTGAACGCACAACACATCCCACCTTGAGGCGGATGGGCTACAGCAGCAGAAGACCACACCGGGTGTCACTCCTGTCAGCTAAGAACAGGAAACTGAGGCTACAATTGGCACAGTCTCACCAAAATTGGACAATAGAAGATTGGAAAAATGTTGCCTGGTCTAAGGAGTCTCGATTCCTGCTGCGACATTCGGATGGTAGGGTCAGAATTTGGCATCAACACCATGAAAGCATTGATCCATCCTACCCTGTATCAACGGTTCAGGTTGGTGGTGGTGGTGTAATGGTGTGGGGGATATTTTCTTGGCACACTTTGGGCCCATTAGTACCAATTGAGCATTGTGTCAACGCCACAGTCTACCTGAGTATTGTTGCTGACCATGTCCATCCCTTTATGACCACAGTGTCCCCATCTTCTGATGCCTACTTCCAGCAGGATAACACGCCATGTCATAAAGTGCGAATCATCTCAGACTGGTGTCTTGAACATGACAATGAGTTCACTGTACTCAAATGGCCTCCACAGTCACCAGATCTCAATCCAATAGAGCACCTTTGGGATGTGGTGGAACGGGAGATTTGCATCATGGATGTGCAGCCGACAAATCTGCAGCAACTGCGTGATGCTATCATGTCAATATGGAGCAAAATCTCTGAGGAATATTTCCAGTACCTTGTTGAATCTATGCCACGAAGGATTAAGGCAGTTCTGAAGGTAAAAGGGGGTCCAACCCGGTACTAGTAAGGTGTACCTAATAAAGTGGCCGGTGAGTGTATAAATTGTGTATAAGAAAGAAAACATTACTGATAACTGAGCACCAATACCAAAAATGACCAGAATAATAACATAAACAATCACATAAATTACATTATAAAGTATATTACATTTATTTCAAATGGTCATAATATTTACAAATATCACTGTTCATACACCAAATGTTAGCATTTAAAAGTCCCGTGAAGTGTTTTGAAATGAGCATCTTTTATTCGATGTTTGACGTAATCTCAACTGAAACATGAAGAGAGGGCGGGGCATAGAGTAGCTCCTCCCCTTTAGAACCAGCCAATAGCCTTCTGCATTATCACAGCTCTGCCAGTGAGAGTGGTTGAGCTCAAGCGCATCAAATAAAAAGCAAATAAAAAGAAGGGGGCGGGGCATGTCAGACACTAGAGAGCATTTGATTGGTCAGAAGAGTTGATGAGAAACTGAAGTATGAGGTGAAACAATCTATCCATTTTTTAGACAAGTGACAAACTGCAATAACCTTGTTAGGTTTAGAAGGCAAATTTTGTAGCACACTAGCTTATAGATATTCTAAAACTAACATACTGATACTAACATCTAAAAAAATAAAAAGATATTTTAATTGCACAGGACCTGTAAATTGCATTAAAAAAAACTACTAGTGCACTGAGAATAAAGTTCATGTTAATATTTGACTGCCATAATCCACCCATGTTTGTTTTGAATTATCCTCCGCTCGCCAAGTGCCTGTGTAAAATCTCCACCCAGCGCAGATCCAACATTACAAACACATGTAGCCTAAATAGTGCACTACTTGGATACTAAATCACATTCACGATCCGACCACAAGGGATCATAAGTGTTAATATCTGCTCAGTTCTTCAAATTACGTGACCATAACAAGAATAAGCATAAAGAAAACATAAATATTGATCATTAAAAACGATCGTGAAAAACCACTGTAATGAAATATGATGCTGTTCAAAACAAGGTTATACTCCTACAGTACAGTAAATAATGAGTATCATTGCAGTACAGCATTGTTGGCACAGAACAGGCTTGTGCTCAGTTAAACATGCTGTGAAATTGAAATCATGTGTTGATCCTGCTGTTTTTGGGGCAGGTTCATTTCAGAAGAACAGATCACTGTTGTTTGGCTCTCACAGGATTCAGGCTGTATGTACAGTGAGGACAAATAATGGATTTTAAAGCTGTCAAGTTTCTTTTCTGCGTCATTTGTTTGGTGCAGTCCAGTCCAGAGCAGAGCCCGACAAAGAGGAAGAACGGGAAAAAAGGTAAATGGGCTTTTAACATTACATTTGACACTAGATAACTGGTGTATTTCTAAAGCAATGATTATTATGTTGCCTTGAGAAAGCCATTATATTGATCTATAATATCAGATTATTCTGAGACCAATGTTTCTAAACACTTCTCCTCCTAGAGCTTTCAAGTTACAACCACCAAACTTGGTAGTGACCTTCAGGCTAATCTGAAATATGTTGCTATGTCTTTTAGAACTGGTCAGACTTACGATTTTCTTTTTATTCAATGTGTCAGATTTACCAAAGAAGGTAGATTAAAGTATTTAAGTACATCCAAACCACTCATCTGTTCTTGTCTGTTTATCACTAACAAGGCTTTAGCAGCTAGCCTAGTGATAAGTTATAGTTCACCAAAATATATATATATATATATATTTACTGACTGTTTACTCTCCCTCAAGTGGTTCTAAATGTTTCTTTCTAAACACTAATGAAGATCTTTTGAAGAAAGATGAAACCATTGATTTCCACTGTCGGAAAAACAAATATATGGTAGTAAATGATTACAGGTTTCCAACATTTTTCAAAATATCTTCTTTTCCCAGTACTGGGTTGCGGCTGGAGGGGCATCAGCAGTGTAAAACATATGGTGGAATAGTTGGCGGTTCATTCCGCTGTGGTGACCCCTGATAGATAAAGGACTAAGCTGAAGAAAAATCTTCTTTCGCGTCCAACCGATAAAAGAAACTCAAGCCCCATAAGTGCAAATAAATGATGACAGAATTGTCATTTTTGGGTGAACTATCCATTTAAATGCTAATATATCTAACATTGTGCTAACCATAGCAAAAACTTGCTAATTTTTGATAAAAGCAACATGCTGGGCATGTTTTTTTGCCAAAAAAACAAACAGTGTGCCACTGCTAAAATGTGCTAACAAACATTTGCCTGTTAAAACCTTGTTGTGCCATGTGCTAAAACATGGGGTCCATTCTTTGTACGTGGATTACTCAATTAGCTGGATTTGGTTGATGACGATTTGACACGATCCAGGATCGTTTCGTTCTTCAAAACTCATTGGAGAGTTGTTGTCATAGCAGCAGGTCTGGTAGCTCAAACCTGCTCGGGAGCAGGCTTATTTCATGAACAGGATTAGATTAGGATTAGGTCTTTTCAAGCAAAGGTAATACTGGAAGTATGTACCAAATGCTGATATTTTCTTACAGTAGTAGTCATGTACACTTGGGAAAATAGTAAAAAAAAAAATATATATATATACAGTTTAAAGTTAAAAATATATATATATAAATAAAACGTATGCAATCTGCACTCTGAAATAAAAGTACAAAAGCTGTCATGGAGTGGTTCTCCCCAAGGGGTTCAAAGAGAACATTTATTAATATTGACTTTTTAGATACAAACGCGTACTATTTTAAGGTACCGACCCAGCTTTAGTACAATTTGGGTATAATAATAGACATGCACAATATTCAACTTTTTTTTTTAAGGAATAATAATTTATGCAGTCATGCATGTTTTGACAGATAATATGACGGTGAGTTGACGCTTCGCAAAAGTTGCAGACACCTTTATCAATATCAAAATCCTTTTTTGATACAAAATTAATTTTAACAGCCAGATATTCCTTACGCCGATTAAGAAACTTGAATAGTCCGTCTACTATAATAAAGAAAATCCGCTCTAAATGTAAAACTAAATAATTGCTGAATACTCTTGACACATGAAAGTGTAAAGCCTGCAGCCCACAACACATATGGAAAGTTATTGCGTATCATATTTAACACACCATTTACTACGAATTTTATGTAATTTTGCTCACATGGATAATTGAATATTAATCAGATGATGTCATTACGCTGCTGTGCCGTCAGCCAATCATTGCATTGCTGATCATGATTTCGAGGATCGATAGAGCTGTCCTTCACAACACACGCAGCGATCTCAGATCAGTTCATCCAGACATTTTAGTCTGATTCTCGAACTTGTTTGAAGAACCAAATTAGCCAGAAATCAGTTATCCAGATTAAAAGATCCAGGATTTGTCAAATCATCTTAGATCATTTAAGCGAGGTACGAAGAACTGACCCCAGGCTAGCAACAAATCTATTCATAGTAAACAACCTAAACAACATCCTAATTTATGCTAGCAACATGTTAAAATAGATTAGCAATTAATCCAACCCATATTAAACGTCTTAAAGCCATACCAGCAACATCATGTTAGCAATTTGCTAACCATGCTTGCAACACGATAAACCATGTTCATTCATGTTAGCAGTGTTCAACTTTGCTAAACATATAAAAAGCATGTTAAAGGGTTAGTTCAGTCAGAAATGAAAATTCTGCCATCATTTACTCATCCTGCATTGAGTCAAACCCCTGTGAGTTTCTTTTGTTAAACACACAAGAAGATACTTGGAAGAAGTTTGGAAAATGATTATATGTAATATATTATTTTGCGTATAACAGAAGAAATAAGCACTTAAGAGTGACTACGTTTTAATTTTTGGGTGAACTATCCCTTTAATTCATGTTAGCGTTGTGTCAATAATACAGACAAGGCTCTCTCAAGCCAACATAAAAGCAAACATTTCCATCCTGCTGCAAATTGTGTCTTCAGACTGACCTTATGTAAATTAATGTGTAATTTCTGACCTGGTGTGGTAAAAAGAGTCGAACAGCGCTGCTATTGAAGAGCTGAAGAAACAGATCGATCAGATCATTCAGGATCTCAATCTGCTGAAGGAACAACAGGCCTTACAAACAGGTTTGATCATGATTCACACACTCAGACTGAAATAAGTGTGTCGCTTTTGCCTCGATTTGCACGTTTGTTACAGTTAAAATATCAGAAACATGAAGCAGCCCAACAGTTCTCAACATTGATGATAATAATAAATGTCTTCATATTATAATGATTTCTGAAAATTAATGTGTCACTGAAGACTGCAGGAATGATGCTGAAAATCCAGCTTTAAATCACAGGAATTAATTACAGCTTTATTTCTATTTGCATGTTTCTCATAGCGATGATTTAGCTTAAAGCCCCGGTCAGATCACACGAATTTTTCATGATTTCGGCACGATTTCCTTGACGTAGGGTGTCGTAGGGATTCGTAAACGACAAAAGGGCGTCGTAACACAATATTCAATCGTTTCTTCTCGTGTAATGTGGCATAGTTCACGACAACCGATACCATGCCTGCGACGCCTCACGACACCATCGCAGAAAGTCTAGCATGTTTCATTTTTTTCTCGTTCTTCACGACGAGTTCCGTCACGTGGGTGACACTGAGCAATAGCAGCACATAATTTCTCAGTTATCTCAGTGGGTGCTCCCGTTAATGCGCCGTTTAGGTAATCAAGAAATAGGCTGCATATTTACTTATGGGTGGGTCACGGGTGGATAAGATCAATCATTGGTTACGCAAACTAGAACTATCTTTTCTAAAATATTAAGGTGTTTTAAGCAATTTTATCTGACAGACTGGCACAAATATGCAGACATCTCAATTCTCACAACGAGTTTCTCTTATCCTTCCAACAGAGTTTGTTCTTCCGAGGTAATCTGGGAACATGTTCAGTGCTGCGAATACATTGCAAAAGCATTTCCTGCTTATTCAAATTTGCCATTAATAGTGGAAACAGTTTAATACAGGCTTCTCTGAAACTGTGAGTATTTCTCACTTTAATTTTATTTAGGCTAGATTATTATTTTATTTAACAAACCAACACAATCTCACGGCAATTTGTGTTTTGGCGCATGTAGCGGAAGCGCTTCACCTCAAATGTTATTCGTTATTCTTGTCTATAGATCACTGACCAACAAAAGATACATTAAAATTGAGATAAAAATTATAGCAAACGAAATTCGTTTCAAAAAGGTATTTTTTTCCAAGAAAAATATACGAATTATATTTTTGTTTGCGCCCCCTCCACTGCTCAACTATACGGGTGGATGATTTGTTTTGCTCTGAGGAAAATAAGGATTTAATTAGTGCTTCACTGTAATTGTTGTATCACAAACCTCAGTTATATATTTGTTAATTTTGTAATGTCATTATTTTAAAGATTATGTCTTGAGCATCTGATTTTTCCTTGCTGTTGCTTATGTGCTTTCATTTTCTCCGTCTCACTCGCGGCAAGTTCAGCCGTGTTTAATAAGAAACCCAAAATATACATTTAGATTTCAAAGAAAATATCTTAATATTAAAAAGGAATCATAAGTTTGATCCTATCCATGTCGTAAGGAATGCCCTTAAATAATGTAGTTATTAGTTGTCAGCAAGCATCAGTGTTTATTGAGATTGAAATAAGATTTTAAAAAATTTAAATTGAGATAAGAAATATCGTTATAGCAACGCTTGTGACTGCTTTGGGAAATAACGCTCGTCGTAGACATCACGGGATGACTGATCGTGAAAAAATCGCATAATCTGATATAGTGAATTTCATAACCGACAATAAAAATCATGTGATCTGACCAGGGCTTAAGCCGCAGTCACACGATTTTGAGCCTGCAAAATTCTGATGCACAGCGATACGAAAAGGGGCAGGATAAAACAAGATGATAAAGTCAATAAAGCGAGAGATTGCTACATATGTAAATTATTGAGAGGCAGAAAGGTCACGTTTTGATCTTCTTTTGGTCTCATGATGCGATTTTGCAGGTCAGAGTTTATTAAGCTTGATCTTTGGAATGCAGCAATATGCGAAACTTGTGTTTCCGCTCTGCAGCATTTGCATGCGTATGAATAAAAGTCAATGAAGTGAAAAGAGCAGTGTGACCAGGGGCGCCGCTATGGGGGAATTTAGGACGATTCTAATGGGGCATTCACACTAGACGGGGGATGCATGAATAAATCATGCTATTCGCGCGTAAATAGATGTGTGAACATTTTGAGTTTACACACTTCCTTCACAATAGACGCGGATTTGCGCCATGGGCAGGGCTTCTGTCTGCCTCCAGTTTCGTAGCTGAATCGCTAACATGGATTTTATTAAAAGTGTAGCTGTGCTTTATGTGCTTAAGGAAGGCTGAAAAACAACGTAGATTCGTTCGGCGACGTGTCCGAGTCCACTTTCAGAGGTGCACCCAGCTCTGTGAGTTCATCAAGTCCTCCAGAAACTATACCTGGATGATGGAAGCTTTCAGCGGTGCGTCCGACTTAGCCCAGCCCAGTATGATGAGCTGTTGTCCGGTGTCGGCAAGAGAATTTCCCTTCGGGACACCAACTGCAGGTGCTACGTCATAATCACGCCCCTACAAACTCCTGATTGGTTAATGTGGCGCAAATCGCATCGGTTCAAACGCGCAAAACGCTCAATTTGAGCTGCTTCATTTGCGCAAATCACATCATTCGCGCCACCTCATTCGTGTGAATAGGATGTCTATTCGCGTTTTTGTATTGTATGTAAATCACTCGCGCTTGATGCTTCATTCGCATCTGGTGTGAACGCAGCATTAGGGCCCATGCACTTTTGGTGCCTTCAGAGCTACTAGGAATTGCTTTGTGAGAATTTGCAACATGTATGCTGTCAAACCCATGGAGATCTTTTCTTAATATGCTGGCGTTTTTTGAAATTGCATGTGTTTTCTTAAATTGCAGCACATTAAGCTCTCCTAGCCACCGTAGAGATCAGACAAACATCTGCTCCACTTTCTTCTCTCCTTCCCTTTTCAGTATGTCTAAAAGGCTTCAAGATCCCAGGCAAATGCTTTCTCGTGGAAACAGTAAAGAAGAATTTCCACACGGCCAATGATGATTGCATTGCTAAAGGAGGGATTCTCAGCACTCCAATGTCCAGCCATGAAAATGACCAGCTCCTTGAGTACGTTCAGCAGACCGTCGGCCCAGAAACACACATCTGGCTGGGGGTCAATGACATGGTAAAGGAGGGCGAGTGGACGGACCTGACAGGCTCACCAATACGCTTCAAGAACTGGGAATCAGAGATCACACACCAGCCGGATGGAGAACGCACACACAACTGTGCTGTCCTGTCCAGTACGGCCAACGGGAAGTGGTTCGATGAGGACTGTCGTGGAGAAAAAGCATCTGTGTGTCAGTTCAATATCGTTTGAAATATTAAAGGGATGGTAATAGAGGGGTGGCAGTGGTCCCCCCCAAAATATGCTTGGCCTGCTATTTTGTTAGTAATAAATGTACTCATTGTTTCACTGAAAATTCCTGTATATTTACGGTACAATGCCATTGGATTAGAGCACTGTCTATTACACAATGCTCAATGTGATTGGATTAGAGCACTGTCAATTACACAACGCTCAACGCCATTGGATTAGAGTGTTGTCAATTACACAATGCTCAATGTGATTGGATTAGAGTGTTGTCAATTACACAATGCTCAATGTGATTGGATTAGAGTGTTGTCAATTACAAAACGCTCAACGCCATTGGATTAGAGTGTTGTCAATTACACAACACTCAATGCCATTGGATGCCAGTTTGTTTTTATATTTATTCACCCACAATGCACCAGGACATCTTAAAATACAAATTGTTGTTAATTGTTTCATTTTTTCCTGTTGTTTAAAAGTTTAAACATGAACTTTCCCAAATAGTCTGCAGTAACGTGGTAAACGCTAATGTGGTCTGTTAATAATGTTAGCATTATGACCATTTTAACATGTGTTTTTGCATGGTAATGATTATTGTTTGCAAGTGTGATGTGTAGAGCTGCACTACTATTTCTTGAGTTCTCTAATTGTTTTGTTTAACCTGATGAAGACCATGTAGGTCGAAACGTTGTTGTATTAAACATGTTTTGAGAGCTAAAGTGGCAGTGTGCCGATTTTCTTTTGATCTTTTGCCACTGTAATGTTTGTTACGCAAGAGTTTATTTGCCAAATGCTTTTCCGTTATTGGCAATAACCCTTTTGTCGAAAGTCCAAAACCACTTAAAAATGTAAAGACTTTTTTTTTTTTTTATTCGAAATTTGGTATTTCCATTACTTGTTTGTTATGCGATTAGGGCTGCACGATTAATCGAAAAAATATCGCGATCTCGATTCGACCCTACACACGATCTTAATTCAGCTTATCGACCAATTTTTTTTTCAAGGTCAGGAGAGAAGCATAAAGGCGGTCGCAC
>CAIGQV010019270.1:8193888-8219230 GCA_903798115.1 Danio jaintianensis
TTTCTCTTTTTCGGACCATTCTCTGTAAACCCTAGAGATGGTTGTGCGTGAAAATCCCAGTAGATCAGCAGATTCTGAAATACTCAGACCAGCACATCTGGCACCAACAACCATGCCACCTTCAAAGTCACTTAAATCACCTTTCTTCCCCATTCTGATGCTCGGTTTGAACTGCAGCAGATCGTCTTGACCATGTCTACATGCCTAAATGCATTGAGTTGCTGCCATGTGATTGGCTGATTAGAAATTTGCGTTAACAAGCAGTTGGACAGGTGTACCTAATAAAGTGGCCGGTGAGTATATATGTGTGTATATATATATATATATATATATATATATATATATATACACACACACACACACACATATATATATATATATATATATATATGCATGTATTTTTTTGGGATGCGATTAATCTTTTGACAGCACTATTTATAAATAATTGTAAACTATATTTCTTATTCCAAACTATTTTTTAAATAAGCAAAAATAATTATAGTTTTACGGTTTTATTTCTAACTAACTATAATGATCCTACTACAACAAACTTTTGAACAGGACTGCAGTGTTACATCATTTCATTTAGTCATCCACTTGCAGTGATGAATAATGAACCATAAACGCATTTACCTGATATCCCTTGTGTGAATGAATAGCTTAAGATTGGTTTTGCTGCCACACTCCGGTCGCTGAAACTTGTAACAGAGGCAGTTACTGCAATCTTGGACTCACGGATCTGTATCTTCTGAACGGATCCCTTTGGACAGAACTGCCCAACAGTGATGGCTGGGTTAATAACGTGGGAGACGTTTAGCAGTAGGATGCTGTTGCACTTTTCTTCAGGCAAACAGTAGCACAGGCCGTCTGCAGGAGACTGAAGCTCCACTGCACTGTTGACTGGACCCTGAAGGTGCCACGTGATCATCTTCAGGACTCCTGGGATACACTGCTGCTCATAATTGAAATGAAGCGGGAATAGAGTGGATGTACAGTTTCTCCATTCTTTACATTCTGTTGAAAACGAAACAGGAATTGAATGAATAGGGAGCAACAATTGGGTTCTGGAAGCTCAATTCACCTATATCGCATGTCTTTGGACTGTAGGAGAAACCGGAGCACCCGGAGGAATCCCACACGAACACGGGGAGAACATGCAAACTCCACACAGAAATGCCAACTGGTCCAGCCGGGATTCGAACCAGCGACCTTCTTTCTGTGAGGCGACAGTGCTAACCACTGAGCCACCGTGCCGCCCTACAAAGAATATAATCTTTCATATTATTACATACCTTCAGTCTGGTTTACAGTTAACTCCAGTTCATCCTTGTTGCAGTCAAATGTATTAAGAACAAAATGATTCCCTGAAGCGATGGTGACTGTGTCCATTACGACCGAATCCAGTTTCAACACACAGACCGACTTGGGATCCTTTTTTATTACTTGTATCTTCAGTACTTGCTTGTCTGGCAGATCTCCTTCACACTGACCTGCAACAGTGACAAGAATAAGAAAACAGACATCAAATAAAGATATGAAAGAAGGCATAGTGCACAGTTAGACCAGTGTTTCCCAACCCTGTTCCTGGAGGCACACCAACAGTACACATTTTGGATGTCTCCCTTATCTGACTCCCATTAACTTCAGGTGTTGGAGTCTTTTCTAATGTTCTGAGTTGATTCAGGTGTGTTAGTGAGTTAGACATGCAATATGTTTTTTACAAAAACACATTGACGTGTAAAATACACTACTTTGAATATAGGAAATATCGTTTTGAAACATTTTAACATTTACTATTAACATTTATTATGGTTTTTTTCCGTGGTTTTGTCTAACATTAAGGATATTCATAACACCACTGAAGAGAGTTAAGAGAAAGTGGTTAAATGCTGTTCTTACAGGTTTTTAAATAGATTTAACTCAACTAATAGTACCACATGTACTGCATATACTTGGTAAAAAAAAAACATGAATGCACAGAGCATGTAAAAATCTATCTCATAATAACAACCCAGGCTCATCCTGAAAACGTACCCCTATATAGATTTCTGGAGAGCACCAAATACGTCCCAGGAGGTACGTTTTTTTTGTGCAGTTTTTGTTTTCATGAATCCACCAGAGGCCGCTGTGTACACTTTTTTTAAATCTCTAATTTCTCTCGCGAGTGCCATTCGCGCCTGCTGTTCTCGCATAAATCCACCAGAAGCCGCTGTTGAGTGACTGACTGACTGACCGAACCCCACCCACCCCCTTCCCTCAACCCAACCAATAGTGTTTTCAAAAGCACCGATTGACCTGCCCACCCACTTCCCTAAACCCAACAGACAGTGTTTTCAAAAGCAATCCAGAAAAAGAAAAGCCCTCGCGGCAGCTTGATTTTTACCACGTTTTCAGATTTTACCACATTCTCACCCTGTTATTTACTTGTTTATTTTATTTTTTGGCTTCTGTTTTTGTTTTACCCGCTTTCTAGAACCGTTCTTCGCCGGACTCGAACCCCTTCGTCGTGATCAACTCCTCTCTGCATCTCAAGTCTGCCGAAGTACGCTGCGAGCCACTGGACAAACTGGTAACAGTGGGAAAGCCATCCACACGAAGGTAAGCGGTCAGCTGGTAAGCGAGAAAAGGAACGGCGTCATACCACCCCGCAGCATTCGTTTTAAAGACGAAATGCAGCCAGACGTACTTCTGTCTACATAATTCGCGATCTCAAGAAATGTATATAGGGCTACGTTTTCAGAATGAGCCTATGTTGCATAATAAGTTGAATAAGTGATTTGTAATCAAGTTATAATTAAGTTTTCGGAAGTAAACACATTTTTAAATCTGCACCACAATACCAGATTTTTCAAATATGCTAATATATAACTTAATTGTTTTTACCAATTTAAGTAGATTGAACATGAAACAATTAATTTGTCGTAAAAAAGCTTATGAATTGTGTTGTCTAATTTAAATAAGTAGTTTGAAAAATCCTTTTTTTGAGTGTATAGTTCATCTCTCTCTGCCCTAATCAAAAAGCAAGGTTGACTAAAAAGAAAGAAAGTTTTTTTTTCTGTTTTCCCCTTATCCTGTATCCATGAGTCACGATTGCCTGGAACTACTTGGGCTTTCTGTGATTACACAACAGACGGCTTACTCTTAGCCTTGCGTAATCAAAATAATAAAACAACCAATCAGTGATCAGTTTAATATACTTAAAGTGATAGTTCACAGAAAAAAATGAAAATTCTGTCATTATTTACTCGCCTTTTATGAGTTTCTTTCTTCTGTCGAACACTAAGAAAGATATTCTGAAGAAAACTGTAACCATTGACTTCCATTGTATTCGTTTTGGGCTGCACAGTGGCGCAGTGGGTAGCACGTTCACCTGAGCAAACTTTTTTTAGAAGACCTATCGTTTTATCGAGTCATGCGACCACGGTAATATCAAAATAATGTGCTATTGCGGTACGACGGTATTTACAATACCGTTACATCCCTACTGAAAACCGTAATAAATTAAGTGGAAACTAATTATTAATTCATGTAGTTGTAACAAGCTGAAGTAATTAGTTCAAGTTTTTACTTTTTACAGTGTAGAAACCTGTAACCATTGACTTCCATAGTATTAGTCTTTCCTGCTATGTAAATTACAATGGTTTTACATAGTGTGCACATTTTTATTTTTGGGTAACTATCCCTTTAATTCTGGAAGAATTGTACATACCCTTCCTTCTCTTGATGGCAGAAATCTGAAAGTGCACCATCAATCTGTTCAATGGAGACATCGTGGACATTTTGCAGTTCTTTATGGAGATGTTAAAGTTTCCAGGCTCCACCGTTGGCTGGTTTTCATTCATACGCTTTACCAGAGCATCCCTGCCCTGCCAAGTGTACTTCATTGTAGGGATGCTTTCAGACGACAGGCATGTTGGAAGAGTGTACTTCAGAATGCGTACATCTGTGTAGTATGCATTGGGCACACTGAAAAACCACATTGTCTCTGCATTTTCAGGAATTGTGTTTGGTGTTATGAAGTCCTGGATCGAGCTCTTCTCTGGGAGAACAACATGGATGTTAACCAGAGCTGGAAAAAAGAGAAAGCTGAATCATTTATAACTTTGATTAGATCGTTGTACTTAAAGTGTTAGTAAAAATGAAAATTCTGTTAGTAATTACTCAATCTAATCCTCAATCATCATCGTAACACAAATTAAGATATTTTAGATGAAATCCGAGAGCTCTCTCATATTCTATGTCAATCAAGAGATGTTCAAAGTCCAGAAAAGTCACCAAAAACACTGTCAAAACATTACTTGTGACTTCAGTGGTTCAGCTGTAAGCATACAAAGCTCCAAGAACACTTTTGTACAGTGGTTTGCACTGTGGTCTCACAGCAAGAAGGTCGCTGGTTCGAATCCCGGCTGGATCAGTTGGCGTGTGTCTGTGTGGAGTTTGCATGTTCTCCCCGTGTTGGCGTGGGTTTCCTCCGGGTGCTCCGGTTTCCCCCACAGTCCAAACCCATGCACTATAGGTGAACTGAATAAGCTAAATTGGCCGTAGTGTATAAGTGTGTGTGAATGTGAGAGTGTATGGGTGTTTCCCAGTACTGGGTTTTGGCTGGAAGGGCATCCGCTGCATAAAACATATGCTGGAATATTTGCCGGTTCATTCCATTGTTTCAACCCTTGATAAATAAGGGACTAAACCAAAGGAAAATGAATTAGTGAAGGTCATGGTGCGTGTTTACTACGGACAGTATGACACGCAAGCGTAGTACAATCTGACATGGAAGTCAGGCTAACAAAGCCATTTTTACAATGTTTTGCCACAAAATTGTTCTTGGAGCTTCGTATATGATTACAGTTCAACCGATGAAGTCACATGGAACATTTTGTCGAAGTTATTGGTTTCTTTTCTGAACTTTGAACATCTCGGGACTGTGAGATACTGTATGTCCCGCTGGAGACCCACACATGTTTCAGGACACACAGTCCATACCACTAGATCCAGGCTGGGAGTGAGGCGAACCATATACGAATAATGATGGATCAGTAATGCTTGTGGTTCACATTCTCACCACAAATGAATCGCTCCAGGATTTGTTTGAAAAACCACCTCTTCCAGCTTCTGCTTTCACAATTTCCCAAATGAACCACACCAAAAAGGCAAACAAACTCTTGTACATTTTAACCAAACTACATGAGGCAAGTGTGAAAGCACCCATATTGGGGACCGCTGCTGTATATGCAGGATGAGAGAGCTCTCCGATTTCATCTAAAATATCTTAATTTGTGTTCTGAAAGTGAATGAAGGTCTCATTTGTGTATTTTTCAGATGGACTACCCTTTCGTTATGTTGGGGGCTGTTTTTGTCCCATTGACTTCCATTATAATGACATTTTTTGAATGCAAAGCCATGACACCAAATAATCATGCACTCTTGATTGTTGGTGTTTTTTTTTCCTGTTGGGAACAGGTAAAACTTTTAATTTATACTGTCGATTATCAGTTGGCAGAATTAAAGATGCAGTAGGTGATCGTCTTCATAAACATTTTTTGTTGTACTGGTTGAAAGTCTCTTCACATTCCAATAGTCATGATTAAAGTAAATGATCTAAATGTATTTATATGTATTTATATATTAAGGCATAAAACTAAAAAATGTTCATCCAGTTGAATATTGTCGGGCTGATAATTCCCATAATTCTGATAAGTAGCCCAAACTGTCTGTCAAAAAAATGTAGATTTGTACAACCGCGCAGCCATTCACGCAGATCAGCCAAAGCGCGCTCACGCAGGCCGTGGTCACGTGGACACAAGTGACAGCGCTAAAAACAAATGCTGAATCAAAACTTTTTTAAATCCTGAATCAATATTGGAGTTACTTTTGCACGCTGGAGAAAGGACGACACCGTGGCTGAAGTATTTCTGTTGGACAGGTAATGTTCTGTTTTAAAACTCTTTTAGTCAGGCAAAGCTGATGTAGATTGTGTTGTTATGAATGGGTTATATGCACAGAAGTGTTGTTCAGCCACTGAAATCTTCCGGCGAACGATTCATGTGACTATTTTCAGTTTCATAAGGGCCTTTTACAGCATCGATAATGTAGATTTTTATTTAGTTTAACAACAAAACATCAGTCAATAGCGCTATTCCGCCTAGCCTGCTTTACTGAGCTGAAGTTGCTTTTATATTCACATTGGTTCATTTCTGAACAATGACAGCCTGTGACGCGCTCCCTATATTGTTATTGTTATATATATCGCTACTCTGAATATTCGTTCTGAAATAGTATGTAAATATGGCTTAGTAATAAGTAATTCCTGCACGCCGACGGCCAATCACTAAGCATAAAGTAGCCGCTTTAGGACAAAGCATGTGAGAGAGTGAGACTGATGAGAGAGTGATGACAAGTTTTGCTTGCTAACTACACAACTGAAAACGTGCTAGATATAATACAGTTTTTCGCTCAGAATTGTAGAATTATAAAGTACTGTAAAGTTTTCTAACTGGCGAATGACATGATCTAGTGGGTCTCTTTCACCTTTAATGTGCGTGCCGTTCACGGTTTCAGGAGGCGTGGCTTTGGACGACAGGGGAGGGATTGTATTTGAAAGATATTATGCTAACCGGTTAGCATTTAGGCAGATCACCTACTGCACCTTTAACCCTTTAGATAGAAGTTTCTGGCTTTTATGGTTTTATGGAGTTAAAAGGCAGATTATAGTGTGTGTGCAGAAATACACTTACTGTGTTTACTGTTCTTAGAGCTAAGGGGCTTATTTTGATTTTCTCAGACATATCAAGGTAAGTGCGCAAAGGTCCCTCTCACACTCTTACACGCACACACTATACTCCACATAACCATATAATTTTAAGCCAGAAACTAAGCTTTTCTTGAACTGCAGCTGATGATTAACTGTAAAAATTACACATTGTACCTCTTCCCAACAGGGAAACCACCAACAATCAAGAATGCATGGTTATATGCTGTCATGGCTTTGCAATCAAAAAATGTCCTTATAATGGAAGTCAATGGGGCAAAAACAGCCCCCAACATAATGAAAGGGTAGTCAATTTGCCCAGTGTATTGTTGAGCTTTTGGAAAATTTTCAAAGCATTTCCCCAAAATATGTGTCAAAATAGGATTCGTCACCAAAAATCATTCCATCTGCTGAAACACAGAGAAAGTTGTGGCCAAATAAAGACTCAAAATCACCCCAGAGTGGAGGAAAACATCCCTAACAGCACAAGGGTTAATGACAGAATTTTTTATTTTTGGGTGAACTAACCCTTTAAGATATATAAGAAGAATATATCAAGCATTTCACTACATAAATAGCATATAAAAATATATTTCAATTTGAGATTCATTATTAGACTTACAGTTCATCAAACGACCCACTGATACAGCGATAACTTTCATGCTTAGACGTTGACCTCCAGTCACTTCCACAGACAGTTTTCCAGCATTACGCACATCAATCTGTCTAATGACTCCATTCTGACAAAATATCCCAACGTTGGTGTTCTCCACTGTGAGCACGTATCTGTGATTGTCAGGACAGCCGTCTGCAGGTTCAATCTGTCGTAAACCTGTGCTACTGAAATTCAACTGGAGCGATTTTGAAACTAAAGGCTTCAGATTCCAGATGAACGTGCGATTAAACTTTATAAAAGCGCTGTGTTCTTTAGGTTCAATGTTCATTATCCCTGTGAAACAAATGTGTTATGTCAGAGAAACAGCATAGAAGATTTATTTTTTGGCTAGAAAACAAAAGCCAAAAAAGTAAGTTTTCTCTACAGGTAAACTCATCTTTAAGGATAACTTATAACCTCTGAAAGACAGAAATCCTCTGAGTTCTTGTTAATAAATGGTATATGCTTATTAAGTGTGTTATTATTATACTTTTTTAAACTAAAAAAGGGGGTGGCTCAGTGGTTAGCACTGTCCCCTCACAGCAAGAAGCTCGCTGGTTCGAGTCCCAGTTGGCATTTCTGTGTAGAGTTTGCATGTTCTCCCCGTGTTGGCGTGGGTTTCCTCTGGGTGCTCCGGTTTCCCCCACAAGTCCAAAGACAGTATGTGTATGTGTGTGAATGTGAAAAATCCACACACACTCATTCACACACATACACTACGGACAATTTAGCTTACCCAATTCGCCTATACCGCATGTCTTTGGACTTGTTGGGGAAACCGGAGCACCCGGAGGAAACCCACGCGAACAATGGGAGGACATGCAAACTCCACACAAAAATGCCAACTGACCCAGCCGAGGTTTGAACCAGCGACCTTCTTGCTGTGAGGCGATTGTGCTACCCACTGCGCCACATTTGAATTATTTAAGAAATAATTGACATTTCATGTTTATAAGCATATTTATAAGCTACAATGTATATACATATATTATCTCACCGATATCTCTGATGATCTGCACAATGAATACTTTCTCTGGCTGTGAACATCTGAAATCCAAAAGCGTATCGCTTCTGAGGACCACATAAGACTGGCACAATGGCTGGTTTCGCACTCTGATACACACTTTACACTGTGTGTTGGAACTTGCGTTAATGTGGATGGTTGTGCCCTGTTCAACAGCAACGTTGAGCTCAGCTCCACCTGAAATAATGGAGTTTAGGTTAAAACACAAATTACTAAGAGGAAGATTTATATTTTCAGTACTGCAACAACAATACATTTATGAGTGCACAAAACATATTAATGTAGTCTCTTATATTATATTAAAGGGACAGTTCACTCAACTAATACAATTCTGCCATCATTTAGTCACCTTCAAGTAAATGATTAGAAATTTTAGAATATAAATAATGTTATTTATATTTTGGTTTTAATATGTACCCAAACCGGACAATTAAAAAGGTGTGGAAACATGCAAGGCTTTTTAGGATAAGAAAGCGAAACCTCAAGTGACACACTCACTTCACAATCATTTTATCACCAAGCTGTCACTCTTGCTCTTTTAGGAAATGACAATGTAGGTAAACTTACTTGTGTTAAGTAATAATTCATCTTAAAGCGCTAAAGGTCATTTAAATGAGTGACCCTGGACAACAAAACTTAAAGGTGCAGTAGGTGATTGTCTTCAGAAACATTTTTTGTTGTGCTGGTTGAAAGTCTCTTCATATTCTGATTAAAATAAGTGATCTAAATGTATTTATATGTATTTTTATATTCTGGGTAAGGCATAAGACTAAAAAATGTTCGTCCAATTAAAAATTGTCGGACCGACAAGTAACCCAATTACGACAGGTAACTCAAACTGTCTGTCAACAAATTTAAATTTGAGCATCTCCAAGCAGATTGATCCATCATTTGCGCGTACACGTGAAACATGGCCACCTACAGCTGACAGAGAGAGACATCAGGCAAACTCTGCATCAACCTGAAAGACTTCATTCTGAAAGACCAACGTGGCCTTGTATCCATGAAAAGAAAGATTGTTTTTGAAAGGGCTTCTGCCAAAAATGCAGAATCAGAACTTTTCTAAATTCATTCATTCATTTTCTTTTCGGCTTAGTCCCTTTATTAATCTGGGGTTGCCACAGCGGAATGAACCGCCAACTTATCCAGCATATGTTTTACGCAGCGGATGCCCTTCCAGCTGCAACCCATCACTAGGAAACATCCACACACACTCATTCACACACACACACACTACGGACAATTTAGCTTACCCAATTCACCTATACCACATGTCTTTGGACTGTGGGGGAAACAAGAGCACCTGGAGGAAACCCACACCAACACGGGCAAACTCCACACAGAAATGACCAAGCTGGGGCTCGAACCAGCGACCTTCTTGCTGTGAGGCGATTGTGCTACCCACTGCGCCACCGTGCTGCCCTCTAAATCCTGAGTCAAAATCTGAATTACTTTTGTACGCTGGAGGGAAATGGCATTATGCAGTTCAAAACAACGATCTGAAGTATGACACCATGGCTGAAGTATTACATTTAGACAGGTATGTTTTAAAACTATTTTAGTCACGCAAAGCTTATGTAGATTGTGTTCTTGTTTATGAATGGGTTTATATGCACGGAAGTGTTCAGCCACTGAAAACGTCCGGCGAAAGATTGCCTATTTTCAAGTTCATGGAGTACCTTTTACAGCATCGATAATATAGTCAGTTAAATAGACCTAAGCATTCGTGTAGTTGTTCAAGTGTAAAAGGAGATGAAAACAAGCGATGTACGAGGATCAGCGAGCACAGTCACAAATGAAAAGTCAGTTGTCTTGGTAGTGTAATGTGTAATGTAAAAAGATGACAGGATATTTCTGTTTTTAGCACTCCTTTTATTCTGATCTGATTTTTATGTAGTTGAATAACAAAACATAAGTAAATAGTGCTCTTCCGCCTAACCAGCTTTACTGAGGTGAAGTTTGATTTATATTCACACATTCCTTCATTTTTGAACAGTGACAGCCTGACACGCTCCCAGTCTAACGTTACTTTGAATATTGGGTCTGAAATAGCGTGTAGGTTTGACTTCAAAACAACATTAGCACTATTTCATTGACTGAACAATGTTGTATTTTATAGTCATTGGCTGATTATATGATTTCACTATTTAGAATTTGCAAACAATACTTTTCTGAAATTATATTATTAAGGAAGGGCTGCACGGTGGCGCAGTGGGTAGCGCTGTCGCCTCACAGCAAGAAGGTCGCTGGTTCGAGCCTCGGCTGGGTCAGTTGGCATTTCTGTGTGGAGTTTGCATGTTCTCCCCATGTTGGCGTGGGTTTCCTCCGGGTGCTCCGTTTTCCCCCACAGTCCAAACACATGCGCTATAGGTGAATTGGGTAAGCTAAATTGTCCGTAGTGTATGTGTGTGACTGAGAGTGCATGGGTGTTTCCCAGTGATGGGTTGCAGCTGGGAGGGCATCCGCTGCTTAAAACATGTGCTGGATAAGTTGGCGGTTCATTCCACTGTGGCGATCCCTGATTTATAATAAAGGGACTAAGCCGAAAAGCAAATGAATGAATGAATGAATATTATTAGGGAGAAAGTCTGAATGTGCGAATATAAAGCCAACTTTACCCCAATGCCAGTTTTGGGGAAATATAATTCCTGCACCCGCTGGCCTGTCAACAACTACGCTGGACAAAGTGTGTGTCTTCATAGAGTTTTCTAACTGGTGAATGACATGATCTAGTCTTATATCTATTCAGTCTATTACATCTATTCAGTCTATTACATCTATTCAGTCTTATATCTATTCAGAATTTATGACTTGAATGACAGAATTTATGAGGCGTTGCTTTGGACGTCAGGGGAGGGATGTAAAATTTCTAAGCTATTATGCTAACGCTAGCATTCTGGCAGATCACCTACTGCACCTTTAAGTCTTATTTGCAAGTAGTTTTATTATTCTTACAAAACCTATCTTATTTTGCACGGGAATACTTTTGGCAATGTATGAGTTATGCCAAAAATTCCACATGCCATATTCAATGAAGATATTTTCGTACACTTCCTACAGTAAATATATCAAAACGGATTGATTAGTATGCATTGATAACAACTTAATTTGGGCAACTTTAAAGACTTTTTTTTAACCTAACCCTGAGATTCGGATTTAAAATAGTTGTAGCTCGCTCAGCTAAATATAAGTGAGGTAAAGTTGGTTTTATATTCGCACGTTTGTTCATTTTTGAACAGTGACAACTTGTGAAACGCTACTTTGAATATTGGGTCTAAAATCGCATGCAAGTATGCCATCAAAACAACATTAGCACTATTTAATTGACTGTGAACAGTGTTGTACTTTGATAGTCATTGGCTGCTAACATGATTTCAGTATTTAGAATTTGCAAAGAATACTTTTCATAAATTACAATATTAAGGAGAAAGTCTGAATGTGCGAATATAAAACCAACTTTACCCTGGGTGCGAATTACAAGGGAGTTTGGAGGGGATTGACCGCCCCTAATTAACGCTAGATGCCCCCTGAAGGACGTGAAAACAAGATGTATAGGGGGGTCAGCCCTTTAATACTGAGAAATAGTTCACTCTGATCTGTATATTAAATAATAATGTTAATTAAATTAGTAGATAATATAAATAAAGCCCTACAATGGTTCATACTATTGTGAATGCATAATCACACCAATCAGTCTATGCAAGAAAACAATGAATTCAACAGTCTGAAACTGGCACATCTAGAGCACCGATAAGACATCGTAAGTGTTCACTTAAGACTGTTTGCTTGTAAAATAGGTGTTTGTATCTACATTGAGCCTGAAAGTAAAGTCAAATTAGATGCATACAGTTTGTATAGTTTGACCTACAGTAACATCTGAAATAGCCAATCAGAGGATACTGTACAGGTAGGTCAGAATACACTGAATATCCCTCAAAACATTTAAAACTTAAATATGTTTTATTAATAAATTAGATGTAATTTCAATAAAGACATAAATGACTGATGCATGTATTACGCAAACTAGCATTTCCTAAAAAGTTGACCCCCTGATTGTCAATGTATAATTCGCACACTGACTTTACCACAATCTAAAGTACACCATGTCCTAATGATACATACATCAGTGGAAACTTAAATATTCAGCTTTCAGGTGACGTATGAATGTCAATTTCTTAAAATGACACTGGTTTTGTGTAACATATGACCACAACTGACGTATGTAAAAAGTGGACCCATTTTAAAAACAAACCCCACAGTGGTTACAGTTAAACATGACACGGTAAACACAACAAGTGAATCAATTTGTTAAGGTAAATCTCGATTTGCTGCGTATCGATAGTAAAAATCGATAGTTCACTCCCTACCTGCGTGGTGCTGATTGTTATAAGGTGAGTTTGTGTGTGTTACCTGTGAGCTCCAGGACTGACGAGAGGAAAAACACCAGCAAAGCAAGCGAAAAGCAGGTCAAACGCCAACTTCGCATGGCTTTTTAATGTCCAGTAAACTCCTTACAGTAGGTTAATAATGTAAGAGTGCGCCATGGACACGAGTTTTCCTCAGAGAAGATAATAAGCAGCTTCCTGGTTTTGCTACAGACTTCCAGGTTAGTCATCCATATGTCAATCCCGTGAATCCTCAAACAAAGCATGCAAATAGACTCCAGCCCCGTGCTCACATTCACTGTAAAACTCGGTCTATTGAGAATAAACAATAGCATTAATTTACCTGCTTGTCTTTAAAAGTGTGCGGTAATTATGCGTGTTAGTCCCGCCTTTATTACAACGAGGCAACCCACTGAACATTGGACGTCTGATGGACGTCCAAAACACATCTATTATACCAACGGACGCAATATAGACATGATATGCACGTCCGTCAGAGGTCTAATGTTTGGTGGGAAATTGGTTTTATTATTCACACATTCGGACTTTATCCTTAATAAAACAATTTATGAAAAGTATTATTGCTAATTCTTAATAGGGAAATCATGTTAGCAGCCAGTGACAATCAAAGTAAAATTAATTAATTAATTTTTCAGTCAATTAAATAGTGCTAATGTTGTTTTGATGACATACTTACATGCGATTTCAGATCCAATATTCAAATTAGCATGGCAAACAATATAGGGACTGTTAATATTAATGAATGTGCAAATATAAAACCAACTTTGCCTCAATTTTTAATGACCTCTTTAAAAAAAAATTGATTTATACAGGGGAATGAGCTATACATCAAAGGGAATTAACAACAAAATAATATGAAATACATTTAACTCAAGCATATATAAATCATGTACTTAAGTACTGTTTTCAGCAGTTAAGATGTCTTAGGTGCTTTAGGGTTCATAATTTACTACCTCATTCGTCCAAACAGGTCTGCTTTTCTAGTAGGAATGTTAGCTTATAGCCTATTTTATAGTCTATATTTAGCATATTACAAACATTGTAAGCTAATCCATCGAGTAATGTTTAGCGTAGCCTGTATTTAATACATTCACATTTGTGATGTTTGCAAGTTGTATTTATTAGCCGACACAAATTTGCATGTGCTAACAAAAAAGCTAACAATAACTGTGGACAATACGACTAGTGGAAAAGTAAGCAGTCCCACATGAAAAGATACTGTAGTAGTTTATAGTAAATGCTATAGAGTTTTAACCATATTAGTAAAGTGCATTATAGGCCTATTGTATAGTATTTACAACACTTTGTGAATGAATGATACAGATAATAAATACTGTACTATAGGATACTTGAGTTTTTATTACTCTAAAATGTAGATTCATTCAAGTATTTGACTATAGTATGGTTTGAAACACCATCATATTTACTATAAATTGCTAAAAAAAATAAAAAATTGATGTGGTAGCCATATTTTTGCATATGCAACAAGAAACCCCCCCCCCCCCCCCCCCCCCCCCCGACTGTGCTTCTTTATATTTTGTATTTTATGGTATTTGCAATGTATGTGACATATAATTAAAGCTGAAAGCAGCACATATGAATATTTGCTTGATTAATTTGTCTACATTAAATATTTTCTTATTTCTAAATGTTTTAATGGGCTAACGGTGGCTCAGTGGTTAGCACTGTCGCCTCACAGCAAGAAGGTTGCTAGTTCAAGTCCCGGCTGGGTCAGTTGGCATTTCTGTGTGGAGGTTTCCTCCGGGTGCTCCAGTTTCCCCAACAGTCCAAACACATGCGCTATAGGTGAATTGAATAAACTAAATTGGCCGTAGTGTATGAGTGTGAAACAGTGTGTATGGATGTTTCCCAGTACTGGGTTGCAGCTGGAAGGGCATCCGCTGTGTAAAACATATGCTGGATAAGTTGGCGGTTCATTCCGCTGTGGCGACCCCTGATGAATAAAGGGACTAAGCCGAAGCAAAACGAATGAATAAATGTTTTAATGCTTAATTATCACATATATATTGTAAACAAAATCCCTTAATATGGATGAATGGGACCAGGGTAAACCTATAAAATCTGTACGTAAGAAGTTTTAATTTGACTTTAACTGCATATGAGCGTATTTAAGGTCATTAAAACGTGTACATGTTATGTGTTTTTGATTTTTTTGATTAAATGTGACAGTTATAGCCCCCCTCAAAACAAAACAGCAGCAAATCGGATGTCCCGCAGATGGCGCTGTGTGACATTATAACTTTACCCTGTTGCACAACATCCGTAATACTGTAAATAACATTCTGATGACGTCACAATTGTAGAAGTGTCAGTGGAGATTCAGGCAGAACTGAACTAGAAGTCAATATTTAGTATCACAGCAGTTACAGCACAACTTTCCATCATTTGTGTGAGTAAATTACATATTAAAGTGATTAAATTGCATAAGCGCTAGTTCTCCAGCATACAGACCGACGCTTCATCATTACAATTCATAGTTGAATTATGATTACTGTTCTTGTAGTGATTTTAATATATGTAATGTATGTACATATGATATATGTATTTGATCATTTCTTGCGCAATCTGTTGGCTTTATTATTTTTTTAGAGTCATGTTTGTTACCTTCATTTGTTTAATCGATTGACCACAATTTGTGTTATCATTCCTTTAGACATTACTTACACTTTTCACACTTTGCATCATACATTCAACAAAGTATTATCAATATCATTGTCAGATTTAAGTAATTGGGAAGGTTTCAGTGAATCATTTAATTTAACATTTTTATTTTAAAGATGGCGGCACGGTGGCTCAGTGGTTAGCACTGTCGCCTCACAGCATGAAGGTCGCTGGTTCGAGTCCCAGCTGGGCCAGTTGGCGTTTCTGTGTAGAGTTTGCATGTTCTTTCCGTGTTGGCGTGGGTTTCCTCCGGGTGCTCCGGTTTCCCCCACCGTCCAAACACATGCGCTATAGGTGAATTGGATGAACTAAATTGGCCATAGTGTATGAGTGTGTGTGTGAATGTGGGAGTGTATGGGTGTTTCCCAGTACTGGGTTGCAGCTGGAAGGGCATCCGCTGTGTAAAACATATGCTGGATAAGTTGGCGGTTCATTCCGCTGTGGCGACCTCTGAAATAGAGACTAAGCGGAAGGAAAATGAATGAATTTTAAAGATAAAAATATATAAATTAAGTAATAAATTAAAAAAAGACATTCTGCCTGATTTTTTTTGCCTTTTACATGTTTCTATTGCATCTACGATTTAGACAAGTACAAATAAAAGGTGTGGAAACCTGTATGATTTGTGGGGAAAGAAACTGAAACCTCAAGTGATGCAATCGATTCTTTATAATCAATTTATCACCATGCTGTCAGTCCTGCTCTTCTAGGAAATTACGATGTAGGTAAATTAACCTGTGTGTTAAGTCATAAATCCTCCTAAAGTGAAAAAGCCGATTTAATATGTGACCCTGGACCACAAAACCAGTCGTATGTTACATGGGTATAATATATAGCCAAATAATAGAAATAGCAATAGCCAAAAATACATTGTGTAGGTCAAAATTATTGATTTTCCATTATATGCAAAGTAAAGGTCATATTAAATGACAATATTTTGTCAATTTCTTAATGTAAATATATAAAAACTAAAATTTTGAATTTGTATTAGTAAAATGCATTAAATATCTAATTTGGACAACTTTAAAGACAACTTTATTTTTTCGAGTCCCAGCTGGGTCAGTTGGCATTTTTGTGTGGAGTTTCCTCCGGCTGCTCCGGTTTACCCCACAGTCCAAACACATGCGCTATAGGTGAATTGGATGAACTAAAGAGCTGATTGGAATGTTATCATTCGATTGAATGGGCGTTATCAGTGGTTATCAGCTGATAGATATGGGCCAGTAGGGGCTTTCTGCGCCTACTAGTAGGCTCAGAAGGCTGTTATCATCCATCCACATGGTTAATCAGCTATAGATTATTTATATTATTTATTAAAATTCTCATTAATTGTATTTTATTAACATCTACCCCTAAACCCAACCGTCACAGTAATGTAAAAACAGATCTGGATCTGGAGTCTTCTCTATTAGTATAGCTGATTAACCACGAAAACTATTTATATTATTTATTAAATGTCTCATTAATTGTATTTTTTAACATCTACCCCTACCCCAACCCTAAACCCAACCTTCACAGTAATGTAAAAACAGATCTGGATCTGGAGTCTTCTCTATTATTATAGCTGATTAACCATGTGGATGGATGATTACAGCCTTCTGAGTAGGCGCAGAAGGCCCCTACTGGCCCATATCTATCAGCTGATAACCATTGATAACGGCCATTCAATCCAGTGATAACATTCGAAGCGGGTAAAACAAACAAAATTGGCCGTAGTGTATGAGCTTATGTGTGAATGTGAGAGTGTATGGGTGTTTCCCAGTACTGGGTTGCAGCTGGAAGGGCATCCGCTGCGTAAAACATATGCTGGAATAGTTGGCAGTTCATTCCGCTGTGGCGACCCCTGATAAATAAGGAACTAAGCCGAAGGAAAATGAATGAATGAATGACTATGCAGGAAAAAAATGCCAAAATGTATGGCAGTCATCAATATAAACTCATTTGTATATTTACTCTTAATCACAAACATAGAGATAGAAAGAGTGAATCTGACACTTGAGCTTTGCAAAACCTTCGCAATTATATATATTTATTTCAGAATCTGTTGATACTACAAATAACAATAATGACAGATCTATAAAGTATAAAGCGTATACAAATTTGTTCATTTATACAAATGGATTGCCTGTCACCTTGTTCCTCAAACTATAATTTGAGTTCTCAACATTAATATAATCACATTATATAATAATTCATACAAACAAATACACATACACACACACACCAAAAAAAATATCAGGAGGTAAAACACTGGAATATGTTTCGTATTATAACGTACCAACTAATAAGAGTGTCAAAAACCCTTTACGCGCTCTCTCCTGAGACATACGATTTCATTCAAACGCTAAAAACACTAGAAATCAGTCTGATAAAAACATTACAAACATGTGAAATGACGTCTAAATATATCACAGGCATTTCTATTACAATCAGTGTATAAAAGCAAATCTAGAGCTAATAAAATACCTCAATCCATCCAGGAGATAGCAGTTTCAAACACTGTTTAAGCAGAAGCATGACACGGTTTGCCACTAAAAGCGTTAGATGTTTGCCAGCAGGATTCCTTTATTATTATAGATGATTTCGGTATCGCTTTTACAATAACAGTGCATGAATAATGATGTACTGATATGTAAAATAAACCTTACTTTATTATGAATTAATGATGAGTTCAGGCATGCGCTAATCAAGATCTAATGTGTGAATATTGGCTACCTTAAGTACTTGTGAGTACGTTTGTTAATCAATGTATTAATTAACACTTTAGTTTGAGCTAAATGTAAGTCGCCCTATGAGAAAGAATATTCATTAATAAGGGTGCTTTCACACACTCAAGGAAATGAATCGCGATGAAGTTTATCATTAACTGCTTGTAACCTTTAGATTTTATTTCATTTGTCAGTTTTTTAAGATGTATGTTACAGATATCTAAATCTGTAATACTATTAGATTTAATCAGATGTGAATATGGTATAAATACAGTGCTCAGCATAATTGAGCGCACCCCGTTTTGAAGATGAATATTTTGATCCATTTCTCAGTGAATATAGGCAGTGTATTTTGGTGCATTTAAACAAAACAGATTTATTAAACAGATATATTCATTCAAATAATATTTCAGTCACCAAACATATTTAGAAATTGAAAGATAATACAATTAAATTCAAGCAAAATACTGCAAAAATAAATTACAACCTACAAAATTTCAACAAATGTTTTCATATTTTTTTGCTTCTCTTGATTTTTCCTCTTTTCTAAATTTGTATTTAATATTTTTCTATCACATATAAATTTGGGTGTGCTAGTTTTTGGGCCGTTATCGTAAGTTATTTTGTTAGATTAGCTCCAGATTTGGCTTCAGCATGACTAATCTAATGTATATGCACAAATATAATATTGTATAGCTTACTATTAGAAATATGAATTTAAAAGACAGATTTGTGAGGGGTGTACTTATACATGCTGAGCACTGTATATCTAAGCTGTAGAAAAAGCCAAATCCAATTAGTTAAATTCTATGGGATTGGTTTACTTAATAGTCTGGTGCAAAACTGACGCTCCACACAATAGATGAATTAATAAGAAGCATTTAAAACACATTGGATTTATTGATATTATTACATACATCTCACTTGTTCATTTACGTTTAACTAACAAATATCAATCACACAAAGTTTATTAGTTAAGTTATGTTAAAGTATGGAATTTAAATGCATGGAAATTTTATATGCAATCAGAATGCATAAATCTTACTTGTGAGGCCTAAATATTATTTTGAGTGCGTCTCCTTTGGTCCAAACCGAGGTTAAAAATGACACATTGTAGCTTTTTTCAGCCATTTTGGTTCAGTTTCACACCAGACCGACTGCTCTGAACCGAACCAGTTGAAACCAACTAAAAAGTAGTCACGTGGCGACATCCACATCACTTGAATTTCCTGAACTGCATTTTGATTGGTCAGAAGTAGTGATGGGAAGTTTGGATCTTAGCTTAGTCCCTTTATTAATCAGTGGTCGCCACAGCGGAATGAACCGCCAACTTATCCAGCATACGTTTTACGCAGCAGATGCCCTTCCAGCTACAACCCATCACTGGGAAACACCCATACACACTCATTCACACACATACACTACGGACAATTTAGCTTACCCAATTCACCTATAGAGCATGTGTTTGAACTTGTGGGTGAAACCGGAGCGCCCGGAGGAAACCCACGCGAACAGGGGAGAACATGCAAACTCCACACAGAAATGCCAGCTGACCCAGCCAAGGCTCGAACCAGCGACCTTCTTGCTGTGAGGCGATCGTGCTACCCACTGCGCCACCGTGACGCCCTTCATTTCATTCATTCATTCATTCATTCATTTTCTTTTCGGCTTAGTCCCTTTATTAATCTGGGGTCGCCACAGCGGGATTAACCGCCAACCTATCCAGCGTATGTTTTACGCAGCGGATGCCCTTCCAGCCGCAACCCATCTCTGGGAAACATCCATACACACCCATTCACACACATACACTACGGACAATTTTAGTTTACCCAATTCACCTATACCGCATGTCTTTGGACTTGTGGGGGAAACCGGAGCACCCGGAGGAAACCCACGCGAACACGTGGAGAACATGCAAACTCCACACAGAAATGCCAACTGACCCAGCCAAGGCTCGAACCAGCGACCTTCTTGCTGTGAGGCGAACGTGCTACCCACTGCGCCACCGCGTCGCCCTTCATTTCATTCAATTTGCCAAAATATTATTAAAATGTTACAAGTTGTTACAAGCTCACCTCTTCTGACAGGTCTTCAAATTTGAGTGGTTCGTTCACGTCACACTGACAGTCCCATATAAGCTTAACTAATGCACACAGTCTGAGCCAAAATGACCCATGATTAGTTCACCTTTCGAGTCTTCTGGTTTTTGAGTCGTTTGTTCATCACGTGACAGCATGTAAAGAGAGATGACTCAAACCCGAGGACTCGAGAAATGAACGGATCAAATCTTTTTCTGGCTCTAAATGCATATGATTGGCTTCTGTCTTTCACGTGATGAAGGAACGACTCAAACCGAGGACTCAAAAGATGAACGGATCAAATCTTTTTCCGGCTCTGACTCCATATGATTGGCTTCTGTCTTCCACGTGATGAACGAACGACTCAAACCCGATAGAGGACTCGAAAAATGAACTAATCTTCTCCTCCACCTGCACAAATGTGCGCATGCGCGAATGAACGAATCACTCCCTGAGAGGAAAAATGAACGAATCATTCAAGAACGACCCATCACTAGTCAGAATTAAAGAGCGGGAAACTGAAGTGCACAACATGCGGAAGTAAACAACTCCATGTTTTCCGCGACCTGCCATAATTGCGGTAAAGTGTCAAAAAAAAATTCTCATCAAACTAAACTAAACTAACTTCTTATCAAACGAAACTGAATGAGGCAGGTGTGAAGCACCCTAAAAGTGCAACTTAACCAACATGCGCTATTAATGTATCATTAAGTCATGACTTTACTCGGAGGGGCACATTATTATTAACTCATTCTTAACAACTCGTGAACTCCTGTGTTTAAACTGTTCATTATAATTACGGTTCTTTACAGTAAGGGCTTATTCACATTGTTTTTCCATCCCATTGCACTACTTGTCTATGTTTTTTCAATGTAAACAAACACACACTTGATGGTTATTAGGTTTGAGCACCGTTCATGAGTTATTAAGAATTACTTCATAATAATGTGCCCCATCAAGTAAAGTCATGACATAATGATACATTAACAGGTCATGAATTCATGTTGGTCAAGTTGCACTTTTTATTAATTATCTTTCTCACAGAGCGAGTTAAATAGAGCTTAAACTAAAGTGTAAATTAACAGCTACATTAATATCAAACATGAAAAGTATTTTAAGGCGCCATGAAACGGAAGATAAGATGGTCCTTTTTTATAATATGAGAAAAAATGTAGGGCGGTGGATGATTTCATCCACTTGATTGTTGGAAGATGAGCGTTCCTAACAAAATGAAGGAAGACTGAGGCATGGATGAATTCAGAGCAGAAATGAGACACGCCCTGATAGCCCCGCCCTAATTGATTTTATAGCCCCACCCTAAATGCATTCCATGTGACCAGAAGTGAAGAAAAGTCATTTGGAGGGTGGAGGGAAGGTTATGGTATTTGAGGTTTTGATCAAATATTATGAGGGCAAATTAATTATTACAAAATAATGACGTGCACATACAAGCACCACTAGGCTATAAAAATATAAAAAACAGATAATTTTTTTATTTAATGCCGACATTAATGTAATAATCATTATTTACACATGGGCTCATGTTGTAGTTCAAGTTAGTTCTTATAGCACATGGCTTAACTCATCATTAGTTCATAGTAGCATTTACTTTACATATTAGTACATCATTATATATGTACTGTTATTGTAAAGTGTTACCATGATTTCAGCTGCTCCATTACCTCGGCCTTCTCTGCTCCATTCCGTTGGGCAGAAATCCCGCGATAATGGGCACCGGCCATATGAGGGCAGCGACGCTCCATATGATGATCACCAAAGTCATGAAACAGGCCACCAGCGTGGACTCGATGGGTTTGCGGTTGAGCCTCCAGCTTCGGTCTCCCTTCAGCTCGTCCAGCGCAAAATCCACGCAGCAGAAATTCACCGAGTCGCCGGTCTGCGGACCCTCTGACCGGCCGCGTCTGAACCTCCGGTACCGGGACAGCCCGCATCCGACGCACAACCTGAACTCCTGCTGGCCGCCCGTGACGCCCAGGTGCTCGATGTACACCGGCGAGATAGCCCGGTTGAAGGCGGCGGAAAAAAACGCCTTTCCGTGGTTGTTGGTGGTGTACAAGAGTACGTCGCACTGGAAGCCGAAGTTGCTGTCCCAGCGCGCCACGAGTTTCGTCGGCAACCTCTCCACGCTCACATTGCACTGCGAGGAGGCTTCGGGCTCCTCCACCGACCTCTTCGAGTATCCCACATCCACCTCCAGGCTGGCCAGGAACCTGCCGGAGGAGTTGATGGGCGGCAGCAGCAGATCCTCGTCGCTCCAGCCGTGGGAGCAGCGCGCGGGAGCGGACAGCGCCAGCAGCAGCAGCAGTGCGGCGGGGATGCTCAGCATGGCAGAGCGCGCGGTTCCTCCAGGCTCATGGTGCTCCTGCTGTCGTGCTTAGATGCTGAGCAGCTCGCCGTGTTCCTGCGCCATCGGTCAGGCGTGTGTTTGTGTCCGTGTCCGTGCAGAGTGACCGAGAGCACTGCGCTCTGCTGCGCGTAAAGCAGATCTGCTCCTCCAGCTGGTCGCGTGACGAGCTGTGCTCATCTGCAGCTCAGTCCACTGCTGACAGTGTGATAATGTGGGCTCGCGGAGATCATTTCACAAGCTCTAGCTGTGTTATAGTTAATGACCCATCATTTCTGGTACTATTTGAGTCAGAATTCTCAAAATGGAGCATGCGTTGCAATAGTTTTTACAAACTTTATAATAATTCTTAAGCACTCGAAAAATAAAAGACGTTTGCTGCTTGTTCAAACTACTTATTTAAAATGAGCAGAAACAACACAATTCTTGAGTTTTTCGGGGATAAAACAAATAAATAAACAAACAAAACTTACTTGTTTTATGTTCAATCCACTTAAATTTGTAAATACTAATAAGTTAACTTTTGTTAAGGATTGTGTGGAACCCAGCATTTATTACAGTGAGGGATAGTTCAGCCCAAAAATGAAAATGATTCAGCAGTAGCTGAAACTAAAAATACTCATTGACTTACAGGGTGAAAAATTACCATCAGCCAGCATTCTTCAAAATAACTAATTTTGTGTTCAACAGAAAGAAGAAAGAAACACAAATAGGTTTTGAAAAGTTGAAGAGTGGTCGGTGGCTCAGTGGTTAGCACTGTCGCCTCACAGCAAGAAGGTCGCTGGTTCGAGTCCCAGCTGGGCCAGTTGGCGTTTCTGTGTGGAGTTTGCATGTTCTCCCGGTGTTGGTGTGGGTTTCCTCCGGGTGCTCCAGTTTCCCCCACAGTTCAAACACATGCGCTATAGGTGAATTGAATAAACTAAATTGGCCATAGTGTGTGTGTGTGTGTGTGTGTGTGTTTGTGTGTGTGTGTGTGTGTGTGTGAATGCGAGAGTGTATGGGTGTTTCTCAGTACTGGGTTGCAGCTGCAAGAGCATCTGCTGTGTAAAACATATGCTGGATAAGTTGGCAGTTCATTCCGCTGTGATCGACCCCAGATAAATAAAGGGAAGTAAAATGAATGAATGAATGAAGTTGAAGAGTGAGTGAATGCTGACAATTATTTCAACTATCCTTTTATTTTTGTAATGCTAATAAAACAATAATTGCATAAGCAAATGGTGTTATTTGAAATTCAAATCTGTATTTTAGGGGTTTATGGAGAGTGTAAACCTGTAAACCTCACATGTGACCACAAAATCAAAAGACCAAAAGTTAAACTTAAATTGCATGGGTATATGTGTAGGAATAGCCAGCAATATTGTATGAGTCAAAATTTTTCTTTTATGCCAAAAATAATTAGAATATTAAGGAAAGATAATGTTACATGATTTTATTAATCTACTACCATATATCCAAACATGTCATGTGCATTGCTAAGAACTTAATTTGGATGTCAAATGTGATTTTCATATTCATTCATTCATTTTCTTTTCGGCTTAGTCCCTTTATTAATCAGGGGTCGCCACAGCGGAATGAACCGCCAACTTATCCAGCATATGTTTTACGCAGCGGATGCCCTTCCAGCTGCAACCCATCACTGGGAAACATCCACACACACTCATTCACACACATACACTACGGACAATTTTAGCCTACCCAATTCACCTATACCACATGTTTTTGGACTTGTGGGGGAAACCGGAGCACCCGGAGGAAACCCACGCGAACACGGGGAGAACATGCAAACTCCACACAGAAACGCCAACTGACCCAGCCAAGGCTCGAACCAGCGACCTTCTTGCTGTGAGGCGAACGTGCTACCCACTGCGCCACCGTGACGCCCTGTTTTTCATATTATTTAGTAAAAAAAGAAAAAAATAATATTAAACAGGATTGCTTTAAAAAGCATCACCTTTTAGCATGTTTTCAAAAAAGAAAACGTGAATTTTAAAAAATCTGCTGAGACATGTTTTTTTTTTAAGCCCTTGATTGATTTTCTTCTTAATTAAAACTTGGCACCTGCTATAAACAGGCTCTGCAGCTGTGTCCTGAGGGAACATCTAACTAAATATTCATATATTTATGAACCTGTCATCTTGGGTATAAAAACGAGGCATGTGAAGCTCACCACTGCTTCATCTTAATATAGTGAACTTTAGACCGAACATCAATACACTTATCAGTATTAGTAAAGCCTATTTTGATGACAGTGGCTACGTTTACATGCAACCAAATGTTATTAATCAGACGAGATAATCAGCCTTCGTGTAAACATCATAATCGAGCTCAAATGTCATTTCAATTGGATTGGAAGGGGTATTGGTGTACTGTAGACCTTTTAAAATAAGATACAGAACGCATGTAAATATGACAACTAAAACGGTATAAATCCTGTGCGACTACTTTTCTTTAGGGAGGTTTAAACGGCTTAATTAGTGTTTGGGAACTGCCTCCTGTTTGATGCGAGAGCCAGACGATGTGCCGTTCACATTACCTTACATTTGCACCTAAAAGAGGAACTCCTGTCCGCCCGCATGTGTTTAAAGCAGAGCAGATTATTCATCCTCTCACCTTGTGTTTCCCTTTCCTTCACACACACACACACACACACACACACACACACACACACACACA
>CAIGQV010019270.1:8224230-8244765 GCA_903798115.1 Danio jaintianensis
GCACGTGCCCGCCATGTCTACTTTAGTGAACAGAACCTGCATAGGCTGTGAATAACAGGTACTAAAGTTGTAAATAACGTTCAGTTTGTTGCACAGAGTGATCGTTTGAGAGCCGCGCTGGAAGTATGATTTGCATGTATGTTTTTTTTTCTCAGAGTGACGGCACCATGACATGAGCGCACTCGGCAGTGAAAGTGAAACCGAAAGCGGACACATCATTTAAATGATCATATCACATTTTACAGTTATGACTACGACAAGAATTTGATATGTTTTTCCTTTCATAGCGAACACAAAGTGTTGTGCATGAAAATAAAAGTTTACTGGGTTAGCAAAACTACTCTAGTCTATATAACGGTGAATATAATGCAAGAGGGAATCTGATCATGACAAATGTCTCATTTAACCGGTGAAAACAAATGCTCTAATAATGTTGTCAATGACAGATTGCAAGCATATGTCTCAAACATAATAATTCAACTTTATAATTATGAACAGTTGTATTCTGATGTCTTCACTTTACTGTGAATTAACAACCAGGACATATTTAAAGTCTGTTCAAGTCCACCGTTCCAGGTCTATACAAAATTTAGCATTTTAACCAGCAGTAGACCTACACATATTATTGTTGTTTTACCATATGTTTGAGAATAACAATAATAATAGCCCACTCATATTAACCTTTATTTTACATTACAGAATCGTGAGAAAATCGTGATCTTAATTTAAACTAAAACAATCGTGATTCTCATTTTAGCCAGAATCGTGCAGCCCTATTATACAGTGCTCAACACATATGAGTACAACCCTCACAGCTCATTTAGATTCATATTTCCATAGGAAGCTTTACAATATTATATTAGTTTTTCCTACTATGGAAGTTAAATTAATGGTGAGTAAATTTTAATTTTTGGGTGAAATATTCCTTTAACTGTATCATTTGTTAAACGTGTAAAACTAAACGCATCTTATATACTAAAATAGACGTCACACAATTAAAGTGCACACTTTTATTGTGTGTTTTTTTTTTTTTTGCATGTGCAGAATGACATACTCTATATAATGTTAGGTAACACTTTAGAATAATAGTCCATTAGTTAATGTATTAGCTAAGTATAAAAAATCTTGTACAGCATTTATAAATAAATCATAGTTCCACATTTACTAATGCATTACTGATATCCAAAGTTGTGCTTGTTAACATTAGTTAATGCACAGTTAGTTAGCATGAGGGGTGGCATGGTGGCTCAGTGGTTAGCACTGTCGCCTCACAGCAAGAAGGTCGCTGGTTCGAGTCCCGGCTGGGTCAGTTGGTGTTTCTGTGTGGAGTTTGCATGTTCTCCCCGTGTTGGCGTGGGTTTCCTCCGGGTGCTCCAGTTTCCCCCACAAGTCCAAACACATGTGCTATAAGTGAAGTGGATGAACTAAATTGGCCGTAGTGTATGAGTGTGAATGTGAGAGTGTATGGGTGTTTTCCAGGACTGGGTTGCAGCTGGAAGGGCATCCGCTGCGTAAAACATATGCTGGATTAGTTGGCGGTTCATTCCGCTGTGGCGACCTCTGAAATAGAGACTAAGCCGAAGGAAAATGAATGAATGAGTTATCATGAGCTAACGCTATTTAACTTAAATAACATTAACTAACGTTAACAAGGATGAATTAATACCGTAATAAATGTATTACTAATTGTTTGTTTATGTTAGTAAATACATAACTAACATTAACTAATGGACCATTATTTTAAAGTGTTAGCTTGCACATTGGTAAAACAATAATTACAATATGATGCATGTCGCATCACCGTGTTTGCTTGCTTTCTTCAGTCTCTAATGACTCTAATGTTGTCTTTCGGAGTGTCCTCTTTTCCTCCTCCCTGCTGACCTGTAAATCGTGTCCTCATCCATCTCTGTCCGCTCCGTGACCAATCTCTCGCTCCTCAAAGGGACAGGCAGCATCTGGTGTGTGTTGTACGCGCGACATTAAGTGTGTGAGGATTTAATGGAGCTTGACGAAGTGCTGCCGTTGATTGAATCGGAATTGACAGTGTTCAGTTTCACAGAGAGATTATCAATCTCAGCGTGTTGTCATTGACTTGAACTGTCATGTGTACTCCACTTTGGAACTTGTTTAGGAAACGAGTCAAAGAAAAAAAACTGTCTGCCTAGTAAGACGACTTATCCAAGCGGATGACGTCTGCTTATGTGTCAATAGACTCTGAGGTCATAAGTTGAAGAATGTGGAAAAAATAAGAACATTTTATTCGTCCGTACTCTAACTGCTAAAATTGCCCACAATACATTGGACGTGAATTTGATTAGGACTACAAACTCGGGTAAAAAGTGTAAACAAACTACAAACATGGCGGACGCGTGACAGCAACCGTCAAGTAGAAAGGCTTCGATAAAATTGTTTGAATGACTATTCGTTAATATCTAGCCAACTGGAAAATATTTCAATCACGTTTTCCGTGTTATATTTCATCTGCAACAACAATGTGAACTTGTGTAAAGATGTGTTTGGAAATTACATCCTGAATGCATGATTTTATTTATTTATTTATTTATTTTATACTTAGTTTTTATTGATTTGTTTAGGAACATATAACCAGTGGGAACAAAACAAACAAACAAACAAAAAATAATAATGCATATATGCATACTCATATTTTAGCTTAAGGTGCACCTGAATGGTCAAAAGCAGGCAAAGAATGTGGTGCTATGTTATTATTCGCATAAACAGTTGTTTATTATAAATAAATATAAAGAGTTGTGAATGAAAATGCATGTGTAACCGTAAATTGGATCTGTGCTGCTCTGTGACAGCGGGATATATTCCTGATTCAGACTGCTTAATGGCTGAGCTGAATTGTACTTAAAGTATTTCAATATCTTTTTCCCCTATTTTTTTGGACTTGATGTTTTCAATAATTCTGAAGACTTTTTGTAGTTATTTTTTATTAAAATTGTTTTTTTTTTTTTTTTTACTAATATTGGTTATTGATTCTGCTGTGGTATTGACAGTTGTGAAATTTCTTGTCTCCAAGATGTAGATGTTGCAGCAACTTTACAGAACGTATATTTGATTAATCATGTTAAATAATGTAATTTAGTTTTTTTACTTCCATAATCAAGCAGCTCTCCTTTGAGTTAAATATTTCAACCAGGCGAGAGAGGATCATGTTTGTGTTCTGAATTCATGTTCAGCAGTTATCACCAATAAATCAAAGCCTAAATCCACATTTTGTGAATGCGAATATCATGTTCACTCTTCCTGCTTGGCTTATACGAGTGTGGTGATATTGAGAGACCTTAAAGAAGGTTTTACATCAGCTTGTTAATTAGGAATGGGACGATAACCGGTTTACCGCGGTTTAAAAAAAAGTCAAGGTTTTAAAACCACAAAATTTTCTGCTAAACCGTTCCTAAGGTATGTGTAAGATTTTTTTATTAACTTTTTTTTATTTGTGTAGTTTTTTAGGACAACAGTATCTTGCTAGGTTACCAATACTACAGTCAGCCACTCTAACAACTTCATGGAAACGCACCTAATTCACATTTAGTTTTTTTTTTTCTGTTTGGAAGCACTCACTTCACATGAGTCTTGAAACACGGCTGTTGGTTTTACCATAATTTGCAATAGCTGTTTAAATAAAATGAAAAAACACTACAGAGTGAGATGTAAAATCACAACCGTTAAAGGTCCCATGAAATTAAAATAAAGTTTTTTAGATGTTAGTATCAGTATTGTCCGTTTTAAGATATCTAAAAGCTGGTTTGCTCCAAAACAAAATGACAAAATTTGCGTTTAGAAGATATAAAACTGATATAAACATGTAAAGCTTGTAGTTTGTCGCTTCCGCCTAAATGGATCAAGTTTTATATTTTACCTCATACTTCAGTTTCTCATCAAATCTTCTGACCAATCAAATGCTCTGTAGTGTCTGACATGCCCCGCCCCCTTCAAGACGTTTTTTATTTGATGCGCTTGATCTCAACCACTCTCACTGGCAGAGCTGTGAGAAAAACAAAACGTTATTGCAGACCTGGGCATTTTACGAACCCCGGGCCACATGCAGCTGGACTTCTTTGATCGGCCCACGTGAAGTATTTATTTATATTAAATTCAACCGTAAACAGGGCCTTGCCTAACGATTTAACAAATGCAGATACAGATCCTTTCACAGTGATGATCTTTACATCACATATCCACCTCACATTCAACCTGACTTCAGTGCACGTGTTCAGGCTAGAATTCTCTCACTGAACATTCATTCATTAAAGGCTTAGTCCCTTTATTAATCAGGGGAACGAACCGCCAACTTATCCAGCATATGTTTTTACGCAGCGGATGCAACCCATACACTGCAACCCATACACCTATACACACACTCATTCACACACACACTACGGACAATTTATTCATTCATTCATTCATTTTCTTTTCGGCTTAGTCCCTTTATTATTCTGCGGTCGCCACAGCGGAATGAACCGCCAACTTATCCAGCACATGTTTTACGCAGCGGATTCCCTTCCAGCTGCAACCCATCACTGGGAAACACCCATACACACTCAATCACACACATACACTACGGACAATTTAGCTTACCCAATTCACCTATATCGCATGTCTTTGGACTGTGGGGGAAACCGGAGCACCCGGAGGAAACCCACGCCAACACGGGGAGAACATGCAAACTCCACACAGAAATGCCAACTGACCCAGCCGAGGCTCAAACCAGCGACCTTCTTGCTGTGAGGCGAACGTGTTACCCACTGCGCCACCATGCAGCCCCTCTCACAGAACATAAAAAATATAAATGAATAAATGAAGGAATAAATAAATAAATCAAAATTAACTAAGGTGAAGCAATCAGACAAACAACCCCGTGGCATTTATATGAAGTTGATATTGTGATGCTGGTCTTTAAAATACTTCTGCTGTAAAATTGATTCTTTTTTTAATCTTTAGAGCTTTTATGAATGTTTATTGAATAGTTTCACAGAATGTTTTTAAAAAAAAACAAATTAACTGTATTGGTCTGGCCCTCTAAACCCGCCCCAGAGTCTAATGTGGCCCCTTGGAAAAATTAATTGCCCACCCCTTCTCTATTGGCTGTGTGTACTGTATGCCCCGCCCTCTCTTCATGTTTCAGTTGAGATTAAGTCACACATCGAATAAAAATGGCACATTTCAAAGCACTTCACGGGACCTTTAATTAGATGATTGTTTGCTTGCATGTTTGGTGTTACTTGGTATTAGTACTTTTAAACACATATTAATGCCTTTAGTCATCTTTACACTGCTGATTTTAGTCTTCCATTAAAGAAAGTCTAGTGTAAATTCAGTGTAAAAACGCGATGCCACATTAAATGGTTTCATTCATTCGTTCATTTTCCTTCGGCTTCGGCTCCTTCGGCTTAGTCCCTTTATTCATCAGGGGTCGCCTCACAGCAAGAAGGTCACTGGTTCGAGCCTCGGCTGGGTCAGTTGACATTTCTGTGTGGAGTTTGCATGTTCTCCCCGTGTTGGCGTAGGTTTCCCCCACAGTCCAAAGACATGCACTATAGGTGAATTGGGTAAGCTAAATTGTCCGTAGTGTATGTGTGTGAATGGGAGTGTATGGGTGTTTCCCAGTACTGGGTTGCAGCTGGAAGGGCATCTGTTGTGTAAAACATATGCTGGAATAGTTAGCGGTTCATTCCGCTGTGGCGACCCCAGATTAATAAAGAGATAAAAAGCCAAAAAGAAAATGAATGAATGAATGAAAAATATATAGTGATCACACCAAATTTTTGTTCTGTTTTAAATGATTAAATCCTCTTGCTGACATATGGGTAAAACCTAGTGAATAAATGTTCCCCGCCGATATTTGTGGAGTTCTAACGTTCATTTTTAATCTACATGTTTGCTAGCTATTTTATCTTCAAGATCTGAGGTGAACCATCTGCTGCTGCTTTCGCTTTCACGTGAAAAGATTCACATTAGTAGCATTTAACACTGAATAAAGCACACAATCTGTCTTGATATCTCGAATCGAAAGGGGATTTTTGCTCCAGAAATTGTACAAATCACATTGTGCGAATTCAGTCGGCACCTCCTAACATGTTTTTCTTCTGAGAAGATGATAATGTTGATCCATCACTGCGAGCTCACGGCTAAACAGAAGAGGAAAGTGAAGGAAATGAGGAGCAAGATTTAATCTCAGACTCTGACTTCATTGTGGTCATTCATCAGAGAGCTCACACTGGTGCCCGGGGCCCCAGAGGAGACGCCATCAGGAAATAAGATCCGGGAAATGGGCATTTCACATAATTATAACCCTGACTAAGAGATCTTCATAATGGAGCCAGAAGCAGCCACATCTCTGCATGTTGCTTCTGTGTTAGTTTTTAAATATTATTAATTAATTCCTACAAAAAATGGCATTTTTAATAATATTAACGGGTTTAAAATGTTATTTATTTGTTTACTTATTCTTATTATATATATTTTTACATTTTAATCAAATTGAATAATAAATAATATATTTATTTGAATCTAATTTTTATCATTTTAGCATTCATAATATTTATTTATTAGCATTTTCTTATTATTTATATTAAAATAATTGTTTATCTTATTTTTAATAAATGAAATTATTTATTATCTTTTTAATTTGACTTTTTAAAATCATTTTTCTCCTCTAGCTATAAGCTGTATATTTGAAGACAAGAATAATGATTATATTACATTATATACCAAGATAAACTCAAGATAATGCTCATATAGTTTATTTCTTCGAGTTACTACTTCTGTAGTCTACTCTCGCTTTAGTCAATAGATACAATGATGTTTAAATAAAGTTCAAGCTCTTTGAACAAGATGGCGGCGCCCATGTAGCGGTGTGGATCTGTCAAAGTATATCGCAAAAATGAAGTTTTAAACGGAGATACAAAATCAATAACGCTGAAGAAAAGCTAAATATACCCGTACATCTCCAGATGGCTGGTCGATGGTTGTCGCGTAAGTAGAATGTGATCTTTGCTCGCACTTCTTCACGTAAAACCATCTGACGGTTCACAATATTTGCACGACATGTACTGAACCTGTACTGAAAACTATTTTTTTATATGTTGTTAGCAATAATGCAAGGCTACATCACACGTAGAAATGTTTTAGACCTGTACATTTTCTTATACGTTGGTTTGAATCTTTAATACTCATGATGACGTCGAGCATTGTGTTATAAACATCCCACTCGGAATTTTTTGTTAAGTAAATACTGGAGTGTTTTTGAACCATACCATAGTAATGTGTATTACCCTGCTGAAAAAACAGCTTAAACCAACCTTGGCTGGTTTTAGCATCGAGGTAAAGTTGGTTTTATATTCGCACATTCATTCAGTGACAACTTGTGACACGCTCCCTATATTGTTTACCATGGTACTTTGAATATTCGGTCTGAAATCACATGTAATTATGACTTGAAAACGACGTTAGCACTATTTATTTGACTGTGAACAGTGCTGTGCTTTGATAGTCATTTGCTGCTAATGTGAATTCACCATTTAGAATTTGCAAAGAATATTTTTCTGAAATTATATTATTAAGGAGAAAGAGGGGTTTTGGCCATTTCCAGGCTGGTTTCAGACATTTCCAGGCTGGACTTAGCTGGTTTCAGGCTGGGAGACTAACTAAAGACCAGCTAAAACCAGCTTGACCAGCCTAGCCAGTGTGGGAGACCAGCCAAAACCAGCTATGTCCTTCTTAAACCAGGCTGGTCAAGCTGGTTTTGGCTGGTCATTTTCCAGCCTGACCAGCGAAGACCAGGCTGGAATAGTCTGAAACCAGCCTGGAAATGGCCAAAACCCTTCTAAAACCAGGCTGGTCAACCAGCTAAAATCAGCCAACCAGCTTAGGCTGGTATAAGCTGGGTTTTTTCAGCAGGGAATACTGTATATGCTATAGTATGGAGTTATGGAACAAACATCACTACTTGCTATACACTTTTTATACACATAAACACTTATTTAACAACATATTTTACATGCTTATTTGCACATTACAGCTGCCATATAACGTTGTATATAGTAATATTCCTGTACATACACTTGTCAATTTGTATATTTGCATTCACTATTTACTTTTATTTTTAAAATATATTTATTATCTGTTGTTTGTCCTGTCTCTGTAATTCTGTTGCACTGTAGAAGCTCTGTCACGAAAACAAATCCCTCGTATGTGTGAACATACCTGGCAATAAAGCTCTTTCTGATTCTGACTCTGAGTATTTAGTCTGTAAATGTATGCTATGGCAAACGGTAATTATTAGCAATAGTGAATTGCTTAACTGTATTAAATATTGTAGTATACTTAATTTTTACTACAGTGGTGTATTGCAATATAATATACTCTATAGTGGTAGACAACTTTGTTAATATTGGGTAATTTGTTTATATCACTACAGTCATTGTATTACTATGGCTACAGTGGTGGATGCTTTCAGCAAACAGCCAATCACACGACACATGAGATGTTCAGTTTGAAGAGATATCATTATCATGAGGCAGAACTAAACACTGCTTATGCAACTTAAAGGGGACTTAGTATGCAAAAATCACTTTTATAAGAGGTTTAAACACAGTTGTGTGTCAGCAGTGTGTGAATATAACCAGCTTCTAATGGTAAAAATTAATTAATTCTATTTTTTTTATAATCACACTTGATAAAAACAATTTGATTGACATTCTCCCTTTGTATATGTCATCAGAGGGGGAAAGCCCCGCCCACTAGTGACCATCTCTCCCTCATTAGCATAGGACATTAGTCTTGTTTTTGTATCTGCTATTATGCTGACACACAGGCATTTGTAGCTCCGCCCTCTTTTGAAAAGAGCACAACCTCATTAGAATTTAAAGTGAATTTAAAGAATTTAAAGTGACAGTCACCAAAACGGCACAATTAGGATCATTAGTGTGGTATTTTAAGCTGAAACTTCACACACACAACACACACACTCTAGGGACATCAGATACTTATTTTACCTTTAAAGCAATTTTTATTATTCATTCATTTTCTTTTCGGCTTAGTCCCTTTATTAATCTGGGGTCGCCACAGCGGGATGAACCGCCAACTTATACAGCATATGTTTTACGCAGCGGATGCCCTTCCAGCTGCAACCCATCACTGGGAAACATTCATACACTCTCATTCACACACATACACTACGGACAATTTTAGCTTACCCAATTCACCTATACCGCATGTCTTTGGACTTGTGGGGGAAACCGGAGCACCCGGAGGAAACCCACGCGAACACGGGGAGAATATGCAAACTCCACACAGAAATGCCAACTGACCCAGCCGAGGCTCGAACCAGCGTCCTTCTTGCTGTGAGGCGAACGTGCTACCCACTGCGCCACCGCGTCGTCCATTTTTATTATATCAATGCAAATTAATAAACTGATTTTAATAATGTAGGTGCACAAGCAGCTCAAAAGACAGTCATTTTAAAAGTTATATATATACACTCACCGGCCACTTTATTAGGTACACCTTACTAGTAGTGGGTTGGACCCCCTTTTGCCTTAATCCTTTGTGGCATAGATTCAACAAGGTACTGGAAATATTCCTCAGAGATTTTGGTCCATCCCAAAGGTGCTCTATTGGATTGAGATCTGGTGACTGTGGAGGCCATTTGTGTACAGTGAACTCATTGTCATGTTCAAGAAATTACACCATTACACCACCACCACCAGCCTGAACCGTTGATACAAGGCAGGATGGATCCATGCTTTCATGTTGTTGATGCCAAATTCTGACCCTACCATCAGCAGCAGAAATCGAGACTCATCAGACCAGGCAACATTTTTCCAATCTTCTATTGTCGAATTTTGGTGAGCCTGTGCGAATTGTAGCCTCAGTTTCCTGTTCTTAGCTGACAGGAGTGGCACCCGGTGTGGTCTTCTGCTGCTGTAGCCCATCCGCCTCAAAGTTGGACGTGTTGTGCATTCAGAGATGCTCTTCTGCAGACCTCGGTTGTAACGAGTGGTTATTTGAGTTACTGTTGTCTTTCTATCAGCTGGAACCAGTCTGGCCATTCTCCTACCTAATAAAGTGGCCGGTGAGTGTATGTGTGTGTGTGTATATATATATATATTAAAGCAGATTTATATGTACTGTAAATGTATAAATATATATATAGATTTTTGTCATTAAATCCTAATCTAATCATGACAAACTATATATCGTTGTGAGGGTCTAAAACGTCTGCATGCATATATTACCACTATTTATTTATATTTTTGTCATGTTGGAAGAGTAATAGCTTAAAACACATTTACTGTCACCCGTCAACCTGTGGTACTGTTTGCGTACACACCCATTCACACACATACACTACAGACAATTTAGCTTACCCAATTCACCTATAGCGCATGTGTTTGGACTTGTGGGGGAAACCGGAGCACCCGGAGGAAACCCACGCCAACACGAGGAGAACATGCAAACTCCACACAGAAATGCAGACTGACCCAGCTGAATCAGCGACCTTCTTGCTGTGCCGCTATTTGAGAAACAGTATTGTTAAATTTAAAGTCATGAAATTCCACTCCTTGTCATGTGGACATTTGAGTACATCAGAACCTAATTCAATATTGTACCCGTGACCCTCTCTTTATCATCCGCTTCTTCGTTGATCGTAAAAAAAAACAGCCCATCTCTTACATGCAGCATAGTCTAGAATGAATCATAATGAACTAATATTATATTCGTTCATGTACAAATAAAGCAATAATAAAGCAGCCATTATTCCCCCCCTCCTGCATGCATTGTCTTTGTACCGGTGAATTATTTTTAATGTTTAATGGGACCAATTTAGAAGTTTTTTGTAGGTGTGAAGACATTTGTTTCCAAGGGGACTGGTTTACTGCCACCGTACAGTATCTCATGTTGCCATAGTTACAGTGAAATATGTCCAAGTCTTTGTTTAGTCTGCTGATCTTTTCTAACAGAGCAGACTGTGTAGCAGACTCCTGTATTTCTCTATATACATATTCATATGAAGTCAGAATTATTAGCCCCCCTCTATATTTTTCACCCAATTTTTGTTTAACGGAAAGAAGATTTTTTTTTTTTCAACACATTTCTGAACATAATAGTTTTAATAACTCATTTCTAAAAACTGATTTCTTTAATCTTTGCCATGATGACAGCACATAATATTTGACTAGATATTCTTTAAGACACTAGTATTCAGCTTAAAGTGACATTTAAAGGCTTAACTAGGTTAGTTAGGCTAGTTAGGGTAATTAGGCAAGTCATTGTATAGCAGTGGTTTGTTCTGGAGACAATCCAAAACTAATATTGCTGAAGGGGGCGAATAATATTGACCTTAAAATGCTTTTAATAAAATTAAAAACTGCTTTTATTGTAGCCTAAATAAAGCAAATAAGACTTTCTCCAGAAGAAAGAATATTACAAGAAATACTGTGTAATAATTTCGACTTCAGCTGTATATTTCACTATATACACATTCATATATATTTATTTTTAGAGAGAAGACAAGATGTGGGAGACTTAAAGTAAAAAAAAGACAATAGCAGCTTTGAAACGCTCCAGTGTCCCTGTATCTGTTGTTACACTCAGTAAACAGCGGTGAGTTCAGTGAACTGATGACCTTCAGGGCCAATCACAGTCATTTCTGTTGAGCACGTGAACACAACGGCAAATCAGCGTTGTTTAAGACAGCGCTCAAATGTTAGCGGGAAATGGACGTTTTAAAAATTTCAGTATCGACTGGTACCGAATTCCAGTATCGTGACAACACTAAGGTATGACAGACAATTTTAGCGGTTTTAAAACCTTGACTTTTCCAAACCGCGGTAAACCTTGAAACTGGTTATCGTCCCATGCTGCATGCATAGATTGTTTATCCAATCTGACCAATCACATGGGGCCTTTATTAACTTCATCCCCACCTCTCCAAAAGCAAAAGGCAAAGAATTACAACGGACAACTGATTTTATTTTAAACCTTTAAAGATCTTTTCACTAAAATAATTTACAAATTGCCATTTTAAATGTCTTTTTTTTTTACTTTAAGTCTCCCACATCTTGTCTTCTCTCCAAAATAAATTTATATGAATGTGTATATAGTGAAATATACACTATATCACCTAGCGGATGCCCTACCATCACCCATACACACTCATTCACACACTCCCCTATAGCGCATGTGTTTTGACTGTGGGGGAAAACGGAGCACCCGGAGGAAACCCACGTCAACACGGGGAGAACATACAAACTCCACACAGAAATGCCAACTGACCCAGCCGAGGCTCGAACCAGCGACCTTCTTGCTGTGAGGCGACAGCCCTACCCACTAAAGCTACTGGCCAGCAAACATCGGAAATACAAATCACTTATACACCAACATCCAAGCATGCTATAGACCTGAACAGTGCAGTGGCTTTAATTTATATCCAAAGGAAGGAAATATCTCCAAATCTGTGTTTTTGAAGCTAATAAAGAGAGCAGAAGTCAATGATTTATGTTAATTATCTAGCCTGACATGTTCACTGCTCCAAAATATTTGAAATGTTTCTTAAAATAAAATATAGTGTGTTCAATGGGGAAAAAGTAGTTGTTTTAACCAGACATTTAAAAACAGAGAACATATTTTAGAGCAGTGATCATCAAAATACCCTGAAACTGATATTTTTATCCAAGGTTATCATATCGTCAGAATCTTATACAGACTCATGCCTACATGCAACACACAAATGCTCGGCACATAAAACTAATTTCATTTATTGCACTTTTCTTATGGATATTGAATAATATGGACCCTTTTCACAAGACTGTTATGATGCATTTAACGATTATCAGATTATCTTAAATCCTTGAAAACCGGATGAACATTTATATGTTTATGTTTGTATAATATCATCTTTGCATCAAATTACAAAAAACAAATGACGGCTTGTGCGAGGTGTTTCTAATGCAGCGTGTCTATGGGGGAAGGACAGTAAATCTGACATTATTCTCTCTTCTGGCTGCCGTTATCAGTCTCCTCACACTACTTTTTTTCCTTTTTCTGGAAGTCTTGATAACACCATTGTGGAGTTTTTCTTTTATTATTTCAGCAAATAGTATTGTAAAAAATGTATTTGTCATACTCTCCCATTCACTGCGCTCTGAGTTTACCCAACTATCACGCTTTCTACTTCTGAGAAACCTGGAAATGGGAAAAGGGTCCATTATCGTGATACCGATAATTCGATATATTGTGCAGCCCTAGATTACCTGCTCTTAATCCTGAATGTAATCTCTAACCGTCTGCACCCACAGGTCCTGGAGTGATGGCCGTGTGGAGGCCTGCTGTGTGTTTGTGGAGGCCGAGTCCATTTATTCCTGTGATCCGGGTCAGTGTCTGCAGTCTGTTCAGTGAATCAGGCGTGTGGGAAAAAGAGTACAAAGTCGAGACTCGCCGTCGAGTCGAGCAGTGGTGGCACAGACGCATACAGGAGCAGTGGCGGACAGACGTAGAGGATCAGGTCAGGCAGATCTTAACCCTTCTGTGCTGTTGGGGATGTTTCCTCCACTCTGCGGTGATTTTGAGTCTTAATTTGGCCACAGCTTTCTCCGGGTTCTATTTTAACAATCTAGGCGCAAAGTCTAAAGCGCAAAAGCATTAAGGGCGTGTCCGAATCCACTTTTGCTATTTTAAGGACGGAAAAATACGGTTTGCACCGCAGCGCATGGTCTGATAGGGTTGAGCTTATTCTCTTAATGAGTTCTGGGTGTGTTTTGAGAATAAACCAATCAGAGTCTCATCTCACATTCCCTTTAAGAGTCAGTTGCGTCTCGCCATGGCGCATTTGCTATTTACATGGCGGACTTTGTAAGTGGAAAAACTGAACGCTTCACTGGCAGAAAACAGTTAAACAGAGCATCTGCAGAATGAGGATAAAGAACCAGCCTCCTCCATTCTTTACTTTCTCTTTCTCTCTTTCATGGATAAGGAAACGGTGTTGTACTCACTCCACTGAAGACATCCATTAGCCTACATAATTAATTTCGTTTGTTAAGCGCAAAGATTTGTTTCAAAACTTTTTCTAAATTCAGTTCTAATTTCCAGCAAAGGAATAAATGAACAATAATAACGAAGTGTGGTCAAAAAACTTTATAGTTATATCCAAACACACGTCCTGTGCTCCATATGGTCCATAGACAGGTGGACAAATCTAAACTTGTTTTAATTAAATCAAATATAAATATGCATATAATAAATAATACTACTAATAGTAATAACATTATACAAAAGCAAGTTGTCGTGAATAAACTGAAAAAGCCCCCCGAGATGAAGGCATGGAGGCAGTGGGTTTTATATTTATGTAGAAAGAAATAATTTTTGTAATATTTTAATCCTTTAATTCTTTTTCATTTGTAAAGATATTTCTGTATTGCTGACCATCCTGCGTGTATTAAGCAACATGTAAGCGAGGCGCACAACTAACGCGCTCTGCGCTGGACTTTAGACCTGCTTTCAGCTGGTTTATTGCACAGTCTATTTTAGTTCCTCAAAATAGCAACGCGCCAACAATGCGCCCTATTACACCTCTTTTCTAGACTGAAACATTCTGCTATTTAAACAACATGGCGCAAAATGGGAAAATAAGGGTTGCATTGGTCTGAAAATAGCAACACATCGCGGCAAACACGTCTTGCGCCTTGTTGCGCCGGGTGTATGATAGGGCCCTCTGTGTTTCAGCAAATGGAATGATTGTTGGTGACGAATCTTATTTTGACGAATATTTTGAGAAAATGCTTTGAAAATTTTCAGAAACTCAACAATACACTGGGCAAATTGACTACCCTTTCGTTATGTTGGGGGCTGTTTTTGCCCCAATGACTTCCATTTATAAGGACATTTTTTGATTGCAAAGCCAAGACAGCATATAACCATGCATTCTTGATTGTTGCTGGTTTTTCCTGTTGGGAAGAGGTACAATTATCAATTTTTATTGTTGATCATCAGTTGCAGTGCAAAAAAAGCTTAGTTTCTGGCTTTTAATTAGAGTATTGCGTGCGTGCGTGTGTGAGAGAGAGAGAGAGAGAGAGAGAGAGAGACCGTTGCGCACTTACCTTGATATGTCTGAGAAAATCAAAATAAGCAGCTCAGCTTTCAGAACACAGTAAACACAGTGTGTATTTCTGCACACACACTATAATCTGCTGTTTTACTCCATAGAACTCCATATAAAAGCCAGAAACTTAATGCACAGGGCTTTCTAAAGGGTTAATGCTGCCAGCTGATGATCAACAGTAAAAATGACCTAATTGTACCTCTTCCCAACAGGGAAAAACACCAACAATCAAGAATGCATGATTATATGGTGTCATTATAATGGAAGTCAATGGGGCAAAAACAGTCCCCAACATAACGAAAGCAAAGTCAATTTTAACAGTACACAAGGGATAAAGAACCTCAAGTCTCATGATGTGCAGCAGATGCTTGTACACAATAGTTGGGTTCCCATCGTAATGTGAGGCGAACCTTTTGAAAGTTTTGCAAAAAAGAAAAAAGTCACAAATGTGAATGGACCCTTTTCACCAGCCTGTTATGATGCGTTTAACGGTCATCATAATCTTAAATCCTTGAAAGTTTTTAATATTTAGATTTTTAAAAAAACGTGTGAACAATTATATGTGTTTAGGTATGTTTTATATCATCTTTGCTTCAAATTACAAAAAACGAATTCCCGCTTGTGCGAGGCGTTTCTAATGCAGCGTCTATGGGACAGGACAGTAAATTTGACGTTATTCTCTCCTCTGGCTGCCGTAATCAGTCTCATACAATTTTTTTTCCTTTTTCTGATCATCTTTGTAACATCATCGTGGAGTTTTTCATTTATTATTTGAGGAAATAAGATTGTAAAAAAAATATTTGTTGTACTCTCCCATCCACTGCGCTCTAAGTTTTCCCAACTATGACGACTTCTGCTACTGAGAAACCCGGAAATGTGAAAAGGGTCTATTAGGTGCTAAAGTTGTTAATGTGGCTCACAGTAGTATTGGTTACCTAGCAACCAACTGTAAACAAGGCAAGTAGTCAGGTGTATAACTGTGCGTTCACACCGCCGTCTAGATCCTCAAAGTATCCGGAAGACATCCATTTTGGGGACTCTGGTACTTTTGAATGGTTCTGTACGACAATTTCCACAAAAAATAAAGCAGCCCAACACTTTTCAGCACTAATAATAATAATAATAATAAATTGTATGAACTAAATAAAATGTGTGACACTGCAAGACTGGAGTAACGCTGCTGAAAATTCAGCTTTAAAGTTCGCATAAACCGGTAGCTGGATCGTTGTTGTTTTTTTTGGTATTGTGATGCAGTTCCTAGAGAAACGGAATATTAAATGAGAAAACAGTGGGCGTGGCTTGTTTTTTATACTGCGAGCTGATTGGATGTAGTAAAGTAGGCATTTCATTCAGAAAGATCTGGTTTTAGACGAGTTATTACAACCTAACAGACTCCTCGTCCTCATCATTTCTGTTGTCATAACTGACAGCTGGAGGGGGCGTGGTTAAGTATGTTAGCCCCACCCAATGCCTCAGACAGACCTAATCTGAGAATTGAACTGAAAACAAACAGGAAGTGCATTTTCAGATTTCAATTAAAGATTACAAGCGCAACCAATTGTTTTGTCTTAATGACATGCACAGATAAATTGTTCACCACAAGACTAGCAATGCGAGCTAACAACATCAGTATGGTTAGTTTTGATTTCATGTGGACTTTAAATCACAGGAATAAATTACGTTTTAAACGTCATTCAATTAGAATAGTCGTTTAGTCGTTTTGAATTGCAATAATATTTCACAATTTTACAGTATTTTTGGTCAAATGAATGCAGTCTTGGCGTGCAATTATTATTATTATTTTGAAATCAGACTAATCCCAGTCATTTGACTGGTAGTGAAGTCTCATGGAGCAAATTTACAATGCATTTATAGTGTTTTTCTATCACACTTATTGTTGTGAACTGCCTCTGAGTGGAAAAAGCAGTGTGGAAATGCATGAATAATTCTCGTTTTAAAAGCGAGAGGTGGCGTTCCTGATTTTAGCATGTCATGTTTTCACTTTGAAGAGTGTGTGTCTGATTTTTGATTGAAAGAATCTCCTCCAGCTCTTGGAGGAAAAGAAAAGCATTTACAGGAAAGCCACTTTTGTCCGGATTTGTCTCTGTTGGCTTTTAAGCCTTCAGGAGGAGCAGAGAGTCGTCTGCTTTTTTACGAGGACGCCGTTTTCTCCATTGTGGCTCTTTGTGAAGCTGCATTTGCTGAACACATTTATTATCACAGTCATTCAGAGACTGAACGTTAGACTGAAAGCTCAGATCTGGATGTACAGCGCTCAGCATAAATGAATACACCCCTCACAGATCTCTCTTTTCTATAGGATACTTTACAATAAAGTATGTGTATATACAGCTGAAGTCAAAATTATTCGCCCTCCTGTGAATATTTTCAAATATTTCCCGAATGATGTTTAACAGAGCAAGGAATTTTTCACAGTATTTCCTATAATATTTTATCTTCTGGAGAAAGTCTTATTTGTTTTATTTTGGCTAGAATTTTTGGACGCCACTTTGTGGACTCATGGGTGTTCCTGTCTATAAAGGAGGTGTGTTAAGGCACATTGTTGGCACGTTGCTATTTTGAGGAACTGAAATAGACCGCGCCATTGACTGACTAAAAGCTGCTCTAAAGTCCAGTGCAGAGTGCGTTAGTTATGCGCCTATGCAGGTCCAAACGCTTACACATTGCTTAATACACACAGGATGTACAGGAATACACAAATTTCTTTACATTACAAAAAAAATTAAGGGATTAAAAAAAACACTACCTCCATGCCTTCTTCACCTGGGCGGGGGTTTGGAATCCAGCTCTGTTGTAGTTTATTCATGACAATCAGCATTTGTATAATGTTATTATTAGTATTTATTATATGCATATTTATATTTGTTTTAATAAAAACAAGTTTAGATTTGTCCGCCTGTCGGGTTTTGGAGACGTCTGCATCACTATATGGGGCATAAGAACAGGACGTGTGTTTGGATATAACTCAGTTTTTTAAGCACACTTCCTTATTATTGATCATTTATTGGTTTGCTGGAAACTAGAACTGAATTTAGAAATAGTTTTGAAACAAATCTTTGCGCTTAACAAATTAGATATGTAGGCTAATGGATGTCTTCAGTGGAGTGAGTTTCCACCGTTTCCTTACTCCACCAAAGTAAAGGAATAAAGTAAAGTAAAGAGAAAGTAAAGAGGGTGAATGGAGGAGGCTGGTTCTTTATCCTCGCGCTGCAGATGCTCTGTTGAACTGTTTTCTCGCTAATGAAGCGTTCAGTTTTTACACTTACAAAGTCCGCCATGTACATAGCAAATGCACCATGGTGCGACACAACTGACTGAAAAGGGAATGTGAGATGAGACTCTAATTGGTTTATTGCACGTTATGCTCAAAACACACCCAGAACTCATTAAGAGAATAAGCACAACCCTGTTAGACCATGCGCTGGGGCACAAACCGTACTTTTCCATCCTTAAAAAAGCAATAGTGGATTCGGACACGTCTCTAATGCTTTTGCACCCTGCGCTTTACACTTTGCGCTTAGATCGTTAAAATGAGCCCACACACTTTCTCACGTTCTCACTTCACAAAGGGTTTTTTCAGTCATTGTGCTCCAAAAAAAAACAAAAAACTGAAATATGCTTCTGTGTGAGCCGCGAACAGATTTGTGAAACAGATCTTTGTGAAAAAGCGACCTTAGTTGTTTACATGAAATTGATCAGCGTTTATCCACCCACCTGAAGACTGAATCACGGGTTATAAGGAGCGACGTGTTCTCCGCTCCAACACGTCTCTCTGTCTCTTTCAGCCGCTGAATAATTCAGGCTTTTTGACCTGCGCTGATTAATGCTTGGCCAGTGCGGCGAGCTTCTTCAAAGCCATCATGAATCATTAAGCCGTGCGGAGAGTCTGACTGAATGAATGAGCATAAAGAGGGTCTCGCGGGTCAGCAGAACGCCTTTAAACAGCTGATGGGAAGACCTCATGCTAGTCTGAGAACGGCTCCAGCAGACTGAGCTCAATTTAAGTCAAAATTATTAGCGCTCCTGTGAATTTGTTTTTTCAAATATTTCCCAAATGATGTTTAACAGAGCAAGGGATTTTTTTACAGTGTTTCTTATAATATTCTTTCCTCTGGTGAAAGTCTTATTTGTTTTATTTCAGTCAGGTCAATATTATTAGCCCCCTTAAGCAATGTTTTTTTTTCTCAGTTGTGTACAGAACAACCCATCGTTATACAATGACTATCCTAATAAACCTAGTTAAGCCTTTAAATGTCACTTTAAGCTGAATACTAGTGTCTTGAAGAATATCTAGTCAAATATTATGTGCTGTCATCATGGCAAAGATAAAAGAAATCAGTTATTATGAGTTATTATAACGATCATGTTCAGAAATGTGTTGAAAATTTTTTTTTTCCGTTAAACAGAAATTGGGGAACAAATATACATGGGGGCTAATAATTATGACTTCAACTGTATGCTCTTGGTTTGATTGCAAGATGGTCTATTTGTGCAGTTATTGAAGGAAAGAGCGATTGCATAGGGCTCCATGATTAATCAAAGGGAATCTCGGCGATAGCGATGCCAGAATTTTTCCAGTATCGGTGAGTATGTCCGATGCTAGTATCAGAATCGGAACAACCCTACTAATGACTATTTTGTTTTTCATGTTTAGAGCTCTCGGAAGAAGTTCTACGTCCTCTCCATGTTCCCGTACCCGTCGGGTCGACTGCATATGGGCCACGTGCGGGTTTATGCCATTAGCGACACCATCAGCCACTTCCAGAGGATGAGAGGCCATCAGGTAATTCAGCTCTTCAAAACTGTAATATCAGGATTTACACAGCTGTCACCAACACACTCACACACACACACACATACACAATGTGATGCTTTCTCCTCTCTGCTGCCTCATTTTTATATTCATCCGCCTACACACAGACATACCAAAACAGTCCCATAAATGTAAAAGCCGTAGTCAAGGTCTGCTGGAAAGACGTGTGCTTTTAATTATGAGGTGTCTGGATAATGGAAGCGGTGTGAATATGTTCTTAATTAGAGCTGCTCTTCAAAGTTTGTCATGTTGTGAATGCGCTCGCACCTTTTGAAAACGACACTTTCTAAAGAAACGTCACTTTAAAAAAAACAGTGTCCTCCTTTTGTGAGAGCAGTTCTGACAAATACTTCCAGTTTATTACTAGGAGAGGACGGGTCATCATTATTCTGATGGAGTGTGTTTAATAGAGGTGGGTGGTGTGACCTGAGTTGATATCAACGCGTGATTCATTTTATGTCATGGTAACAGGACATAGGAGAGTATAGAAGTGTCATGTTGCTGGAAATTCAGCATATGATTTATAACCGTGTGTTTATGCCTGTTTCGGGCCAGTTGCATCAGAAAAAGTGTG
>CAIGQV010019270.1:8249765-8261044 GCA_903798115.1 Danio jaintianensis
AATAATAGTACTAAATTAATAATAATAATAATACTAAATTAATAATAATAATAATAATAATAATAATAAATTAATCAAAATATTATTAAATTAAAATTAATTAATTAGGAATATATATCTATAATAATAATAATAATAATAATAATAAAGTAATCAAAATAAATAATTAAATAAATTAATTAGAAGTATATATCTATAATAATAATAATAATAATACATTAATAAAAATAAATCCATTAATTAAGATTAATTAGGAATAATAATAATAATAAGAAGAATAACCTAATAATAATAATAATAATAATAAATTAATAAAAATAAATAATTAAATAAAATTAAATACATTTTATTTATGTATTTACGTTTTTAAAAATGTATGTACACATGTCCATACCTTCTGAGAATTACGAAGCACCTTAATCAATTAGTTTTTATTATTAATTTAAAATAATTTAAAATATTTGTATTGTAATAATTATAAAATCTTAATAAATTATGTATAATAATGTGTAATGTATGTAATAAATACAACTGCTACTACTACTAATAATAATAATAAAAGACAAATAAAATTAATAGATTTTGTGTTGTAATATTTACAGTAAAAGTAGTATTGTATTTATTTCATTTTTGTATTTTTAATACAATTATTTGTAATGTATTTCTACATTTTTGTACTGTTTTAACTGTTGCAAATTAAATGATAATATTATAGAATAATATTTTCAATAAATATAACTTTTTAGCAATACTTTGTAGTGCAACAGCGGTATTACAGCATATAATATTGTAGTAACTAATTTACAATATAATTGTTATATTGTATTTATATTGTTTGTGGTGTTTTGTTTAATATTTAATATTGTTATTTCATTATATTTATATTTAATTATTGTTTAATATTACTACTTCTACTACTACTAATATAGTTTTTTTACATTAAAATATCACTATTACTTTGTTTATTTAGGTATTAGATATGTAGTTATAGTTAAATTAATCTTTTGAACAATAAAATGCACATTAAAAATGTTTTTTTGAAGTGGCAAATAAAGATTTTCATGGTGGGTTTCAAACGGAAAACAAAAAAATTCTTCAAAATGTTGCCTTTTTTTGTAATTATTTGTGAAATTGACTTTGAATTAAATAAAATATTACTTCAAATTACAGCTTTAAAGGTGCAGTATGTAAGTCTGACACCCAGTGGTTGAACTAGGTATTGCATTCCTGGAGCAAAACAAACGCAAGCGCAGGTTGCCAGATTGAAGACATGAGCAAGTGATTTAAACCGTGTTATAAATAAAAGCAACGGCACCCGACAGAAGGAATATTCTCCATATTAAAAGGAGTTTTTGTCCTAACCAACACCTGGAATTGATAGATTAGAAACGGCTTCTATTTCTCACAGCTGAACAACAGAAAACTGACAATAATCAGCTCAGGTACACCTCATGTGCTTTATTCAGTGTTAAATGCTAACAATGTGAGTTTGAATGACATTTTACATGACATTTATTGCCGTACTTCTGAAAGCAGCAGCAGATAGTTCACCTCAGATCGTGTGGAATTCTGAATCTGCGTCTCATTTCAGAGTCTGCTACTGTCCACCGGAGGCATGCTTTGAGACCCTTTCTGAATAAATGAATGAAATATGCAGTTTTCCACCAAGGCAACCCGGGGTGCTGAATTATAATTGGCTAAAGTGGCAGTGGGCGGGTTAAAATTACCAAAACAAAGACAGCCGTTCCGGCACGTAACTCACATTTTCAAAGCAGAATATCTGACTTCAGCATTGTTTTTCAGAGAAACAAGAATGTTCACTCAGCATGTTTCTGAAATATCTGCACACATATTATGGTATTTATATGCTTTTGAAAAGTCAAACACTTACATACAGCACCTTAAATGTGACTTCAGAAGACTAGGAATGTACCCAAGGCATGCATTTAATCCTAATCTCCCAATTTGTCCTCTGATTTGCTGTTTTCCCCTTCTCTGCCTTTGCATAAACAGATGCTGAGTGTTAAAGAAAGAGAAAACCACACGCTCTCCATTAAACACTCCAAGATCAAGACATGCCTATTATTCCTTGCATCTCTGCGGAGTTATAGCAGGTCACGCGTTTTAGCTCCTCTGCTTTTATAGGCAGTAATGCATACTAGAACAGAGAAGATCATCAAACTTGGCTGAAAGTTGAAAAACCCTTGAAGTCTGGAAGTTATCCGGGCCTTGTGAACTGAGATTAGTGGTCGTAGCTACTGTAAGTGGTTGCAAATGTGGTCTAAGTGGTTGCCAGGGTATATAGATAGATGGTATGTAGGCTTTTGACGTTTTCTTGTTGCGATTAATTGCTGAAGCTTATCACAGTATGTATTTTTAAAAGTATTTTGCTGCTTGTTCAAACTACTTAGTTAAAATGAGCTGAAACAACACAATTATTCAGATTTTTTGGGACAACTTAATTTTTTGATGTTCAATCCACTTCATTTTTGTGATGGGACAACATGGATGAATTGTGTGGAGCCCTGCATTTTTTACAGTGTATATGGTGTCACATTTTCATTTTAGGCATTTAGCAGATGCCTTTATGTAAAGTGACTTCCACCCGATTTAACCATGTTCATACTTTTTAACTTGATGTAATTGTTTTGACAGTGAACAAATATATTCTGATGCTGATTTGAATACAGAATGCAGATGTCTGAATCTAAATAAAATATGACTGAATAAATAAAAATAAAATGAATAAAATATGACCTGAATCTAAATAAAATCTCATTGTGTTTGTTAAAACTGTGAAATCACAAGAGAATAAAATTATTTATCCAGTTTACACCTTACATTTAGACCCCTCTGTTTGTTATTCATTCATTCATTCATTCATTCATTCATTCATTTTCTTTTCGGCTTAGTCCCTTTATTAATCTGGGGCCGCCACAGCGGAATGAACTGCCAACTTATCCAGCAAATGTTTTACGCAACGGATGCCCTTCCAGCTGCAACCCATCACTGGGAAACACCCATACACTCTCATTCACACACATACACTACGGACAATTTAGCTTACCCAATTCACCTATAGGACTGTGGGGGAAACCGGAGCACCCGGAGGAAACCCACGCGAACACTGGGAGAACATGCAAACTCCACACAGAAATGCCAACTGACCCAGCCGGGACTCGAACCAGTGACCTTGCTGTGAGGCGACAGTGCTAACCACTGAGCCACCGTGTCGGCCAATATAGTATTTCTGTACAACGTAAAAGTCGTACAAATTACTTTCTTTCTCAGCCCTTAAACTCAAACAGTTTACCCACGTATTCGCTTAAGTAGGCCTAATTAAATTAATTTAATAGTTGACTAATTGCTTTAACGAACAACTACTGGTCGACTAAGAAAATTTTTAGTTGGTGACAGCCTAATAATAATAATTAACCTCATCTCACATTTTTTGGGGGAGACTCCAGAATAGCGAACCAGCGACCTTCTTGCTGTGAGGTGACAGCGCTACCCACTGCGCCACCGCGCCGCCCTTGTTTGTTGTCATTATTATTATTATTATTATTATTATTATTATTATTATTGTTATTATTATTATTATTATTATTATTATTGTTTGTTGTTGTTGTTGTTGTTGTTTGCATTATATCTATATTTTGCTCTTCGGATTTATATAAACCCCATATATGACCATGAAACCAGGCTTATGGTGTATGGATATATTTTTAGCAATAGTCAATATTACATTGAATGAGACAAAATTGTTGATTTTCATTTCATGTCAAAAAGTCATTAGCAGTAAAGATCATCTTCCATGAAGATACATTTTTGTACATTTCCTACTGTATGTATTGATTTTCCTTCAACTTAGTCCCTTACTTATCAGGATTCGTCACAGCGAAATAAACCGCCAACTATTCCAGCAGATGTTTTACGCAGCGGATGCCCTTCCCGCAGCAACCCAGTTCTGGGAAACACCCATACACTCTCACATTCACACACACACTCATACACTACGGCCAATTTAGTTCATCCAATTCAGCTATAGCGCATGTGTTTGGACTGTGGGGGAAACCGGAGCACCCGGAGGAAACCCACGCCAACACGGAGAGAACATGCAAACTCCACACAGAAATGCCAACTGACCCAGCCGGGACTCGAACCAGCGACCTTCTTGCTGTGAATCCACAGTGCTAACCACTGAGCTACCGTGCCGCCTACTGTGTATATATATTAAAACTTAATTTTTGATTAGAAATATGCATAGCTAAGAATGTAATTTAGACTAATTTAAAGGCCATTTTCTAAATATCTTGATGATTTTGAACCTTCAGATTCCACATAGAAATAGTCCAAAATATCCAAATGTCCAAATATTGTCCTACCCTAATACACCATACATCAATCCTATTTAATTTCACTTCCTACATACAGTACTTTGTATGATGTGCACATCTCAATTTCCAAAAATTAAGCCTTATGACTGGTTTTGCGTTCAAGGGTCACATATGGATTGAGATGAACAATGATAATCTTTTGTTTTGTTGAGAATGGCCAGTTACACAAGCAGAGTGGATGCTTTTAACATTACTAACAGCTCAATGTTTTTTTTTACTCTCAGGTGTTGAACCCGATGGGCTGGGACGCATTTGGTCTGCCAGCTGAAAACGCTGCCATCGAGCGAAACCTGGACCCGGAGGACTGGACCAGAAGGTGTGAAACACACCGAGACACATCAGTTTCTCCAAACACTCACAATAACGATCCGTGGCACGAGTTCCTGAACACCTCTGATTATCCTGTACGCTTCTCTCTGTGTCTCGCAGTAACATCGAGTCCATGCGGACGCAGCTGGACAGTCTGGGCCTCTGCTTTAATTGGGATCGGGTGAGTGGACTTCCTTGAGCAGATTTGTGGGAATTGTTTACATTAGCTGTGTCCGAAACCACTCACTCACTCGTTCCCTCATTCACTAGTTTCTATAATAGTGGAAAGCAGCTGAGTGCACTATATGAGGAAAAAGGGAACGAAAATGAGTTCGGACAGCAATGTAAATACTGTATTTACTGTAAAAAATATATCTGTATATGTATGTATGTATGTATATGTTTATATTTATATTTATTATATATTTTAATATTTATTATTTATATATTTTATATATTTATAAATATTTATTATATATATTATTTGTATTTATTATTTATATTTATTTTAAATATATTTATATTTATTTTTTACATGTATTTAAAAATGTATGTACACATTTCCATATCTTCTGAGAATTACAAAGCACCTTAATCAATTATTAATCTAAAATAATCTAAATATTTTTAATGTAGTAGTTCATACTAATATAATAATAGTAATGATAGTATATAAGAGTAATAATATATTAATAAATAATGTATAATATGTGTATACTAATGTATAATATATGTAATAAATGCTACTACTAGTACTAATGATGATGATGATAATAATAATAATAATAATAATAATAATAAGCGACAAATAAAATAAGTAGATTTGTTGTTGTTGTAATATGTACAGTAAAAATAGTATTGTGTTTTATTTATGTATTTTTAAAACAATTATTTGTAATGTATTTCTACATTTTTTACTGTTTTAACTGTTGCAAATTAAATGATAATAATATAGAATAATATTTTTAATAAATATAACTTTTTAGCAATACTTTGTAGTGCAACAGCGGTATTACAGCATATAATATTGTAGTAACTAATTTACAATATAATTGTAATATTGTATTTAAATTGTTTGTTGTGTTCATTCATTCATTTATTTATTTTCCTTCAGCTTAATCCCTTTATTCACAGCGGATGCCCTTCCAGCTGCAACCCAGTACTAGGAAACCCCCATACACTCTCACATGCACACACATACACTACGACCAATTTAGTTTATTCAGTTCACCTATAGTTGTGTTTGGACTGTGGGGGAAACCGGAGCATTCGGAGGAAACCAACGCCAACATGGGGAGAACATGCAAACTCCAAACATAAATGGCAACTGGCCCAGCCGGGACTCGAACCAACGACCTTCTTACTGTGAGGCGACAGCGCTAACCACTGTGCCACCGTGTCACCCAGTTTTGCTTTTGCTCTCAGCTACTCTCATCTGTGACCCTGAAGGGGATATTTTTTCTTATATATCTCAGACACAATCTGTCCGACTGGTATGTCTGAGTTAAAGAGGCCATGCTATATTTCGAGCACTATGGGATTGTTAGTCAGCGTGTGCCGCAGACGTGCCACAAACACAGCTGGCGACTCTTAAAATAGGTGGAGCAGATAATGAGGTCAGACGCTTTATTAAACCATTCTTTAAAGTTTCAAACCAAGTACGTTTTCTGAGGTAACAGAAAAAATGAAGCAGTCCTGCACCATTAGGGCTGAGCTTGCTAGCAGTTTGTGCCAGAGCAAACCTCTTTTAGGGTTTACTGAAACATTATAGGGGCGACATGGTGGCTCAGTGGTTAGCACTGTCGCCTCACAGCAAGAAGGTTGCTGGTTCCAATCCCCGCTGGGTCAGTTGGCATTTCTGTGTGGAGTTTGCATGTTCTCCGTGTTGGCGTGGGTTTCCTCCGGGTGCTCCGGTTTCCCCACAAGCCAAACACATGTGCTGTAGGTGAATTGAATTAACTAAATTGTCTGTAGTGTATGAGTGTGTGTGTGAATGATTGTGTATGGATGTTTCCCAGTACTGGGTTGCGGCTGGAAGGGCATCCGCTAGGTAAAACATATGCTGGATAAGTTGGCGGTTCATTCCACTGTGGCAACCCCTGATGTATAAAGGGACAAAGCCAAAGGAAAATGAATAAATGGCTAATTTCATGTCAATGTTGTCTCTGCTTTATCAGGAGATCACCACCTGTCTGCCGGATTATTATAAGTGGACTCAGTATCTGTTCATCAAGATGTTTGAGGCTGGACTGGCCTATCAGAAAGAGGTGAGAACAGCATCACATGTTTATCAGTCTGTTTTTCGTCTACTGCTGAGAAACAAGGTACTTATGTATTGCAATACTAACAACCAATGAATACATGTACAGTACACACAAAGCAAACAGAATATACAGATATATACAAAACATACACAAATGTAAAGTTTTTGACTCTTCTAAAGCATAAAAATACCATTATTAATTTGAAGATATTTAAAAAAACATGCAAAGTGAATATACAGTTGATATATACAGTCAGAATTATTAGCCCTCCTGATTTATTAGCCCCCATGTATATTTTTTCGGACAGAAGATTTTTGTTTTCAACACATTTCTAAAGATAATAGTTTTAATAACTAATTTCTAATAACTGATTTCTTTTCTCTTTGCCATGATGACAGCACATAATATTTGACTGGATATTTTTCAAGATACTAGGATTCAGCTTAAAGTGACATTTAAAGGCTTAACTAGGTTAATTAGGCAAGTCATTGTATAATGATGGTTTGTTCTGGAGACAATCCAAAACAAATATTGCTTAATGGGGCGAATAATATTGACCTTAAAATGGTTTTAAAAAAAAATTAAAAAGTGCTTTTATTCTAGCCGAAATAAAGCAAATAAGACTATTTTTAAGAAAAAAATATTATAGGAAATACTGTGAAAAATGGGCAGCACGGTGGCGCAGTGGGTAGCACAATCGCCTCACAGCAAGAAGGTCGCTGGTTGAAGCCTCGGCTGGGTCAGTTGGCATTTCTGTGTGGTGTTTGCATGTTCTCCCCGTGTTGGCATGGGTTTCCTCGGGGTGCTCCAGTTTCCCCCACAGTCCAAAGACATGCGCTATAGGTGAATTGGGTAAGCTAAATTGTCCGTAGTGTATGTGTGAATGAGTGTGTATGGGTGATGGGTTGCCGCTGGAAGGGCATCCGCTGCGTAAAACATATGTGACGACCCCAGATTAATAAAGGGACTAAGCCGAAAAAGAAAATGAATGAATGAACTGAAAAATTACTGTGAAATATATATATATATATATAAAAATTTATAATAATTTTTCTAATCATTTTGACTTCAACTGTACTTTTTTATCTGTAAAACAATGATAAAGTCAGTTATTCTCCTTTGAAAATGTGCAGACTGTCTATCTTTGTTTTGGCCTCTATAACCAGCCCACTGCAGTTTACCCAATTATGTTTCAGCACCCTGTGATGTAACTTTCAACCGACACATGTTCACTGTCCAAACTGATGCTCATGTTGCTTATATTAACAAGTTAGCAAATTTTCAGATGCTGCATTATATTATTGTGCCTGCTAGAGTCATGGTACTGCAGCTTCTCAAGTTTCTTGATTATTACCCTGGAATGAGCGTATAGTTCCTATACATATCGGCCTAGAAAATAGCAACTTTTCATTTTGCATTGGTCTTCATACATGATGTAACTACAGAAGAGTCAAGCTTTAAGTAGGAAAATGATCAAAACTCTTTGGTCATTTTTGAGCGAGATGCTAACGGTCTAATCTGATTCAGTGATCTATGCTAAGATAAGCTAAAAGTGCTCCCTCCAGACTCAGAGATCGGCTTGACATTTTTATAACACATTTATATTACACTTTGTAAAAAGCATAAAATTACCAGCATTCAACACAGTGTCTTTCAGTCATGTTAGCTGTTGATTCAGCATGTGTTGATTCTGCACAGGCGCTGGTGAACTGGGATCCAGTGGATCAGACGGTGCTTGCAGATGAGCAGGTGGATGAAAACGGCTGCTCGTGGAGATCTGGAGCTCCTGTGGAACAGAAAATGCTCAAGCAGTGGTTCATCAAAACCACCAACTATGCCAAGGTATGATATCCTGGAGCAGGCTGATCCAACACAAACTCCAGACAGATTTAAAGAGGCTGTGACTTTGTATACACTGTAGAAAACATCCGTAAATTAGCAGTTTTCTGTATTTTGTTATTCATGATTTAATTTTTAATTTATTATTATGCTTTTGAGTTGCATTATGGGACTTTGATCTTTCGTCCAACATCTTTTAACTTTGAAAAGTTCGAATAAGTGACTTTTATGACCATTTTTAATGATAATTAAGTTTGCAGTGCTATATTGTCTGCGTTGGTGTTGTATATTACGCTACAAAAACCTTGTAATAAACTGCCAGCACATTTACTGTTATTTTATTTCTCTATATATTATTTCTTATACATGATATTATTTTAAACTACTAAAATGTCAATAAAAATCACTTTGTTAAACTGTAGAGTTGAATTTTTAACATCAAAAGTCAACAGAGCAGAGATCAACATCCTATAATGCAATTCACAACATAGCTCACTATATATATATATGTATGTATGCATGTATGCATGTATGCATGTATGTATGTATGTATGTATGTATGTATGTATGTATGTATGTATGTACAGTTGCAATCATAATTATTAAACCCCCTTTGAATTTTTTTTCTTTTTCAAATATTTCCCAAATGATGTTTAACAGAGCAAGGACATTTTTACAGTATTTCCTATAATATTTTTTCTTCTGGAGAAAGTCTTATTTGTTTTATTTCGGCTAGAATAAAAGCAGTATTTTATTTTTTTAAAAACATTTCAAGGTCAAAATTATTAGCCCCTTTAAGCTATACATTTTTTTGATTGTCTACAGAACAAACTACTGTTATACAATAACTTGCCTAATTACCCTATCCTGCCTAGTTAACCTAATTAACCGAACAGCATGTTCTAATGAGATATTTAGATTGGACAAGCAAATGCGCTCAGTTACAGCGTGCTTCACTTTAAATCCAAACCAACATGCCTGCAATTTATTACTGTACAATATCAGCCACAGGGAAGCTGACTGGAGTGCACTCGATCTTAATTATACTTCCATTTAACAACAACAACAAAAAAATATTCCACCCACACATTAACTGGTTAAAAGTCCTACGGTTCTAAATGAGTTTAAGCGCTCAAGATCTCAGTCTGTGCTGAAGATCTGCCCTGCAGTCACATCCAAATGATTGTATTTACAAGATGACTGTACATGAACGCCACTCCAGTGTGCTAATTATCAGTGTAGGCGTCAGCTTAAAAAAAATCATGTTGGAAGCAAATTAGATTTGGCCCTAATTGAGTTTAAATTGTGAATGTTGGCTGTGGAGTTTAGTTTTGTGTGCTGCTAATGAAGAGAAGTAATAAAGCTTGCCAGAATCTGTAAAATGTTCATAAAACAGCAGATCTATATGCGACGCTGATGTTCCCATCAGTCTCTATGGCAGTGATAGATAGAGAAATTACATAATGCACGTCCTTTGCGCTTCGTTTTGTAGCATTTGCTCTATAAAGCGTCCTGCAAAAATGGGATTTTTTTGCTTAGGATTTTCCATCTGCCATGCAAAATGCATAAATAATGACAAATAACAGATTTTTTGAAGGTTATATTAAACGTCTACTGGTCAAACTGACTTGCTGAATAAGAACTTTTGTGCGTCCACACAATACACAATTATAAAAATTGCGAAAAATTAAAAAGATTAACCCCTTTTCTATATTATAACATTATAAAATGTTTGTTGTTCATTCCTAGTGAACTACAAGTAATGTTTCGCAGGTACCTTCCTTTATATTTATTTAGTGCACCATTATTTTGAAAAAGCACAAATGTATTTTTGAAGGCTTTGTTGTTCATTCCCACTACTGATGGCAGTTTGCCAATACCTCAGTTAATATATATAAAGTACACAGTTGTTTTAGAAAAAAATGGTCTGTGCTCCTAAATATTTCAATGTTTTATTTCCATTAAAATACCTTTGCAAAGGTAAAATGAACGCTAGGGGGGCAGTATGATGCCAACAACTTTCATTCCTTTTCACACTAATGATATTTATGATAACTAGTGACCATGACAAATAAAGGATTCCTTTTGTGCAATTCTTTGTAAAACATCAAATAAATACCACAAAACAAATTAACATGATTTGTCTACGATTTGTCTACGATTTGTAATCGTGTACGTTTCGCTAATCTATTCCATATGAGCAACTTTTCTGGCGTGGTCAGTTTGCTCAGTAGCTCACATTGTAAGGTTGCACTTGTGATGAGGGTGATTGAGTGCAGAGAGGACGGCACGGTGGCTCAGTGGTTAGCACTGTTGCCTCACAGCAAGAAGTTCACTGGTTCGAGTCCCGGCTGGGTCAGTTGGCATTTGCAATGTTCTCCCCGTGTTGATGTGGGTTTCCTCCGGGTGCTCCGGTTTCCCCTACAGTCCAAACACATGCACTATAGGTGAGTTGGATGAACTAAATTGT
>CAIGQV010019270.1:8261144-8277742 GCA_903798115.1 Danio jaintianensis
GTGTGTGTGTGTGTGTGTGTGTGTGTGTGTGTGTGAGTGAATGTGAGAGTGTATGGGTGTTTCCCAGTACTGTGTTGTGGCTGGAAGGGCATCCTCTGCGTAACACATATGCAGGAATAGTTGACGGTTCATTCCGCTGTGGCGACCTCTGATGAATAAGTGAATGAGCCGGAGGAAAATGAATGCAGAGAAGCACGCTTTCACAAATAGCAATGTAAAATCAAGGTAAAACTTTGCTTTTTAAAACAGGTTGAGTTTAGGGAAAGGTTTAGCTTCACTAGGTGATCTGTATGACAAGCTCCGCCTTTTTGTGTGCATGTACAGATGTGTATCTGAAACGTTCAGCAAAACGTACCCTAAGTAACGTATTTCAGATTCGCAAAAATGTAGACAGCGCCCTCTAGTGGATTCGTCATCTGAAACGTGCAATCGGAGCAACGCATTTTAGGTTTGCAAAAATGTAGCACGTACAGTTGAAGTCACAATTATTCGCCCTCCTGTGAATTTTTTTTCTCTTTTTTTTTTTTTTTTATATTTCCCAAATGATGTTGAACAGATTCAGGAATTTTTCACAGTATTTCCTATAATATTTTTTCTTCTGGAGAAAGTCTGATTGTTTTATTTCGGCTAGAATAAAAGCAGTTCTTAATTTTTTTTAAAAACATTTTAAGGTCAATATTATTAGCCCCCTTTTATATTTGCAATATTTGTTTTGTATTGTCTACAGAACAAACCACTGTTATATAATGACTTTCTTAATTACCCTAATTAACTTAGTTAAGCCTTTAAATGTCACTTTAAGCTGAATACTAGTATCTTGAAAAATATCTAGTCAAATATTATGTGCTGTCATCATGGCAAAGATAAAAGAAATCAGTTATTAGAAATAATTATTCAAACTATTATATTTAAAATCTTCTCTCTGTTAAACAGAAATTGGGGAAAAAAAATATACAGGAGGCTAGTAATTCAGAGGGGCTAATAATTCTGACTTCAGCAGTATAAGGCATGTATTTCCAAAGAGAAATAGAAATATGTGAGCTGGAATAGACAGGTATCATCAGGAGGTCAGTATAGTCTTTCTCAGCATCACGTCTCATGTGAGCTGATTGGACGGAGCTGTTTTTCTCATGCAGTTCGCTGGTATTTCCCGCAGCGCTTCATCCTGAATGAATCAACATGGCTCCTCATGGTTGAGATGTAGTTCATTTTGAGGTGTGAACGGCAGCTGGTCAGTCTGATCCTCCACCTCGGACTGCACTGGGACTGAGAGTCAGAGCTCTGCTGTATGGTTGGAAAAAAATATGTTGTTTTTTCCTCCCCAGTTTTGCTATTATGCTGTGTGAAAGCTATTATTATACAACCTATAACTTGTAAGCCTGTTCATTCAATGATCCTTAAAGCACAATGCCTGGCAACCACCCAGAACACCTCAGTGTAATGGTGCCAGCTTTTACACAGGCACTCGCTTTCTCTACAAATCTGTAAGTGGTTAAATGCAAGTTACCTTAGAATATGTAGTGGAAAACGATTGAACTGATACTATTAAAATTGTGAATTTTGGAAGAAAAATCAGCTTACTTCCATTTCCAGTCGAGCTTTATTGTCATTCCGCTACATGTGTGGACATACAGAGGAATGAAATGTCGTGTCTCGCAGGACAACGGTGCTACATAGATGATCATAAATACAAACACAACACTGGACATAAGAGCTATTATAAAAAACCTATGCATAACTAACATATACTATAAAATAAAATACTTAGACTATACATATAAGACAGGCTATACAAGTACTTTTACATGAGACTGAACAATGTTGTGCAGGATATTGTGCAAGAGAGCTATTAAAGGTGAATATTGTGCAAAAGGTTTTTAAGGTTTAATATTGTGCAAGAGTTATTTAAAGTTGAAGCAAGCAGCGCAACATGATTGTGGTACATTAATAGTATCCTTATTCCTTATTGAGTTCTTGTAAGAGGGAGTTTAGATAGTGTCAGGTGCATAAGAGAGAAGAGTGTTTCTACAGGTGGTTTGTCAAGCCCACTCACCTGAATGAAGCACAATTTGAAATGGTGTTTTTCCAAGAGACATGGAGTGATTAAGAAAGTGTCTATAGTGCAAAAGTGCAACCTGGTGCAAGAGTCAGAGAGACGAGAGGGTGTCCTTCCACAGGTGGTTTGTTAAACCCACTCACCTGTATGGGACATACTCAGGAATCCATGGGGAGGGGGGTAAATTGACTGGAGTTGAGGGCTCTAACTACCTGTGGGAAGAAGCTGTTGAGTAGTCTAGCCGAGCAGGCTTTAATACTTCGAAACCTTCTTCCTGATGGCAGCAGCTGGAAGAGACTGTGGAAGGGGTGAGTAGAGTCTTTCACAATACTGCTAGCTTTGCTTGAGCACCGTGAGAGGAAAATGTCCTTAATGGAGGATAGAGGGGCACCAATGATCTTTTCGGCTGTGTTCACTGTGCGCTGGAGGTTCTTGCGGTCGGCAGCACTGCAGCTCCCGTACCAGACAGTGATGCAGCTGGTCAGCACGCTCTCAATGGTTCCCCTGTAGAATGTGGTGTGGATGGGTAGAGGCAGACTTGCCCTTTTCAACCGGCGGAGAAAGTGTAGACGTTGTTGTGCCTTCTTGGAGAGGGACGTGGTGTTGGTAGTCCAGGTGAGATCCTCTTTGATGTGCACCCCCAGGAATTTAGTGCTGCTGACTCTTTTGGCAGTCAAGCTGTCGATGGTCAGTGGGGGGTGGTCAACGGAGTTTCTCCTGAAGTCCAACACAACCTCCTTTGTCTTCTCTACATTGAGGGAGAGGTTGTTAGTGGCACACCATTCAGCCAGCTGTGCCACTTCCCCTCTGTAGTGTGTTTCGCGTTTCATTTAAATGTGAACGTTAAAATGGTGAAATACACACAAAATCTGTCACTGGGGCAGTACCTTTTCAAAAGATAAATTTTTGCTTCTAACAGTTTATTAAATGTGCATATTAATACCTAAAATGTAAAAATGTGTATCTCACAGTACCCTAAAGGTATAAAGGTCAACCTTAAAGGTACAGAAATGTGCCCTAAATGTACTAATGTCCACCTGTAAGGTACAAAAGTGTCAAATGTACCACCCCAGTGACAGATTTTGTACCTTTATTTCTGAGTGTGTAACATTTCTTAAAAAAAAAAAAAAAAAACTTTCATTCATTCATTTTCCTTCGGCTTAGTCTCTATTTCAGAGGTCGCCACAGCGGAATGAACCACCAACTATTCTGGCATATGTTTTACGCAGCGGATGCCCTTCCAGCCGCAACCCAGTACTGGGAAACATCCATACACACTCATTCACACACACACTCATACACTACGGGCAATTAATTTATTCAATTCCCCTATAGCACATGTGTTTGGACTGTGGGGGAAACCGGAGCACCCGGAGGAAACCCACGCCAACACGGGGAGAACATGCAAACTCCACACAGAAATGCAGCTGGCCCAGCCGGGACTCGAACCAGCGACCTTCTTGCTGTGAGGTGACAGTGCTAACCACTGTGCCGCCGTGTCGCCCAACTTACATTCAGTTTGATGGTAAAATCAGTTTGACTTTGAGTTAGTTTCTGGAGTAGTTTTGTGTCAAAATATTTTGTAATATTGCAAACATGCTGTATGTGTTAACCTACATTACATACTGCATCAGGCTAAAAACAATGCCTAATAACACTTAAGACATGTCATTAGACCAATGCTAGTCACCCTTAAAAAAAATTAACCTTGGTTTTATTGTGGTAAAATATAGTAGTATACTATCATACTTGTTTTACTATTTGAATAACCACAGTTTTACTACAGATACCTTGGTTACATAATGGCTAGTGTAGCAAAACAACAGTTGATGGAAAAATACTATAGTAAATATAATATAGTGCTTGTGAACTATATTAAAGTGTTTTTTACTGTATTATATTACAGCATTAACAACACTTTGTCAGCATACACATTAACTATAGTGATCTGATAAACTCACCTATCAACAAACAGTAAACCAGACAAAGATCAATAACACGAAAGTACAATCCGGGAAATATGCTTAGGAATGCTTCACAGGCAAAACAAGACTCCACAATGTGTGTGTGTTTGTGTGTGACGGGTGAAAATAAAGTCCAGCTAATCAGGTCATGATGAGTTACCAGCTGTGTGTGTGTAATCAAAGGGAATGAGGAACTGATGTGTGTGAGGTGCATGATGTTATTTGTAGTCCAGTTCAGGGACAGATCTGTAGTTCTCCAGCGATCTGCAAGGATTATATATATCGCTGGTGATTGTAACATCACGGGACCTTTAAAGATTTTTAACAGCAGACTGTGCTGAAATCAGTCTCATACAGTGTTGTTATACGCGCCGGCTCAAGCACACAACAAATGAAGAAGAGAACCAAACCAAAATAGAATGAAAATGGCAAAAATATATTTATTTAAAGGTTACAAAAAATAAAAATAAGTATATACACTCACCGCCCACTTTATTAATACACCTGTCCAACTGCTCGTTAAAGCAAATGAGCATATCAACGGTTCAGGCTGGTGGTGGTGGTGTAATGGTGTGGGGGATATTTTTTTGCCACACTTTGGGCCCATTAGTACCAATTGAGCATCGTGTCAACGCCACAGCCTACCTGAGTATTGCTGCTGACCATGTCCATCCCTTTATGACCACAGTGTACCCATCTTCTGATGGCTACTTCCAGCAGGATAACGTGCCATGTCATAAAGCGCGAATCATCTCAGACTGGTTTCTTGAACATGACAATGAGTTCACTGTACTCAAATGGCCTCCACAGTCACCAGATCTCAATCCAATAGAGCACCTTTGGGATGTGGTGGAACAGGAGATTCGCATCATGGATGTGCAGCCGACAAATCTGCAGCAACTGCGTGATGCTTTCATGTCAATATGGACCAAAATCTCTGAGGAATATTTCCAGTACCTTGTTGAATTAATGCCACGAAGGATTAAGGCAGTTCTGAAGGTAAAAGGGGGTCCAACCTGGTACTAGTAAGGTGTACCTAATAAAGTGCCCGGTGAGTGTATTCATTAAGTGGGTAAGCAAAACAGTAGATCTCAAATGATCTTCCGAAGCAGTCTTCTGGATCACATTTTGCAGCTCCTTAAGTAGGACGTCAAATTAGGCGCACCTGCTCATTATGAGGACCTATTAGCAACAGAAAGCAAAACCCAGGAAGCAGAACTAACCAGTAACAAACCTCTAACATTGTTTTTATGTCTGTGTGGAGCATTTCAGATCAGTCTTGTTTGGGAGGCTGCTTTAGATAGCAGTTGTCTCTGATAGCAGCTCAGCAGGTTTGAAACAGTGTGTGTGTGTGTGCGTGTGTGCGCGTGTGTGTGTGTGTGTGTTGATTCACTCTCCATCCCTGTCGGATGTGCTGAAATGACACAGCATGTACCTGCGATTCACAGAGACTCTCATTTTCTCTGTTCTGTTCATTGAAGTTGGAAAAAAAGTCATGTAAAAATGTTGTGACGTGTAGGGCTGCACAATATTGCAAAAATCTGACGTTGCGATATTTTGTTTTTCTTCAACATATATTAGGATATCAATTAAATTTCACCAGATGACTTAAGGGAGACCTATTATGCAAAAATCACTTTTAAAATGGGTTTAAACACAGTTGTGTTTCAGCAGTGTGTAAATATAACCAGCTTCTAATGGTACAAATTAATTAATTCTATTGTTTATAATCACAGTTGATAAAAACAGTCTGCAGAAACACTTTGATTGACATTCTCCCTTTGTACGTGTCATCAGAGGGGGAAAGCCCCACCCACTCATGACCATCTCGCCCTCATTAGCATAGGACGTTAGTCTTGTTTTTGAATCTGCCACTATGCTGACACACAGGCATTTGTAGCTCCGCTTCTTTTGAAAAGAGCTCAATCTCATTTGAATTTAAAGCGACAGTCACCAAAACAACACAATTAGTATCAAAGCCTTAAAGGGTCAGTTTCAGAGAGTTAGAAAACATTATTTGTGTGGTATTTTGAGCTGAAACATCACACACACACACACACACACACACACACACACACTAGGGCAGGGCTTCTCAAAGTCCGGACCGCGAGGGTATTCAATCCGGACCCGACTCTGTTTCGTATTGCAAGACCATGGGTAAAGGATTCAAATTGTGGATTTCCTTCATTGATAAATGCAGAAACCTTGTAAATAAACTGTTTAGTTGTTTGTATTTTTGTAAAAGAATACAGGCCGAAATAAAATCAAAGGCAAAATATTCAAATTTTTTTCTACGTGACTCTGTTGTCATGACATCCAGTGATCATGCGAGGCTTCACGTGATTGAGCGGGCTAATCGGGCGCGCACGCACCTGCTTTAACGCACCTCAGCAAAGCGATCATTTGAATGGATGATGTCTGTCTCAGGGAAAAGAAAACTTGATGAAGAGAATAGACAGTTCAAAGTTGAATGGGCAGATAAGTATGTGTTTATTTTGCCACAAGCCAGCACAAAACCGTTCTGCTTGATTTGTAATGAGACAATTGGAGTTGTAAAGAGTGGAAATGTGAAACACCACTATGAAACGAAACATGGACATTTTCAACGGCAGTATCCACAAAATACAGATATAAGAATGGTAAAACTACAACACCTAAAGTTTTCATTACACACCTTTTTTTTGGAGAGAGGTCCAGATGCAGACCTGGTGTGGTTGGCCTGCATGCAATGCTTTTTAATGCCCACCCCTAAACCCACCCCTAACCCCACCCCTCACAGTGATGTCACTAGCTCCATTGAGTGCATTGTGTCTGACATTGCATCTTTGAGATAAGCAATCTCAGCTTGCATCATCATGGCTGCATCCAGATACTATTGGGCCTACTTTTTGTTGTGTTTTGTACAAAAATACACTATATTATATTAGTGGTTTTGTCACCTTTACATTGTATTTAATGTGTTTTGAATGCAAATGCCATTTTATTGAAAGAAAAATAAATAGTGTTGACTTGTGATGCATGTTATGGATGTTTATTAAAAACAATATCAATGTAATATCAGTTGTTCCAGACCTTTGACCTTAATAAAAAATCAGATTTGGACCTTTTAATGTAGACAATGAGAACCCCTGCTCTAGAGACATCAGAGAATTATTTTAGATCTTGTAAAAAGGGACATAATGGGTCCCTTTTAAACCAAGCAAAATAATCTGCCAATGGGGTAAGCAAAATAATCTTATGCCAAAGCGAAAACAAGATTATTACATGCATTTGTGGTGCCTAATTTGTGTACTTTGTCCATCACTGATTATTTGGGATGCAACTTTACTACAGGATGTAGTCTAGTGCGCAGCCACCCAGATCCCTGTAGCAACCACATAGTAACAGCCTGGCATTTTCCCACAATTCCCTAGCCTGATGGCGGTGAGTTTGATATTTTCATCATCTCTCTCTCGCTCTCTCTCTCTCTGGTTCAGCCTTGAACATGCAGACTGTTCTGTCTCTAACACTCGCACCACATTTCCCCCAAGTTTAATCCGCTTGAGTGTTGCCATGGAGACTCAATAAATGTTCTCTGTAGCCTTGTTGAAGCGTGTTTTATTCGTGAACGTGGCCAGCTTTGAATAGAGATGTAGCCTTTGCTTTGGCTCCTGTGCCGTTCTTGGCTCCGTGAGCGTTTTGTTTGCCTCTTTTCCACCTCACAGTGTGTCCAAGTCAGATCTGAGCGTGTTCGCAGACTCGCTGCTGGCAGGCCTGCATGTTTGGCTGATAAAAAAACCTCTCCTGCTTTACAGCCTGTGAGGAAGCAAAGTCCAAATGACATCTTTGAGCAACATTTTTATGTCATTATATCTGCTGCTTTAGTGTTGGTTGCAACTTGGATTATTATTAAGTACCAATTCTTGTAAATGGGTTTGTATACTTTATATTTAATACACATTTTAGATATTATATATATACAGAACTGTGCAAAAGACTTAGGCCTCCAGTTACATTTGTTGTTTAATGAGGCTATAATGACATTTATATATCAGTTATCATTCTCTTTATTAAAATACAACCAGAAAATACAGGTTCTTTTGTTTAAGACATATGAAAGGAAGAGTTAGAGAAAGATGGAAGGATGGATGAAAAATACTGGAGTTTCTGTCTTGGTTTGATCTGCATTTCTGCTAGAGTGGTTGTCAATGAATTGATGGGATTGTGAATGCTTAAAAGTACAGACAGGATTTAATTCCTCGTGTAATTCCTATTAGAAAGCAGCTAATTTGTAATAGTTTTATTTTTCAGCATGATAATGATCCCAGACACGCTGCTAATGTAATGAAATCATATTTGGAGAGAAAAACAGCCGATGAAACAAAGGCAGTCATGAAATGGCCTCCACAGAGTCCAGACCTTAATATTATATACAGTGCAATATTATAAGCATTATGGAGAGAAAACGAAACAATGGATTTTTATAATGCGTTTGTAAATGTTGAACTATGATTAATAAATGCTGCACAAGATTATTCATACTTAATGTTAGTAAATACATTCATTAACTAATGGACTATTAATCTAAAGTGTTACCGATTTGTTTGTTTTGTTGGTAACAGTATACTGATTTGGTTAAATGTAAATGTTAAATTCATGTTTATTCTAAACTATTATAAAACAATGGCTTATACAAGAATAAATAAATTAATCAAATATATAATAATAAAATCTCTTGCAGGAAATTAATTCCAGAAGAGGAATATATTGCATCTTTATGAAAAAGATGGCACAAATCAAAAATCTGTCAGCAAGACCAGATTATTTAAAAAAAAGATGATTGACACTCGACTTAACACACAACATTTCTCCAGAGTTTTGTTTTTTTCAACACTTCAAGAAGCCAATTTTCAGGCTTAAACACGGGTCACCCTGCACATCAGACTGACAGAAAGACATCCGTGGCCTTTTACTCATGTCAGAAACTGAACTCATTTTCCAGCCTCAAATGAGCTGAAGATCTGAATACCCTGATTAGAGCGCTCTCAAATGAGACAGACTCATCTCTGCGCTCTTCCAGTAAGTGAGAAATGTCCTTCCTGCGGGCGCTAATGAGTTGCAGAGCTGAGGAAACCAACAGCATTTGGGCTTCTTCAATGATTGTCTATTTGTTTTTGCGGCCAGCGAATGGAGCCTATTGTTAGCGTGAGTGCTAATGGGTAGTGACAGAGGAGAGCCAGATCTCAAAACCCAACTGTTGGCTTTTCATATAATGTGTCCTTTTCGCATTCGGCAGCCCAGCTGAGGCTTTCTGGCCTGAAACTTCATTATTATGCATGGCTTCCTCTTTTTCTGTCGTCTGCCTCATCCTTTCTATCTCAGCCCTAGGAGTTACTTTTTTTTTCTTTTTTAGCCAGAGCACTGTTCACTGAAAAAAATGATAACACTTTATAATAACTACAGACTCTGAATCATTTATTGAGCATTAGCAAATAGTGAATTCATTATTTGTTAAGCATTAACTCTACATTAATAGAGGTTAGTAAACAGTTTATAAATACAGCTACAAATGCTGTGTTCTTGACTTATAAGCACATGTATAATGTGCTTAATGACTGTGTTTTCATACTTTATTAATGATTTATTTTTCATTACTAAATTAAGTATTGCATTATTTACAAAGCAGTGATTTAAACAGGTAGTCCAGAGTGTATTATTAAGGCTTGGTTTTGTTTATAAGATGCAAAGCAATGTGTGCGCATGCTTTATTTGTAGAAAATCACGTTATTTTTTCATGTATCTTACTTTGATTATTTACAGCTACTCAGCTAACATGAAAACGACTGTTATATTTTCTAGTTCCTCTGAAAGGCCCGCCCTCAAGAGGCTCCGATTGGTCATTTAACATAATGTGCTGTGATTCGTGGATCGGCTCCACGTCACCAGGAAAAGCGTCACGCCCCTACAAGCACACGCTTTTGCGCTGTATAAATACTGTCAGTCAGAGTAGATGTTAGCCGTATCAGTTTGAGCCTGAATCAGGCAGAAAATGAACCCCACGTCTGCTCTCTAAAATAAAATCTGACAAGTGTCTTTCACATATATTCGGAATAAGCATGTGTAAGTACTATGAAACGTTCACATATCTTTTGCGAGTTTGTTATTTGAGATGTAGAACGCAGGGAAAGCGTCCGCATAGAGAGACACTGCAGCGCTGGTGAAGATTGTGGGTGTTTACAGCGGTTTGACTGATATTCGAATCGACTGTATTCGTAGCTAAGCTGTTATCGCTGCCAAACAGCATTTCCCATTGTTTACGTCCTTGTTTACATCCTCGCTACAACATACCCTTAATGCTAAACACTATGCATGTAATGGATCAATTTTAACAAATAAAAATACTTACAGGTTGTGGCTCACAATCCACAGCTTCTGCTATTATGGTTGGAGCTGATCCTTTGAGGAGTTTTTAGCCGAATCCAGCACTGAACTGGGAGAGATTCTGGAAGTTCTCCTTTGTCAAATGCTAGCTATATATTTTTATAATTCTCTGGAACACAAGTAAAATTAAACTGTAAGCACTTCTCTCTGTGTGTCATGTCCTTTGGAAGCCCAAATACAGAAACAGAATGAGCTCTGTGGAAATAGCAGCGTTTGGACGGCATTTTAGCTTTCTCTGCTATAACATTACAGCGCCTCTGGCCACACCCCTTAGCTGTGCGGGGTGTGTGCGCATGGTGAATGCGATTAACCTGAAGCGTTCGTGATCTCCCTAGCCCGGATGTATTTTTTTGTAGTCCCCAAACTTCGTTCGCTGTAGGCTTTGCTAAGCTAACTCTGTAAAAGCCAATGTCTCCCTTTGCATTGAACTTTGAGCGTCTCACATTCAGAGATGCTGTTTATGTTCACACATCTACATTACACATCAACTAAAGTTTAAAATATGATATCGTAGTGGACCACCCCTTTTTTTTTAAAGATCATTCAGAATGCGTAAGTAAATGATTAATAAACTATTCAAATCAACATTTCTATTTCTTATTATTCAGGCATATAGTAATAGTTACTTTGTATGTTAATAAATGCATTAACTTCATCCAGTGTGCGCTCATGCATAAGTCATCAAGAGAACGAAAACTTGCGTTAAGCACATCAGACAACATTTTATTCACATCAGTTACACACTGTTTGGAAACTAGAACATACATTTTAACGTGTTGTAAATCCAGCAGCTCTAATCTCTCCACCGCAACATGGCGACAACCATTACCCATTATAGATTAAATAAATTGATCATTATTAAGCCGTTTAAATCAATTTCATGATCTTACAATTATTTGAGAATATCAGAAGTTCCACAATGTAATTAAGAGGAATTAAGTAAATACGTTTATATGTAAAACTCAATATATTGTTTACTTTTTCCACTTATTTAAATGTTCTTCTGTGTTTTTGTGTTGATATGTACAGCGGGGAAAGTAAGTATTGAACACGTCACCATTTTTCTCAGAAAACATATTTCTAAAGGTGCTGTTGACTTGAAATTTTCCCCGGATGTTGGTAACAAGCAAAGAAATCCATATATACAAAGAAAACAAATCTAATTAGTTTACAAATTAAGTTCTGTGTAATAAAATGAAATGACACAGGAAAAAAGGTATTAAACACATGAAGGAAGGAAGGTGTATTCTGGCAGTGAGAGCCCAGACAGCAGCTGAAATCTCTCAGTAGTTCTTCAGCAACCCTCTGCCCTTCCTCAGTGTAAATGAATATCAGCTGCTTCAAGCCTCATTCACGCTACGAGCGACTCGCAGCAGCAAAGCGACAAGCGACATTGTTCATTTCAACGGAGAGTGAGCGACTTCTGGCGACCTCCGTCTATGCGAGCGACAGCGACCGTTGGCGACCAGGTGGGCGTGTCGAGCGACACGACAAAGTTGAGAATCCTTCAACTTTATGCAAATGAAGAGCGACTTTCTTGAGCGACAGCCAATAGGAGCACCAGTAGAGCTCACGTGATCCTCTCTCAGCTCACTCAGAGGCCAGTTGTATTCTCCGTGTTGTAGACCTACACAGACCTGCTTTTTTCAGCAGGTCGTCACCCAGAGCGACAGGTAGCTATAAAGTTGCTGCTAGTGTGAATGAGGCATCAGTCCAACATCTACATTAGCAGGAGGATGAAGATGAAACCAGGGTGGACATTTCAGCAAGACAATGATCCAAAACACAGCCAAGGAAACTCTCAAATGCTCTCAAACTGTTATGTTTAAAAATGTGTTGACAAAAACCTTTTCGTTAAACAAAAATCAGGGGAAAAAATATACAGGGAGGGCTAATAATTCTGACTTCAACTGTACATGTACTTATCTATCTGTCTAGCTTGTTTGAGTTATTAATACAGCAATCATGTCCTGCAGCCTCTTCTGGATGCTTTGGCGGATCTCCCTGAATGGTATGGAGTCAAAAGCATGCAGGCCAACTGGATCGGCGACTGTTCGGGCTGCTTTTTCAACCACACACTGAAGGTACTGAATGCTTCATCCCAGACAGGATTTCAGACCTGAATCTGAAGTAATAGCTCAGCCATTAATGAAAACAACCCTATAATTTACTCACCCTTAAAGGTCTCTTGAAGTGCTTTGAAATGTGCATTTTTTTAATCGATGTTTATTTGACGTAATCTCAACTGAAACATAAAGAGAGGAGGGTGAGGCATAGAGTAGCTCCTCCCCTTTTTAAAAAACAGCCAATAGTGTTTCATTTTTATCACAGCTCTGCCAGTGAGAGTGGTTGAGCTCAAGCACATCAAATAAAAAGCAAATGAGAAGAAGGGGGCAGGGCATGTCAGACACTAGAGAGCATTTGATTGGTCAGAAGATTTGATGAGAAACTGAAGTATGAGGTAAAATATAAAACTTGATCCATTTAGGCGGAACTGACAAACTGCAAGCTTTGCATGTTTATATCAGGCTTATAACTTCTGAACTCGAATTTTGTCACTGTTTTGGAGCACGCTAGATTATAGATATCCTTAAAACCAACGGACTGAAAGTAACCTTTAAGCCATGCCTGGTCTATATGACTCTTTTCTGTAAACGATTATAGTCAGATTAGTTTAAAATTTTCTTTGGGCTTTTCCATGCTTTATTATGGAGTTCAATAGTGACTTTTATTTTGAAGCTTCCAAAAGTACATAAATCCATCATAAAACATCTTTAACTCTCGTTAACCCATAAGCCACCATGGGTTAACATACCTTATGAAGTGGATCTAATAGTTTTTGTGACAAAAATATTTAAATTGCTTTAATTCTAAACTTAAAAAACTAACTCTAAACTAAATCAGACTTCCTTTGGCAGTCGAATTGACGTATACGATATATGACGCATGATGCAAGACGCGTTTATAGGGGAAGCTTCAGGAATAGATGTGTCTAGCAGGAACCACTTTCTGTGATGCAGTATATTACTCTTACAATGCTGCATACTTGTGTCTAGCCATCTTACGTCATGTGTCATATGTCATATATATGTCGGTCGCGCCTAACGTGTATTCAGCCACCGCTTGAAGTCAGTGATTGTAGTTTCTAATTAAAAAAAATTGAAATATTTGTGTTACAAAATGCCATTGATCCACTTCATACAACATGCGTTTGAATGGGTTTGTTTGATGACAGGTTTATGTGCTTTTGAAAGCTTCAAAATAAAAGACACTATCCAACACCGTTATACAGAATGGTCAAGATAAAATGTAAAACTACTCCGACTGTGATTGTCTGACAAAAAAAAAAGTCACAGAGGGCAAGTGAATTATTGGGTAATTAAAATTTTTGGGTGAACTAATTCTTAAAAGTGGTCCTATTATGCAAAAATCACTTTTATAGACCATTTTGAGGGATGTAAACAATAACAATGGTCCTAATGTATTTCCTGTATTACATTTTGAATTGCCATAGCTTCCAAGAATCCAAAAAGGTCCACATATTGATAAATAATGTTATGGCTGCCGTTTTAATATTATGATATTATTAAATTGAATCAGAATCAGAATCGGTTTTATTGCCAAGTGTGCTTACACACACAAGGAATTTGTTTTGGCTACAGAAGCTTCCAGTGTACATAAAGTGACAAGTGACAACACAAAATAAATATGAGGAAAAAAAATATATATATATAAAAAAAAAATAATAATAATAATAATAATAATAAATAAAAAAAAATAAAAAAATAAAAAATAAATAAATAAAATACGACAAACATTAAACAGAGATGCAGTTAGACAATAGAGCTCTGGATGATGAATTGTTGTACAGATTTGTTATAAATATACAAGTTTTACAAGTTATAAGGTGCTGTGTACAAATGCGTATGAAAAAGTATTGCACATGTTTATTGCACAGTAGGGGAATAATTAACTGTTCATGAGGTAGATGGCCTGAGGAAAGAAACTTTTCCTGTGTCTGGCTGTTTTTGTGCTCGGTGCTCTGTAGCGCCGGCCAGACGGTAACAGTTCGAACAGAAAGTGTGCTGGGTGTGAAGGGTCCAGAGTGATTTTGCAAGTCCTTTTACTCACTCTGGAAGAGTACAGTTCTTGAAGTGTAGGAAGGGTAGTGCCAGTGATTCGTTCAGCAGTCCGGACTATTCGCTGTAGCCTACGGAGGTCGGTTTTGGCAGCTGAGCCGAACCAGACGGTGATTGAAGTGCAGAGGATGGATTGGATGACAGCTGAGTAGAACTGTACGAGCAGCTCCTGTGGCAGGTTGAACTTCCTCAGCTGACGAAGGAAGTACAGTCTCTGCTGGGCTTTCTTCACAATAGAGTCTATGTGAATGTCCCACTTCAGATCCTGAGAGATGGTGGTGCCCAGGAACCTGAATGACTCTACTGCAGCCACAGTGCTGTTCATGATGGTGAGTGGGGGACCATGATGGTGAGTGGGGGATCAAAGTCAATCAAATTGCCTTTTGTTACTGTTATGAAATAGTTTGGTAACAAGCAGGAAATGTTTACGGGCCAGTGACATCGCCATATTGAAATGGTCTATAAGGGGGTTTAGACACAGTTGTGTGTCAGCAGTGTGTGAATATAACCAGCCTTTAATGGTGAAAATGAATTAATTCTATTGTTTATAATCACACTTGATAAAAACAGTCTGCAGAAACACTTTGATTGACATTCTCCCTTTGTATGTGTCATCAGAGGGGGAAAGCCCCACCCACTCGTGACCATCTCTCCCTCATTAGCATAGGACGTCCGTCTTGTTTTTGAATCTGCCACTATGCTGACACACAGGCATTTGTAGCTCTGCCCACTTTTGAACAGAGCTCAATCTCATTTGAATTTAAAGTGACCGTCACCAAAACGAGACAGTATCAAAGGGTCAGTTTTAAAGAGTTATAAAACATTATTTGTGTGGTATTTTGAGCGGAAATTTCACACACACACACACACACACACACTCTAGGGACATCAGAAACTTAATCTTGTAAAAAGCGGCATAATAGGTCTCCTTTAATGTTAATTATCACAGAGTGCTTTCAGTAATGCTACTTTCATCAGAGTTTGGCTGTGTGCCAACTCCTGCTTTCTTCCTGTTGTGGGAGGATGTTTGTTGGTGCGTTTCTTCACACTAGTCTGTTTACTGTGTTTATTTTGTCTTCGCTTTTGTTCATCAGGTGGACGGTCGTGACACAGGCGAGGTGTTGTCTGCGTACTCTTCCTCTCCAGAGACCGTGTTTGGAGCCGCTTATGTCTCAATCCTGCCCTCTCACAGACTGCTGCATGGATCCAGTGCCCTCAAAAGTGCTCTGCTTCGAGCCCTGAGACCCGGCAGAGGTGAACAAAACATAAACACACACTCATTGCTATAAGTAAGGTGTTTAAATGTCCCGTGAAGTGCTTTAAAAAGTGCAGTTTTATTAGATGTTTGACATAATCTCAACTGAAACATAAAGAGAGGAGGGTGAGGCATAGAGTAGCTCCTCCCCTTTTTAAAAAACAGCCAATAGTGTTTCGTTTTTGTCACAGCTCTGCCAGTGAGAGTGGTTGAGATCAAAAATAAAATATTGCAATGTCAGTGTTTTCCAGTGTCGTGTAGCCCTACTTTGTAGTGTGTTAGATGTGTGTTGCTGAGAGCTCAGTTGTCAGATCAGTGTGGCTCTGATTGACTGACCTTTGACCCCTGTGTGCAGACAGTCTGACCAAGGTCACTGCGCTCAACCTGCTGACCGGCCGCGATCTGCCTGTGGTCATCTCTGACAAGAGCCAGTTCAGCGGACATCTGGACACAGTCATAGGTGAGAGGATGCTCATGGTTTTAAAGGGATAGTTCACACAAAAAATTTTATTAACCGCCCCTTTACTTGTTTCAAACCTTTATGAGTTTCTTTCTTCTGTTCAACACAAAAGAAGATATTTTGAAGAATGTTAAAAACCTGTAACCATTGACTTCCATTGTATTTGCTTTTCCTACTATGAAAGTCGATGGTTACAGATTTTCAGCATCTATCTATCGATCTATCTATCTATCTATCTGTCTATCTGTCTGTCTGTCTGTCTGTCTGTCTGTCTGTCTGTCTGTCTGTCTGTCTGTCTGTCTGT
>CAIGQV010019270.1:8282293-8304792 GCA_903798115.1 Danio jaintianensis
ATATTATATTATATTATATTATATTATATTATATTATATTATATTATTCATTCGTTTTCCTTTGGCTTAGTCCCTTTATTCATCAGGGGTCGCCACAGCGGAATGAACCGCCAACTTATCCAGCATATGTTTTACACAGCGGATGCCCTTCCAACTGCAACCCAGTACTGGCAAACACCCATACACACTCATTCACACACACACATACACTACAGCCAATTTAGTTTATACAATTCACCTATGGTGCATGTGTTTGGACTGTGGGGGAAACCGGAGCACCCGGAGGAAACCCACGCCAACACGGGGAGAACATGCAAACTCCACACAGAAATGCCAACTGACCCAGCCAGGACTTGAACCAGTGACCTTCTTGTTGTGAGGCAACAGTGCTAACCACTGAGCCACCGTGTCGCCCTGTATTATATTATATTATATTATACCAACTATGGAAGTTAATTTCCCAGCTAAGCCACTTCCACTAAGATTGCTTTTTTCTTTTTCTATTTTTTTGATGGCTTCAATCGATAAAGACAGTAAATTCAGTAGCCGATTGGCGAATAAATATCTCAGCTCAATCTGAACCTGCTTGAGCATCGAGTCAGTAGAGCTCGTCTCAGAGGAAATTTCATCTCACACTCAGAGGTCAGGCAGGTTGGGTCTCTTGGTCGAACTCTGAGAAAATAACAAGTGTTTGATAAGAGCTTCATCTGCTGCCATTGTAATTGGAGTCATTTTCTTCCATTATCTGAATCTTTGTTCCTGCGCTCTGTCATGTGGAATAATGTGAGAGTCCAGCAGATCTCATCATCTCAGATCTCATCAACACTGATCTGAGTTCAGACTAAAGAGGTTTTTTCCCCTGGAGGAGGTGAAGAAGGGTATTAATAAACCCTCTTGGAGCAGATCTGCTGAAACATGATGACATTTTCACCAAAATCCAGACCCACGAATGAAGAGGCTAGCGTGTATCAGCTGTCTCAAGCGTAAGATATACAATTGTGGGGTTTTTGTGGACGATCTAAAAAGCAGCATGGCTGATTTAATGAGGATATTTGTACGTTTATCCAAAAAGAGGAACAACTGAGGTGGTAAATTACAGTCACGAGTGCCTTGGAATGTGCATTTAAGAGCTAATGCTAACATTTTTACCCAAATCCTCCATCGGACAGACAATTGAATGAAGAGGCTACCGTGTATTGGCTGCCTCAAGTCTAAGATTCACCATTGTGGGGGTTTAGTGCATTTTAGATAACATTTTAGGGGTTTAGCTAACATTTTTACTCAAATCCTCCATCGGACAGACACTTGAATTGAAGAGGCTAGCGTGTATTGGCTGCCTCAGGCACAAAATTTTGGGTTTTAGTGGATGATCTAAAAAGCAGCATGGCTGATTTAATGAGGATATTTGTAATTTTATCAAAAAAAGAGCAACTGAGGTGCCAAATTACAGTCATGTGTGCCCTGATATGTGCATTCAAGAGTTAATGCTAACATTTTTACCCAAATCGGACAAACACTTGAATGAAGAGGCTAGCGTGTATTAGCTGCCTCAGGCGTAAGATTCACCATTGGAAATATGAACTGCACCTTACAGATCCTTAGAATGGTTTGGGATAGTGGAAAGCGGCTAATATTAATGGACATCTAGAACCTGTTCACATTGCTATGTGTTACATTTAGATGAATATGTAAATACGTAATGTAGAGCTGTGGCGAAAAATTGTTTGGGAAATTGAGTTTTTACCAGCAGTCAGCGATGATGGTTCCTTGGAGATCACAGCTGATGGTTGCTTAGCAACGACAGACTCCACAGGAGTGCAAGGGTTGTTGCTAGAAGGGATACAGCTGCCGCCAGAAGTTGATGAGAATTATTTAGATTATTTATTAAATTAAATTATTTATTAAATTGTATTTTATTAACATCTACCCAAACCCCCACCCTCACATTAATGTAAAAACAGTAATTATAACACGGAATAATTTAGATCATTTATTAAATTACCCATTAAATTGTATTTTATTGATGTCTACCCCTACCCCAACCTTAAACCCAACCCTCACAGTAATGTAAAAATATGAATTATTGTTGTACACGTCACAAAGTATCCACAGCTGTATCCCATCTAGACTTTTCCGAGTGCAAGTTTTCCATGCATTTTTAAATGTGATACGTGAACGGCCCCTTACTAAGAGTGGCATAAATAAAACAATGTATTTGAATTGCTATGTATAGTTATGAATTATGGCCAAAGCTCCAGCAAAGTTTTGTTCTCCTTTGGTTTTCTTTATGTATTGGAAGAGCTGAGTCAATGAAATTCATTTGCTGGATATTTGTCATGGAGTCACAGGTGTGTTCAGCCGGTGTTGAGTTATTGCAGGAGCTGTAGAAATGAGGGCAGGAGCTGCAGTGTGTTGCAGCAGATCAGATGGTGGACCTAAATCTGTGTCTCTGAAAGTTTAGGTTTGTGTTGCTATAATGATATTTTTAAGGATTCTAGTTTTGTTTGTGAAGACTCCTACAATAGATTCATATACAGTTGAAGTCAGAATTATTAGCCCCCTGTATATATTTTTCCACAATTTCTGTTTAACCGAAAGAAGATTTTTTTCAACACATTTATAAACATAATAGTTTTAGTTAACTAATTTCTAATAACCAGTGTTGAGCACGCTCCTTTAAAAGAGTAATTAGTTATAGTTACTAGTTACTTCTCACAAATAGTAACTGAGTTAGTAACTGAGCTACACAATTATAAAAGTCACTAATTACCAGGGAAAGTAACTATTGCGTTACTTTAAAAAAATCTAATTTGTCAAATGACTATAAATAAATATAAAACATTGTACACTAATCTACACTGTTTTAATGTTGTTGTGGGACAGTGTGAGAGACAACGGCAGCATGTCCTCAACTATATATATACAGATATTATTTTGTTGAATTCTGTCTGAGTAATAAGTGTTTACGGTGGCGAAAAATGTTTTATTTGCTTTGACGTCGTGGTTTCGTCTCCTCCTTTGCTAGCAGAGCTCACGTTATGACCGTTATGACGTTATGACAATGTTGTGGCGGCATGTGATGCCGTGAGGCGCTTCATTAGATTAGAATTACTCATCACCGATGCAGAGAGACTCTGTTTTTTTCCTGAGCATAAGTTGCACGATACATAAACATTCTTGTCTTTCACCTCAACGAGGGAAAAGTAGTGCTTATATTTCCAGTTTGCTAACGCTGCCTTTGAACTTGTTGGATTTGCCATCGTTCTGACTCCTGGTCGTTGGTGTGTGCCACACCCGCTCTACTCAATTGGCAAACGACGGAAATGTACTCTATCTAAGCCACGTTCACAGTTACACCAAGTTCATAGACACACCAATCATCATCACTGGTTGGTTATGTGTCCCGCCCCATATCCGAACACACACGCACACACACACACGCGCGCACACACACACACACACACACACACACACACACACGCACACGCACGCACACGCACACATACACACACACACACCCCAGAGAAAGAGAGGTCCTATGGCTGAGAGAGACGCTGCTCGAATGAAAACTGCTTCAGTGTTCTCAATTATAGTAACGCACATTTTATGGTCAGTAATGGTAATTGTGTTGTAACGGGGTAATTAATTTAATTACTCGTACTGAAAAAAGTATTGCCGTTAAATTATTTATAGCGCCGTTATTCCCATCACTGGTAATAACTGATTTCTTTTATCTTTGCCATGATGACGGTACATAATATTTTACTAGATATTTTTCAAGATCTTAAAGACATTATTGAGCAACACACTACACTGTAAAATATATCTGTTAATTAGTTTCCGTATTTGATGATTCACAAATGTTTTCTGTTTATTTACGGTTGTGAATTGCATTATGGAATGTCGATCTCTGCTCTGTCGACTTTTGGCATTTTAGTAGTTTGAAATAATATAATGTATAAGAAATAATGTATAGAGAAATAATTCAATTCAATTCATCTTTATTTCTATAGCGCTTTTACAATGTAGATTGTGTCAAAGCAGCTTCACATAGAAGATTATAGTGAATTGGAATGGTGTCCGTTCAGTTAATGGTGTCCGTTCAGAAATAAGTCATAACAGAAAATGTACTGGCAGTTTATTACAAGGTTTTTGTAGCGTAATATACAACACCAACCCAGACAATATAGCACAATATAGGTTCGAGTCCCAGCTGGGTCAGTTGGCATTTCTGTGTGGAGTTTGCATGTTCTCCCCGTGTTGGCGTGGGTTTCCTCCGGGTGCTCCGGTTTCCCCCACAGTCCAAACACATACGCTGGGTAAGCTAAGGGGAATTGGGTAAGCTAAATTGGCCATAGTGTATTAATGTGAATGCGAGAGTGTATGGGTTTCCCAGTACTGGGTTGCGGCTGAAAGGGCATCCGCTGTGTAAAACATATGCTGGATAAGTTGGCGGTTCATTCCGCTGTGGTGACCCCTGATAAATAAAGGGACTAAGCCAAAGGAAAATGAATGAGTGAATGATTCAGATAATCAGAATTAGTTTGTCGATTTCTTCCTGCGAAAAACAGACTGGATCATCTCTCATCTGCTCAGCTTTTTAAATGAGAGAAAGAAAGATAAAGAGAGATGCCTATATCTGCCTCGTCCTTGAGGAGAGCAGTCATTTCCAGAACCGGGAGATTTATTCCACATTTCATTGAAATCTGAGCTCAAGAAAGATCTCGCAGGTGGGTTTTGGTGCTGATTAAGTGCATGAACGAGTGTTGCATGAAAAAGGAACAAAGACTTTTTCATCTCAGACTCATTGGGAAAATCTGTTCTGCAAAATGACTGTGGTTTTCTGGGTCAGATGCACCAGCTGTGCTTAAAGTACACATGAAATCAAAACTAACCATACTGATGTTGTTCGCTCGCATTGCTAGTTTTGTGCTGAACAACTCATCTGTGCATGTCATTAAGAAAAAGCAATAGTTTGACCTTGTAATCTTTAATCAAAATCTGAACATGCACTTCCTGTTTGTTTTCAGTTCAATTCTCAGATTAGGTCTGTCTGAGGTTATTGGGCGTGGCTAACATACTTAACCCCGCCCCCTTCAGCTGTCAGTTTTGACAACAAACATAAATGGTGAGGAGGAGGAGTTGTAATAACTCTCCCAAAACCCTTTTCCCCATCTTTCTGAATGAAATGCCTACGTTACTACATCCAATCAGCTCGCAGTAGAAAAAAAAAACAAGCCACGCCCACTGTTTTCTCATTTAATATTCCATTTCTCTGCATCACAATACCAAAAAAAAAAATGTAGCAGCTTCCGGTTCATGTGGTTAGAGCTTAGTCTACTTGTGATGGAATAGGCATTAAGTCACAACGGGTGCACTACTCAATATTTTTGCACAGATACATTGTCAGTGATCGTGCTATTGGAATAATGGGGTCTTAAAGTGATAGTTCCCCCAAATGTTAAAATATACATATAAGAGATGTTCATAAGACTGTCTTGAAACCTTTATAATCATGATATGACACGTCATGAATGTGAAATGACATATTAAGATCTGCATTAACCACGTCCTCACTGTAGTTTTCTGTCATAAACATGATGTTTATTTATTTTATTTAATATATTTTACATATTACAAAACATTTAGGCTGAAAAATGTGCCCGAAAGCGAATAAAGGTGTGATAAATCTGAATGCATGTGCTTCTAAAAGTAACATATTGTCTATATTATTATAATGATCAGTGCTCTTTGTCTTCATTAGTGGTTAAGGATGTTAAGATCTGCATTAGCTGCATCTTCACTGTAGTTTTCTGTCATAAACATGATTAAATATGATATTTATTTATTTTATTTAATATATTTTACATATTACAAAACATTTAGGCCGAAAAATGTGCCCGAAAGCGAATAAAGGTGTGATAAATCTGTATGCATGTGCTTCTAAAAGTAACATATTGTCTATATTATTGTGATTATCTGTGCTCTTTGTCTTCATTAGTGGTTAAGGAGGTTAAGATCTGCATTAACTTTAGCTTCACTGTAGTTTTCAGACTCACCGATGTTCCTGTCAGTGTGCATTATCAGTCCAGCACACACATTTCAACAAAACAGCTTTTTTTGTGTAATAAAGGCATAAATAAATAATGTCCTAATGTATCTGTGGCGTCTGAGCACCTCATTATGGCTCATATGTGGCTTATAATGCAACTGGCTTTCAAAGAATTAACCTGATACACCTTCGGCCTGTTGCTAGGCGACGGCGAAGCGCTTGGCACAGCTGGTGTAATGGGCAGGATTGGGTGATTATATGAGACGGACTGAACTCTCTCAGACTGGACACACACTTATTCGGCAATGAATCTGCTCATGTTTGTGTGGGTTGGGGGGTTCGTCTGTTAATTAGTTTCTTTTGATGGCGGTGATTAGCTGAATGAAGTCTGCCGAGACTCGTTAGGGTAAGTGTGACTGTATTATATACTGACAGATGGATCCGGATGCAGAGCGGGGTTCACTTTGGGGTGTTCGCTTTAACATTCCCACATTTGAGCAATTCCATGCAAACGTCAACCTTGCCATGAAAAAAATTATGTTTACACCCTATAGCGAAACCCTTTCTAAGGTTTTTGTGTAGGCTTGTATTTTACGGTACTATAAAAATCCTCAGAAATGTCTCTGTCAGTGTTTTTAAACAGTTATATTTGATTTACCAAAGTCACACAAGTGCCAATTTCACATCTGTCACATCCGTAACCAAGCTTTTCAAAAATGTCAAATAAAATAAACTCAATCATGTTTGTTCTATAGAGAGCGACTCTCATCCTTTTGATTAGCATTGTTTCTGTTGGGTTGTGCAGATTAATTCACTGAATTTCTACAAAGTATGTTATATCCGCTTGTTAAGTGTGACATCATGCGAAGTGGCTTCTGGGTCCAAGCGCTTTATCAAACTGTATGGGGAGACTCAACAAATGGTAATAATAAACGTTTACAAAGCGATGTATTACTTTCCAAAATCACAATATGTATGTCCGAGCCTAATATCCGATGGCCAGAAAGTGATTAATCTTTTACAAATTGTTAAAATGACAGTGGTGCAGTGGGTAGCCTCGGCTGGGTCAGTTGGCATTTCTGTGTGGAGTTTGCATGTTCTCCCCGTGTTGGCGTGGGTTTCCTCCGGGTGCTCTGGTTTCCCCCACAAGTCCAAAGACATGCACTATAGGTGAATTGGGTAAGCTAAATTGTCCGTAGTGTGTGTGAATGAGTGTGTATGGGTGTTTCCCAGTGATGGGTTGCAGCTGGAATGGCATCTGCTGCGTAAAACATATGCTGGATAAGTTGGCGGTTCATTCCACTGTGATTAATAAAGGAACTAAGCTGAAAAGAAAATGAATGAATGAATGAAAAAAAAAAAAAGGAAAAAAAATGAATAATAAGTATGTATTCATATATTATTGCTCAGCTGAAGAATCAAAAGAGTTAAGCCAGCAGGTAATCTAAAAAGGGGCGCCACACCTTGTCAAAGGTCTTTAAAGAACCAGTAAATGATAGTCTAATCTTTTCCAATTTAATGCAAGTAAACACTTCTTTTATCCATGCATCAAAAGAGGGTGGAGAGACGTGTTTCCACTTTAACAGGATGAGACGTCTTGCTAGTAAAGTGGTAAAAGCTAAAGCCTTTCGGACCTTTACTGAAAGGTTAGCATCTACTCATTCATTCATTCATTTTCTTTTTGGCTTAGTCCCTTTATTAATCAGGGGTCACCACAGCGGAATGAACCACCAACTTATCCAGCATATGTTGGACCAACTTATCCAGCAACCCATCACTGGGAAACACCCATACACTCCCATTCACACACATACACTACGGACAATTTAGCTTACCCAATTCACCTATAGCGCATGTTTTTGGACTGTGGGGGAAACCGGAGCACCGGGAGGAAACCCACGCCAACACGGGGAGAATTTGCAAACTCCACACAGAAAACGCCAACTGACCCAGCCGAGGCTCGAACCAGTGGCCTTCTTGCTGTGAGGTGACAGCGCTACCCACTACGCCACCGCGCCGTCCGTTAGCATCTACTGCCAACCCAAAAATGGTCAGAAGTGGATTTGTATCCAGATCTATGTCGAACGCATCTTTCAAAGCTTTGCTTTATTTGAGTCCAGTAATCAAATACTTTAGGGCATTCCCACAACATGTGGATGAGATCCGCTGGTGATTGCTTGCTCCTATTCACGTGAGATTTTATGCATGCTTATGACAACTGTTATTTGCTTATTTATTTTAAATGCAAAGATGACATTGTTTGTTATGACAGCTTGACATAAATGCATCACAACCTGTCTTTATCTTTGTCATGACCACTTGACATTACCAAAACAACATAACTTGTCATAAACCTGTCATAAACATGATTATCATGAGGCATTATAATTGTGTCATGAATATTTTTCTGATCACGTTTTCACTGTATTTGTCATTAAAATGTCTCATTAAAAGCGTCGTTACTCTGTCAAATAATTTTTAACTGCGTCGTTATTATTATATGGCATTTTAATGACAAATTCAGCTTGTGTCACTGTGGTTGAGGTCAAAAAAATATTAATGACGCTGTTATAAAATAAAATTCATGACATTTATAACAGCTTCATGACAGTCATGTTTATGACAAATTTATGACAAGTTTTGATGTCTTGGTAATGTCAAGTTGACATGACAATGACAAAACCAGGTTGTTTATGTCATAACACACAATGTCATCTTTGCATTTAAATAGTCATAACTGAGCACTAAATGTCATATGTGTGCATAAACTCTCATTCACATTCATAACATGTGTTATGTCATGTAATTATAAAGGTTTCATGACAGTCTTATGAACACCCCTTCAAGTAAAGTGTTACCATAGTGGATAACAAAACTTGATTTTAATAAACATCCATATTATAAATAATTAAAAAAAACAACGAAATGCCTTTTCCATTTAGAAATACATTAATAATATGATATAATAATGATAAAATGAAAGCATCTCTTTTCCCAGACTCATGCTTTAGGATGTGAGCTGGTCAAGAAGATCAAACAGAGTAAATCCACCCGAGTCAATCATCTTGCTTTTCTCTGTGCTTCAAACTTGGGTATTAGAAAGTATTTGAATCTTTCCAAATGATGCACATCACCTTTCAGTATGTCAGATAGCTTGACCCAGCGCAGGATTCTGTTCATTATATGAGTCACTGAGGCCCAAATGGCCGTGTTTCTTGAGAATTAACTATTTTGTGTGCATGTGTGTGTTTTTTTTGGTCAGGTGTAAAGGACCTGCGGAGAGAGAAACAGACACCATGGACACCTTTGTGGATTCCTCCTGGTACTATTTCAGATACACTGACCCTCAGAACCCGCTGAGGTAAGGAAAGCGTCTCCGTCTGCTCTCTGTCTGACCCAGCAGGTGTTTGGGTGCACAGCGACCCAGTCTGAGTCGTTTCACTTCAACAAAACTGACTGCGAAATGTCACCGCATTGACCCTGCACACAATCTCATCAACACAATCAATAGCAGAGTCACACATTAGCGCAGCGCAGACTCAACTAGAAGCAAATGTTTGGAAGCCACATTTTTATCTAAATGAATTTGCTTGAAAAGTTAAAGAGCCCCTATTATGGGTTTTTGAAAATGACATTCTACGCAGTGTGTAACACAACACTAAGTGAATGAAAACATCCAGCTGAGGTTTAAATCTGAAAGTGCACCGTGTTTAAAACTATTGATTCTTTAACGAAATAGTTGACTCAGAGTCGAATGAATGAATCGATTTGGGTTTGGATCTTTTGCTTGAACGCGTCGACGTCGATACGGTACCGATCACCAAATATGTAGTTCCAGATCCGGTAAAATGTGAACGCGCGCCTTTGCCTTCAGACACTAGTGGAGCGTGGGGGATCACGGGACTGATCATGACGCGAAGATGACGATCACTGACTGATGGAGATTCGGCTGCGGGGAATAAAGGGTTAAAGTTCATTTTCACAACGACATCACAGCATAGCCAACCTTGTGCTGTGTTTGTTCCTGTCATATTTCTGATTTTTTTTTTTTTTTCAAAACAGTTCAGAACAAAACAAAAAAAACCAACACATTTTCAAAGGAACATGGAAAACAAAAAAGACATACAATATAAGTTTCAAAGGTCACCGAATACAATCTTATTTACATTCGTATTTATGGTTGATAAAATGTTACTATATACAATTTTGTTAAGGGTTACGTATCAAAGATCAACAGGCTCCAGATATAAATAAATAAAAGCACCACAGTAAAATTAAAACATTACATTTCTTCTCAACCATTTACCCCAATATGCAGAAATTTTATAGGCTTGTTGTCTCAAGGAAAATGTCAGTACTTCCATATCGTACACCTCTTTTACAATATCATGCCATTCACCTACAGATGGAGGATCTTCCTTGAGCCATTTCTTTGTAATGGCCTTTTTGCTAGTTGTTAGTAGTGTATTAAGAAGATATGCATCATTTTTTATTATTTTTGAAGAATAAATTCCCAGGTACATAGTTTTAAAATTACACTCCAGATTCAATCCCATTATTGCATTTATCTCTTTATTCAAATCTTGCCAATAGGTGTGTATAATATTACAATCCCAAAATATGTGGAAATGATCAGCCAATGCATTTCCACATTTTCTCCAGCATTCACCAGTTTTTTGATCTCTAGTTTGGAAATATTTTATTTTAGGTGTCGTAAAGAACCTGATTACATTTTTCCAAATAAATTCCCGCCATGAATCTGAGTTAATTGTGATCATCTGTGTTTCCCAAATAGTTAACCATTCTTCATTTGTTATAATTATGTTGGCTTCCTTTTCCCATTTCTGTTTTATATATCATATTTTTGATACAATAACCTACGCTGCAATGCGGGATTCGCCGGCCGTTTGCTATTAAAGGAAGGAACAGCAGAGACTATTATGTATGGGACTTATGGCAGGGACTTTGTCAGTAACTGTTGGAGTTCATATGGACCAGTTTCTTCTTCCTCCGGATCATAACATATAAGTAATTAAAATTGTTGCCTCGTTTTGTGTAGTTTGCAAAATATGTGTTTCATTGTGTGTTATAAGTGGTAATCGCCCCGTGCATCTTGTAATCTATTATAGAGCAGTGCTTGTACTGTATCTCTCAGGTTAAATCTGTATGGGGCTATTTACATTTTGCGTCCAAAACCACGTTGAAAACGCGACGCGTGCTTCTTCCTTTACCGATTTAAATGCGTTTCTGAACTCGTGATCCTCTGCTGTTTGTCTTTGCTATGGCCACCATCAGCTGTTCATACACACACGGCGTGGTCAATTTTCAAAATAGTTCAGCTTTTGCCACTGTGTGGATTAATACTGAATGTGTGTCGTTGTTATTACTTGGGGTTAGGGTTAAGAGTAGAGGAATATGCTGGTGTTTAACTGGATTGCTTTATTGCATTCCTGCATTGGGCTCACACATACTCTCTGCTACTTCATAGCTGTGGTGGGCATTTCTCTCTTTCTCACGCTGAACGCAGTCGACCAATCGCAACAGACTGGGTCATCGGTCCAATCAGCGCAGATTAGCATCGTGCTAAGGAGGGGTTTGGGAACAAATGAATCACTGAACAAATCATATGGGAGTCGTTGGGATAATTAGGTAAAAATAAATGCATATTATAAGACGATGAAAGTGTTTTTTGACCTTGCATGCATATCAGCCTGTTGTTGGAGACCCCCAAAACCAAAATATGACCATTTATAATGCAAAATATGGGCTCTTTAACAAAAAAGTTTTTAAAAAAAGTTATGGGTTTATGGTCATGTAGAATGATGCATTAATATGTGCTGCATAAATAATACTGCCAATATGCTAGTAAAATGCATGCTAATAAGCAACTAGTCAATACTGAATCTATGTGTTCCCTAATCTAAAGTGTTACCAAAATGTCATCATTTCGAAATCAACTCTTAGGCCGCTCTTTTTATAAAACAAATTTTTTGCATTTGCATTAATTATGAAAAGTACATTTCTGCCTACTGGTGTCTCATAAACTGTTGCAGTTCATTGCCGATCATTGTGTCGATCAGATTTTTAAAAGATCAGATAATTAAAATTAATTTTTGTGATTTTTACATATCAAAATGACCGATATTGGGGTGTAATTTCCAGAAGCGCTTTGTCATTAATGCAGTTGTTATGTAACATTTGTTATTATTATATCTGTATTGTTGTCTTCAGCCCGTTACAGATGTGTGTGCTGGGTTTGATTTTGGAGGCTTTTGCTTTATGGGGAGCTGAACATGCTGCCTGTGAAATCCAGAAAGTTATTGCAAAATAATCCCAGAATCTTCAGGGTGCAGTCCTGCTGGGGTTTATCGTGGGATAATAAATAGCTGGATGTGCATTACTCTGCAAGCGTCAAATGTGAAAATGTTTTTTTTTAAGCAAAGCAATAAAAATGTAACCATATTTTCTTCACTGTACATTACACTCTTAAAAATGCTAGGTTTATTAGATCAATTTGTGTTGCAACATGAAGGAATTAAGTTAACTTATTCGTTTTTGCTAATTTAAGTGCATTGAACATAAAACAATGAAGTTGTCCCCCCCAAAAAACTGAGGAATTGTGTTGTTTCAGCTCATTTTAAATAAGTATTTTGAACAAACAGCAAACATCATTTTTTGAGTGCATGTGGTTTTTTTTCTGAGCAAAAAATTATGAAAGTCATAAATGTTTCTCATTATTTACATTGAAAGGTCAGTAAAATGTTATTCGGTGTAGCTAGAGTTCATATATATATATATATATATATATGCACACATACACTCACCGGCCACTTTATTAGGTACACCTTACTAGTACCGGGTTGGACCCCCTTTTGCCTTCAGAACTGCCTTAATCCTTAGTGACATAGATTCAACAAGGTACTGGAAATATTCCTCAGAGATTTTGGTCCATATTGACATGATAGCATCAATTGGTACTAATAGACCCAAAGTGTGCCAAAAAAATATCCCCCACATCATTACACCACCACCACCAGCCTGAACCGTTGATACAAGGCAGGATGGATCCATGCTTTCATGTTGTTGATGCCAAATTCTGACCCTACCATCCGAATGTCGCAGCAGGAATCGAGACTCATCAGACCAGGCAACGTTTTTCCAATCTTCTATTGTCCAATTGTGGTGAGCCTGTGTGAATTGTAGCCTCAGTTTCCTGTTCTTAGCTGACAGGAGTGGCACCCGGTGGTCTTCTGCTGCTGTAGCCCATCCGCCTCAAGATTGGATGTGTTGTGCATTCAGAGATGCTCTTCTGCAGATCTCGGTTGTAACGAGTGGTTATTTGAGTTACTGTTGCCTTTCTATCAGCTGGAACCAGTCTGGCCATTCTCCTCTGACCTCTGGCATCAACAAGGCATTTGCGCCCACAGAACTGCCGCTCACTGGATATTTTCTCTTTTTCGGACCATTCTCTGTAAACCCCTAGAGATGGTTGTGCGTGAAAATCCCAGTAGATCAGCAGTTTCTGAAATACTCAGACCAGCCTGTCTGGCACCAACAACCATTTTTAGAAATGATTAGAAATTTGCGTTAACGAGCAGTTGGACAGCTGTACCTAATAAAGTGGCCGGTGAGTGTATATATATATATATTCAAGATAAAAGTTTGTATTTACATAATATATAAGTCTGTACTAATCAAACGAAATAACTTAAGATCACAATGCAGAAAATAGTACACCTCAATAATGAAATATAAATACAATTTTAATAACTTGTAAAGAGAGAGAGAGAGAGAGAGAGAGAGAGAGAGAGCAAACCATAAAAATGATTCAATTCTGTTTACATTTTGTAGTTGTTTTTTTTTTTTTTGCAACACCTCATTTCTATTTCTAAAGATCTTTGGTGACCAAACTCTTATTTTAATGAGTAAACTGTTTTGTTTAAATGCATCAAATATATTGGCTATATTCACTGAAAAAATGCATAAAAATATAAATTTTCAAAAGGGGGTGTACTCATTTATGCTCAGCACTCTGTGTGTGTAATATCCAAAATACTCAAATATTTCAATTGTGGGACAATCATTCATTCATTCGTTTTCCTTCAGCTTAGTCCCTTTATTAATCAGGGGTTCGCCACAGCGGAATGAACCGCCAACTTATCCAGCATATGTTTGACGCAGCGGATGCCCTTCCAGCTGCAACCTATCACTGGGAAACATCCATACACACATACACTACGGACAATTTAGCTTACCCAATTCACCTATAGCGCATGTGTTTGGACTGTGGGGGAAACCGGAGCACCCGGAGGAAACCCACGCCAACACAGGGAGAACATGCAAACTTCACAGAGAAATACCAACTGACCCAGCCGAGGCTCGAACCAGCGACCTTCTTGCTGTGAGGCGATTGTGCTACCCACTGCGCCACCGCGTCGCCCGTGGGACAATTAATTAAATTTAATTATATACTTTATATAATAATATAAGGCATGAATACTGATTTGAGAAATATTACCTGCTAATTATCTCAGTGAACAAAACGAACAGTTCAACGGTTTTAACGCACACATTCCACCCAATCAGAACAAAGCATTCCCGATATAAGCCAATGAACATTTGCTAATTAAAGTATTTGAATATTTAAGATTACTTTGATGCTAATTTTAATAATGCACACAATATAGTGCCTGTAAAACGTTTGGGGTCCGGCAACTTAAGTTGTTACTAAATCTCAGTATTATGTGGCTCTAACTCAATTTTGTGAGTTAGATTTACTGTTATTTTTCCTCTGTGTTTATCGTTTTGGTTTTTAAGTCTCCTTTCAGAGTGCGTCTGAATGTGACGTCTGTGTAAAGTGTTCTGGAGTGTGTGTGTGTGTGTGTGTGTGTGTGTGTCTGTCTGTGTGTGAGCGCCTCCTACTGGACGCTCTGAGTGTTTTCTGCTGGTCCCGCAGGCCTTTCGAGCGGTCTCAAGCTGATCACTGGATGCCGGTGGATGTGTATATCGGGGGAAAAGAGCATGCAGTGATGCATCTCTATTACGCTCGATTCCTCAGCCACTTCTGCACAGACCAGAGCATGACTGCACACAGGTAACGCACACACATATACACACACTCACAAACCAACACACACACACACAAACATACATACAAACAAAAGTAAACACATATAAACATATACACACAAACACACAAACAAGAATACACACATATAAACACGCAGAGACAGTGATACAAACCTACACACACATGAACATACAAAAACACACACACACGCATATACAAACACACAAACACAAATAAACATGTAAATACACACACACACACACACCCACACCCACACATGCAAACATACAAACACACACACGTAAACATACAAATACACACACAGGCACAAACACACACAGACACACAAACGTACAAACACAAATACACACATATAAACACGCAGAGACAGTGATACAAACCTACACACACACACACTAACATAAACAAACACACACACACACACACACACACACATGCATGCATAAACAAACATACAAACACAAATACACACACATACACACAAACACGCACACTCACAAACCAACACACTCTTAAAATACTCACACACATATACAAACACAAATAAACATGCAAATACACACACCCCCACACATGCAAACACAAAAACACACGTAGACATACAAATACGCACACAAGAACAAACATACAAACACAAATACACACATATAAACACAGAGACAGTGATACAAACCTACACACACATTAACATACAAATACGCACACACTTACACACACGCACACTCACAAACCAACACACAAATACACATAAACACACACACACAAACATGCAAATACACACACACACCCACACATGCAAACATACAAACACAAATAAACACACACACTAGCAAACCAACACACATACAAACACACACATACGTAAACATACAAATATGCACACAAGCACAAACACACACAGACACACAAACATACAAACACAAATACACATAAATACACACACTCATAAAACAACACACACACAACCCCAAAACACACACACACACACATACACTTACAAACATGCAAGCAAAAATAGACACACAAACACATACACACACAAACATACAAACAGAAATACACAAACGCAGGCACATACACACACACACACACACTAACAAACCAACACCATTAAAACCACACAAGCAAACATACAAATACACACACACACACACAAATACACTCAAACACACATATACACTATAAATGTTAAATAAAACAAAATATTACAAAAACACACATATACACATGCAAACACAAACATACAAATACACACACACACAAATACACAAACGTACACATTCACACACACACACACACGCATACACACAGACACACACAGGTATGTTTTTAAACCTGTGTTGTCAGTTTTGAGTGTTTGATGTGGACTGTAGGTTTGTCACATGTTTTACCGTGTTTACTTGTCGAGTGTTGATTACTGCTTCTTCGGTTCAGGGAGCCGTTTAGGAAGCTACTGGTTCAGGGGCTGATAAAGGGACAGACTTTCAGACTGGAAGACACTGGACAGTACCTGAGGAAAGAGGATGTTGATTTCACAGGTGTGTGTGTGTGTCTGTGTGTGTGTCTGTCTGTGTGCATGTCAGTACGAGGATATAAAGTACAGTAAGCAAGTGTCTACACTGTGTAGGGACCTATGATCGGAACACAGCCTGGGTCTAAACTGGTCCCTTATTGTTGCCAGGCAACAATACAACAGATTTGCAATGGCTTCAAATGCGCCTGTAAATTCTGTGAGCTTTAATTCATGTGTGTAAACAGTTTAGAGGAGAAATATTTCAGGTGTACATGTGATCTTTATATATATATAATTTGTAGTGCGAGCACTATTTCTGATGTGTATATATATATACACACATATACACTCACCGGCCACTTTATTAGGTACACCTTACTGGTATAGTACCAGATTTGTCGGCTGCACATCCATGATGCAAATCTCCCGTTCCACCACATCAAACAAATTCTGACCCTACCATCTGAATGTCGCAGCACAAATCGAGACTCATCAGACCAGGCAACGTTTTTCCAATCTTCTATTGTCCAATTTTCGGACCATTCTCTGTAAACCCTAGAGATGGTTGTGCGTGAAAATCCCAGTAGATCAGCAGTTTCTGAAATACTCAGACCAGCCTGTCTGGCACCAAAAACCATGCCACGTTCAAAGTCACTTAAATCCCCTTTCTTCCCCATTCTGATGCTCGCTTTGAACTGCAGCAGATCGTCTTGACCATGTCTACATGCCTAAATGCATTGAGTTGCTGCCATGTGATTGGCTGATTAGAAATTTGTGTTTACGAGCAGTTGGACAGCTGTACCTAATAAAGTGGCCAGTGAGTATATATATATATACTGTAAATCAAAAGATATCAATGGGAATTAGGCTGCCGTATCCTAAATACCCAGAATGCATTGCGCTGTAATGACACATTCCCATTGTCTGTTAATTCTTGATTTGACGTTCATCGTAGCTGAATCACACTGCAGCAAAGAGCCTGAAATCTTCAAATTAGAAGGAAAATTTGATCACAATGGCCATTAATGATAATGGTAACTATGGTATGGTATGATGTGGTAACTAATAACCTTCACTTTTCCACATTTGATTGTAATGCAATAATGTGCACCTTTTGTAAAGCTGCTTTGAAACAATAATTACTGTGAGAAGCAGTATACAAAGAAACTTGAATTGAATTGGATTGAATAATGAGCTGTCAGTGAACATCTCAAAACAACCATCAAAGACCAAATCGAGGCTGAAGTCACACAGTGTGAGCAGGGCTTTAGAGTGAGAACCCTGTTAGGCTTCTTTCACACTGCAGGCAGATGTGGCCCAAATCTGATTTTTTTGACTCAGATCTGTTTTTGTCTTGACCGTGTGAACAGCTCAAACCGCAAGGAATCTGATCTTTTTAATTCAGATTTGTGCCACTTTCACATGTGGTATTAAATCAGACACAGATCTGATGTTTAATTTTGTACTTTTGCGCATGCGGGTCACTTTAGGACCGTGATCAGATCACACTGGAAACCTGATACTGGCCACATTTATAACAACAATGTGAACAGCTATGCAAAACAAATCTGATATGTGAAAACATCAGATTTGAGCACTAATCCTCGCAGTGTGAATGTCCATTTGTGACTGGAATGTTGTGGCATGTGATGGTGTAAATGTAAAATAAAGCTTTCTGCTGGTCTCTGACAGGTCGAGATCCGGTGGAGAAGAGCAGCGGGCGGCGACTGACGGTCACGTGGGAGAAGATGAGCAAGTCTAAACACAACGGTGTGGACCCGCAGGAGGTGCTGCAGCAGTACGGCATCAACACCCTGCGCCTCTACCTGCTGTACGCCGCCCCTCCAGAGCAGGACATCCTGTGGGACGTCAAGAGTGAGTGCTGAAAATAACCCATTCTAATGACCCATTCATCTGCTCCATGCGTTTCAGAGCCAGAGGACGAACATATTAGTGTTGGGGATCTTTAAGGACTTCACAATACTCATCAGATTCCAGTTCTGGGAGTCACGATTTGATTACAAAAAAGATTTGACCTGTATTTGTCACTATTTCTTAGGTTGTGCAAATCCATCTTTGTATGTTTCTATGCTTTTGTTTATGATTGGAGTCTATTTAAGACAGTGCTGCCATCTTAATAATGATTTACTTTAGTAACAAAGTTATATTCAGTATAAACAAACACTGAACAGAACACTGAAACACCAGATTACAAAGCAGTTACTGTATTAAGAACTTTCACATAAGTTGCCTTTTAATACTTTATTGTATCTGCACCTTGAGTTGCCAGAAAGGTGCCTTTAAGTAAAATGTATTATTATTATTATTATTGTTATTATTATCATTTGTGTGCAGCTGATGCCATCCCGGGGGTGCTGCGCTGGCAGTCACGTCTTTGGGGTCTGGTCAGCAAGCTGAGAAGTGTCCGCGAGGGTCCAGACACCCCTAACCCATCCATCCTGAACAAGAGAGAGCGCTCAGAGGCCAAGAAGATCTGGGACAACAAGAACTACACCATCACACAGGTGAACACTCCCACATTTACTTACTTACCTACTCACTCTCAGGGCCATTTTATATCGAAGTTGATATTTAGTCGCACCATATTGGTGTTTCGTAACATCTGGTTTTTACGAGGTGAGTTGTTATCTGGAGGACCAGGATATACACACCAGGCTTGTAGCCAGCCTAGTGAAAGGGGGGGTTCTTTTTCTCTAAAAGTGGACCTTTTTTGCGATTTATTTTTTTTATTTTGTTATTATAAATTTTTTTCACATTTTGTATTTGATTAAGAAGTTTAAATACAGCATTGTGGTGACGTTTTCTGAATTATTCTGTGCTGGATTAGCTTGTCTTCTGGAATCATGTGCATGCTTTTTGCAGTAACAAAAATAATGACTTTTTTAAAAAATGTTTTGTCAAGTTGCTTACTAAGATCATGTGCACATTTTGTCAGTCCAAACACACACTACGTTTTTTCATCTTTATGCGGACTTCCCCTAGAGGTAGACATATGGGGAAATTCAATAATGCAATATGTTGTGATAATCAATATGCACAATATTGATAACAATTATTTTAACTTTTAGAGTGCTTTTTAAATATATTCAGATTGTATTAGTGGTTGTTCATCACAGCAGCACATGCTTGAATATTTAATAGGTGATTTATATTCAAACAGACATTATTATTTAAACATTTTCATATAATATGGCATGCGAAGTTCTTACTTAGGCTTTTTGTTCGTTAACACATGTTTTATGCTTATAGTAAATATTTATTTATTTATTTATTTATTTATTTTGCACTTTACGTGTGTTTGGCTGTAAAAGTGCACCTACAGGTGTTTCTCTAAACAGGCCCAGACCACCTTCTGAAGTTTTCGGATTTATATCCGTGACGGGAATAGCGCCTTTTGCTGTGAAGTGACAGCTGATGGCCGAGGACTCCGTTTGGTAGTAAAGCCTTCATCGGACAGTTATTTTCAAAACATTCATGGCAAAAATAGGGAATGGGAGGTCACGGGACTAATCAATATTGCCCAATATACAGGACATCCCGGCTAATTTGGCCAGTTAGTCTAGAACCTCATGGTAGCGACAGATTCTCATCTGTCAGGAAGTAGGTAACGTTAGCCTTACCCTGTTGTCTTTTTGAACATATGTTCAATATTTTGCAACAATGACGCTGCTGTCTGCTTTCTCCTTCCGTCTCTCTTTCTAAAAAATATCTATTTTTTAAATTACATAAAATAATCAAAAGGACAAATTCTGGACCTTTTGGCCGTGGGGGGTGGGTCGTTCGAACCACCCGAACCCCCCCTGGCTACGGGCATGCACACATACACTACGGACAATTTAGCTTACCCAATTCACCTACAGCACATGTCTTTGGACTGTTGGGGAAACCGGAGCACCCGGAGGAAACCCACGCAAACACGGGGAGAACATGCAAACTCCACACAGAAATGCCAACGGACCCAGCCGAGACTCGAACTAGCGACCTTCTTGCTGTGAGGCGACAGCGCTACCCACTGCGCCACCGTGTCGCCCCCTCCCACATTTACACCTATATATAAATGCTTTGGCTTTATCTTCACCTTCTGGAGGTTAAGGGTGCACTCACACTATGCTATCCGAACCGTGCCCAGGCGCGTTTCACGATTCGTTTGAGAAGTGTGAGTGCTCCGAATCGGGCTCAGGTGCGGTTCAGTTGGCCGGCCCTGGCCCGCTTGGAAGAGGTGTGCCAGAGCGCGGTTCGGTTGGGTTTTGGTGTGGTACGCTTGTAGTGTGAGTGCAAAGTGCGCCTGAGCCCGAAACTGAAGACGCGACGTCACTTTTAAGGGACTGCTTCGGCACGGTTCAAGGCAACTGTACCTAGTGTGAGCACGCCCTAAAATGCACTTTTACTGGTTGTAGCTGTAGTAAACAACATGATGCTTAGGACATATTTGAGTATTAGGAGTTTGTGATTTTTATTGTCTGAATTGTTGTTTTTAATGATGTGCAAGCTGATATTATGAAGACATTATCTGCATGTCTGGAGAGTTCAGAAGCTTTGACTGCATGTTGAAGCGCCAACCTGATTTCACCAAGTAGGACAATGTTCCTGGATTAACATCTATGTTGATCCTGGAACAACATTCTAATCAGCCAATCAGAATTAAGGGATATGTTTACCATTTATGTTAAGTTTAGGCTTACGGTTAGGTTTATGCACTTCTACATGATTGCTATCCAACTATTATTAGCCTCTGATTTTGGAAATAATTTACAGTTATGGTTGGGTTTAGGGGTAGGGAATGGGTATGGATTACATTTTCCAACAAAAATGACGTTCCAGGATCAACATAGATTTTAATCCAGCATCGCATCGTACTTGGCAAAATCATAACGTGCTTGTTGAAGACTTTTAGCAATGCAGAATGTGAATATAGTTCAGAGTTATTTATGAAAGCAAACAAACTCCTGTATGGGTTTGCGTTTTTATATAAGATGATGTAGTTCAGGAATATCACTCAGGTAGTGTCACTCAAGTGTCGTTTTCCTGAATATCAGCACCATTATACCAATGTAATACTGATTTTTATATCAACAATAAGAAGTTTTTATTCCGTGAGTTACATTTTATGCACAATATTACCTTTTTTTCCCTGATTAAAGCATTTCCAAATATTGTTTTTCAACAAAGAGTGTGTGTGAGTGTGAAGTTTCAGCTCAAAATACCACACTAATAATGTTTTCTAACTCTCTGAAACTGTCCCTTTTAGGCTTTCATCCTAATTGTGCCGTTTTGGTGACTGTCGCTTTAAATTCAAGTGAGATTGTGCTCATTTTAAAAGAGGGCGGAGCTACAGATGCCTGTGTGTCAGCATAGTGGCAGATTAAAAAACAAGACTAACGTCCTATGCTAGTGACGGAGAGATGGTCACTAGTGGGCGGGGCTTTCCCCCTCTGATGACACGTACAAAGGGAGAATGTCAATCAAAGTGTTTCTGCAGACAACTTTATCAACTGTGATTATAAACAATAGAATTAATTCATTTTGACCATTAGAGTCAGCTTATATTCACACACTGCTGACACACAACTGGGTTTAAACCCCTTATAAAAGTGATTTCTAAGTTTTCAGCTCCTATACTATCGAAATAATTCCATATAAATCAGCTTTTTTGTTTTGTTTTTGCAAAATTACATGCAGAAATAGCAAAAAAAAAAAAAAAAAAAAAAAAGTCTGCAGATTCTGTCTGGCCCTGAATATAACTATTGATATAACTACACTGAAAAAAAATTATTAATTGGATTTACTAAATTATTTTAAGGTAAGTGGTTGCAAACAATTTC
>CAIGQV010019270.1:8314792-8342334 GCA_903798115.1 Danio jaintianensis
GTGAGTAAATGATGACAATTTTCATTTTTATGTGAACTCTCCTTTTAATTTATACCAAAAAGTTTTGCTAATTGAAGATGCAAATTAACAAGAATATCATAAAGACTTTGGCTCATGAGTCATATTGAATTATAGGGCCCTATCATACACCCGGCGCAATAAGGCGCAAGACGTGTATGGCACTATTTGTTGCTATTTTCAGACCAGCGCAACCCTAATTTTCACGTTTTGCACCACGTTGTTTAAATAGCAAATCCATTTGCACCATTTTGTGGACTTATGGGTGTGCTGGTCTATAAAGAGGGTGTGTTAAGGCTGACTGAAAGTCCAGCACAGAGCGCGTTAGTTATGCGCCTATGCGGGTTCAAACGCTTATGCATTGCTTAATACACACAGGATGTACAGCAACACACAAATATCTTTACATGTGAAAAAATTAAAGGATTAAAATGTTACAAAAATTATTATTTTCTACATAAATAATAAAAACCACTGCCTCCATGCCTTCTTCACCTCAGGGGGCTTTTTCAGTTTATTCATGACAATCTGCATTTGTATAATGTTATTATTAGTATTTATTATATGCATATTTATATTTGTTCCTTTAGGGCCGTAGCCCTGCACAGTTTAGTTCCAACCCTGCTTCAACACACTTACCTGTAGGTTTCAAAGAAGCCTGAAGGACTCAATTAGTTTGATCAGGTGTGTTTAATTAGGGTTGGAACTAAACTGTGCAGAGCTCCGGCCCTCCAGGAACTGGCTTTGACACCTGTGCTATAGGGCATAAGAATAGGACGTGTGTTTGGATATAACTCAGTTTTTTGACCACACTTCGTTATTATTGTTCATTTGTATCGTTTGCTGGAAATTAGAACTGAATTTAGAAATAGTTTTGAAACAAATCTTTGCGCTTAACAAACAAAATTAAATATGTAGGCTAATGGATGTGTTCAGTGGAGAGAGTACAACACCGTTTTCTTACTCCACCAAAGTAAAGGAGTAAAGTAAAGAGGCCGAATGGAGGAGGCTGGTTCTTTATCCTCGCGCTGCAGATGCTCTGTTGAACTGTTTTCTCGCTAGTGAAGCGTTCAGTTTTTCCACTTACAAAGTCCGCCATGTACATAGCAAATGCGCCATGGCGAGACGCAACTGACTCTTAAAGGGAATGTGAGATGAGACTCTGATTGGTTTATTGCACGTTATGCTCAAAACACACCCATAGCTCATTAAGAGAATAAACACTACCCTGTTAGACCATGCGCCGGGGCACAAACCGTACTTTTCCATCCTTAAAAAAGCTAAAGTGGATTCGGACACGCCCTTAATGCGTTTGCACCCTGCGCTTTAGACCATTAAAATAGAGCCTAAAGTTTTCTTCCAGTTTTTTTTTATAAAGTTTTCTTCTTAATCTAATGAGAAATATTTAATGAATTAATTTCATTTCAGACTAGGTTCAATGGAAATACGTGCTTCAGCCTACATTTTTGCAAATCGTAAAATACATCAGATGACAAATCCACTAGAGGGCGCTTTGTTAATTTTTTGTACATTTTTCCAATCTGAAATATGTTACTTTTAGTACACCTTGTTGTATGTTTTATCTAAAAACTGCAGTCAAACATAGGTGTATAACATGTATAATTGAGTATTTATGAATTAAGATACAAATGAACAAGTATATCATAAAGACTTTGGCTCATGTGTCATATTGAATTAAAGTTTTCTTCTTAATCTAATAGGAAATGTACATTTAATCAAATATGCTCCTGTGTGTTTCATGTGTAGGTAAAAAGTTGATAAAAGAAAACAAATAGTTGGACCTTTTGTGTGTGTCTCTTAACATTTTATTTAATTAATTCATTTTATTTTAGCCTAGGTTCAGTGGAAATACATGCACAATTTTCGTTGCACATTTCAGACGACAAATCCACTAGAGGGCGCTTTGTTCATTTTTTTGTACATTTTTCCAATCTGAAATGTTACTTTTAGTACACCTTGTTGTATGTTTTATCTAAAAACTGCAGTCAAACATAGGTGTATAACATGTATAATTGAGTATTTATTAATTAAGATGCAAATTAACAAGAATATCATAAGGACATAATTTACGAATTGTCTATTTTGATTTCATGATGCCTTTAATGCTTGTGTATTAACTTTAATTGTAACTCTATTGTCATCAATACTTGTTTCTCCTCAGATCAATAATAAGGCCTGTGGGGAAGTATCGGTACCTCGTGAAGTGGCTCAGGACATCCAGAAGCTGCAGGAGCTGGTATTGAACAGTCCTCTGGGGACCCGTCTTCTCTCGGACCGTACCATTAAGAAAGCCATCCTCTCGCCCCGAACTCCCCTTATTAATTTTCTGGTGGACGAATGAGAGATGGCACATTTTAAAATGTACCTGACTGGAGTCCCAGAATGAACCCTACGAAAAGGAGGACACAGTATACAGAGATGACTTTCACTTTAATCAGATGTTCTGCAGAAATGAAGTCAAAACAACAACTGCTAAATAAAGGGAGTTTTAGGTGATCTCAGCTATTATGGGAAATGTTTCGTCTTGGACTCCAGGCCGGGGCTGGCAGCGCGAGTGTTTTGTAGCTATTTCTGAAGAGCCAGTTTTAGCCTGAGATTACAGCACCTCCTGCCTGAAATGGAGATGTGGAGGTCACACTGTGCTTTCAGACAACAGCAAGATTCCTGCTGGCTCTGATCATCACCTCATCAAACCCTGCTTCAGTGACTGGATCAATGACCGTCAACTGTCTACAGGTGTCTTCAGGTGTGTCAGATAATTCTGGAAGTCATATTTAATTTCAGTGGGGATGGAATAAATCGTGTGTGTGTGTGTGTGTGTGTGCGTGCGTGCGTGCGTGCGTGCGTGCGTGCGTGTGTGTGGGAGGGGGGGGTGTAAAAATAAAAGTGTAAAATACAACTGGAAAGAATGGAAATGCTAGAATTCATTCAAATAATAAACCAGTCTTTCCAATAAGAAGTGGCATGCCTAGTGCTGCAGAAATGTTCAGGTTGGTCATGCAAATTTGCCAAGGGACCCATTTTTGCTAATCTGATCCCATACACAACAGATTTATTTATATGTAATTCCAATCATCTGCAGTAATTACAATCGTTTGTGCAGTGATGTGGACAAACAGCAATGCCTATACTCTGTCATGCAACTAAAATAGTGGAAAAGGTGCCATGGCATACACTGATACAATGTTAAATTGTTCTCTGCTATCTACATAGTAGGTATGTGGTTTATGTAAGTGAACAAAAAATATATATATACATATGCAATAAAATGCACTGCTACGTCAGGGTGCGGTGGGCCTCAAAATCACTTTGGATCCAAGTTTTAACGTCATTAAAAATATACTTGTAGTGTTTATATCACTCCAATATGACTGTGAACGCACTATACCTACACACATTTATCTCCAAACAGCTTCCAAACGTTGATTTTGCATGATAGGTGCATCATAAAATCATCTTTGGGTTGGCGCTGAATAAATGTATTATTTGTGTTCATTCATTCATTTTCTTTTCGGCTTAGTCCCTTTATTAAACTGGGGTCGCCACAGCGGAATGAACCGCCACCTTATCCAGCATAGGTTTTACACAGCGGATGCCCTTCCAGCTGCAACCCATCACTGGGAAAATTATTTGTCTTTCCTGTACTTATTATTCTGACAAGCTGTGATGATTTGAGATGCTCGAAGTCACTTATTACATTAGCTCAGAGCTGGTGAATGTCTGTTTTCAAAATAAGAGTCCCACATATATTGGAAATATAAAAAGCTGTTGTTTTATCATTGTTGTAATCTCACGTGGAAACATTGTGGCCAATCAAATGAATGCATATTGATGATTAGGTAAAAGTCTACGTTAGGTTCTGATCCACATATTTTTCCGTAGTCTTATGTTTACATGAGATTTATATAAGAACGAGGAAACCATGTTGGAGGCTCATGGTATGTCATTTCCATTTACTGAACTCTTATTATTCAACTATGCCTATAGGTTTATACAGTTTTCCATGCGATGGCACTTTTAAAGGTCCCGTGAAATTAAAATAAACATTTTAAGATGTTTAGTCTGAGAGTTTTAACGATATCTATTACCTGGTGTGCTCCAACAGTGACAAAATTTGCATTTATTAGATATAAAACTGATGAAAGCATCTAAGGCTTGCAGTTTGTCACTTCCACCTAAATCGATTTTTTTCCACGTCACCTCATACTTTAGTTTCTCATCAAAATTTCTGACCAATCAAATGCTCTCTAGTGTCTGACATGCCCCGCCCCCTTTAAGATGCTTCTAATTTGATGCACTTGAGCTCAAATTCTCTCACTGGCTGTGCTGTGATAAACACTAAACACGATTGGCTGTTCTACTATATGCCCCGCCCTCTTTTCATTTTTCAATTGAGACTACGTCAAACATGCACATACGTAAAAAATAGAGTCAGACAGTTTTAGGAAAGCCCATCATTCCCTTTGGAATTGAGAGTGGAGAGACTTGAGTCATCCCGTTTCAGCACTGGAATTATTTAGCCTGCTTTTGTCAGTCTCTGCAGCCCAGCCCAATGACACACAAACACTGACACCACACTCCAGTTAGAGCCTCGCTAAATGGCTTTCAACTCTGCTGCTTTATGTGTTGAGCGTCTGACCTTCTCCAAATGCATCCGAGAAGATGTTTCTCAGTACTTGAGTGAACAAAAAGTGAGGATCTGGAATAAAGGAAGCCTTTCATGTCAACTGAAGTGTTGCGCCTTCAGGGTATTGATGTCCCGGGACACTCGCTGACAGAACCTCTGTTGTTTGGGAATGTTTTTTTGCCATGTTACTCAGTAACCACACATAATTCAGTCTGAAATTGATCCGCTCAGCTATCCCGTATGGCCTTATACAAGTGACTCACTAATACAACACTGCAGAATAATTTCCCAGAAGTCCCACATTCCTCAAATGTGCTGACTTTAAAAGGAGGAAGGGATTTTTTTGTCTTCCCTCATGTGACTTGAGAACTTGATCTTTTTAGAGTATTCATTTCCTGCATATTGTCTTTTTGTTGTTGTATTGTGTTACTGCATTCACATCCGTGGCATGTTTTTGTAGTTTCTGTTATCAACAAACATAACTACTGTCGCTGATAATTAAAATCATCAACTGAGTCAGATTTGTAGGCTGTCTTGCTTTTTCAGCTCTGCCCACACATTTTGTATAGGACTAAGATCAGGGCTTTGTGATGGTCCCTCCAAAATATTCACTCTGTTGTGCTTAAACCACATTTTAACTAATTTAGCAGTATGCTTAGGGTCATTGTCCATTTGGAAGACCCATTTGCGGCCAAGCTTTAATTTCCTGAACCGATTTTCTTGAACCGATGACCATGGCACCTTCAGGCATCTGGAAATTGTACACAAAGAAGAACCAGACTCTTTTGATTTTCCCATGTTGTCACACAAGGAAGTAATGTGTTTGAGGTTTGCCTTAAATACTAATCTACAGGTGTGCCTCCAATTTACTCAAATGTTGTCAGTTAGCCAATCAGATACTTCCAAAACCTCCACACCACCATCTTGGCTTTTTTTTAGAGGCATAGTAATCTTATTATATGTAAACTTTTGACTTTCATTCATTTTCTTTTCGCCTTAGTCCCTTTATTAATCTGGGGTCGCCACAGCGGAATGAACCGCCAAATTGTCCAGCATATGTTTTATGCAGCGGATGCCCTTCCAGCTGCAACCCATCACTGGGAAAAACCCATACACTCCCATTCACACACATACACTACGGACAATTTAGCTTACCCAATTCACCTATAGCGCATGTCTTTGGACTTGTGGGGGAAACCGGAGCACCCGGAGGAAACCCACGCCAACACGGGGAGAAGATGCAAACTCCACACAGAAATGCCAACTGACCCAGTCAAGACTCGAACCAGCGACCTTCTTCCTGTGAGGCAACAGCGCAACCCACTGTGCCACCGCGCCGCCCTTTTGACTTTCAAGAAAAGTAATAAAAAATTCTCTAAATATTCTCTCTCTCATTATTCTGCTATTAAGCAAGTAGAAACAATTTTGTTAATCCTAACTTAACTAAAAGAGAAAAAGTTTAATCACATTTAACATCTGACATTTAAAAAAAAATGGTCATGTGCCTTTTTATACAGTGTATGTAAACATCTGCTTTCAACTGTACATGCCTACATAACTTATTTGGGCACACAGTTGTCTAAATGTCATTTCAGTGCTGTGAATTAAATGTTTCATTTGCTGCCATTTGGTTCTAATTCTTTATTGGGAATGCAGTTATATCCATGTGTGGCCTACGTGGCTACATGTTTAAGAGGACTGAACTGTGCATGTATATGTTGTTTGGATGTGCTTTTAGGGGAAAGCATTTCTGAGCCTCTTACACTGAAGATAATGTTGCCGTGTAGGAATGTTTGGCTCGTAGAGCTGATCACATGAGTTGTGTTATCAATCACTTCACTTTCCTCTTCACATCTTCAGGATTTAGAGCTTTGTATACTAGAACATAATGTCTTCAAATCAGTATGTTGATTGTGATTTGGCCATCATGTTAACATCCAAATGTATTTGAATACTTTGCATTTAAATATTAAGTCGAATATTGCTTCTGAATAATTACACTCACTCAAAAATGACTTTTGCTGCTTGTTCAAACTACTAATTTAAAATGAGTTGAAACAACACTTTCAATTCTTACAATTTTTATGTTTGATAGTTTTATGTTTAATCTGCTTAAATTTGTAGAAAGTTGGCGCCAATAGCCTAGTGGTTAATTGTGCCGACATATAGCACCATGGTGCTCACAGCGACCCGAGTTTGATTCCTGGCTCGAGGTCCTATGCTGACCCTTCCCCTCTCTCTGCTCCCAGTGCTTTCCTGTCTGTCCTCCACTGTCCTATCCCAATAAAAGGTGAAAACCTCCTAAAAAAAAATAATTCGACATTTATAGAAACGATTTAGTTAACTTAATCGATTTGTTTTGGGAAACCATGAAGGAACTGCGTGGAACTCAGCATTTTTACAGTGTATGTTGCATTAGATTTTTTTGTTCATAACATTATTTTGTAGAAGGGGCGTCACAGTGGCGCAGTGGGTAGCACGATTGCCTCACAGCAAGAAGGTCGCTGCTTCGAGCCCCGGCTGGGTCAGTTGGCATTTCTGTGTGGAGTTTGCATGTTCTCCCCGTGTTGGCGTGGGTTTCCTCCGTGCGCTATAGGTGAATTGAAAAAGCTAAATTGGCCGTAGTGTATGTGTGTGAATGCAAGAGTGTATGGGTGTTTCCCAATGTTGGGATGTGGCTGGAAGGGCATCCGCTGCGTAAAACAAATGCTGGATAAGTTGGCGGTTCATTCTGCTGTGAAAAGCCGAAAAGAAAATGAATGAATTATTTTGTAGACTCAACTTTGAGAGCTAATTTGAGCTCTTGTGTAGATTAAAGACATCTACGGTAAATGAACTAAAAACAGGACATGATGTCATATGACGTGACCATAAAAGCGATGCCCTTCATACCTATTTTTTCTTGTCATAGTTGCAATGAAGCCAATTACAGCTCAGCTGTTTGGTTTTAAAAATGACATCTTAAACACAGTCCAAAAAAGCTGCTTTTTTGATCCAGATTACGACTTAGAACACCCTTAAAATCTAGAAAAAATATGTGTTGTTACATTATTTTGGTCTGAGTACATCAGGCCATAGACTTTGGGAATGACAGGAGACCAATGGCGGTAAAAAAAATAGGCCTAATAATAAAGACAAATCTTTCAGTTTTAATTAAACGTGAAAACGATGTCCTGAACTATTATTTTTTCATAAGTAAATAGCCTATAAGGCTCGTTCCTTCAACACAAATTGACTGTTTAGGAACCATCTCAAATTACTTATGCCAAATTCACTAAACTCCACTCTATAGACCATTTCATTGTGGTCATGTCTTTGGCCCATGAACATTTCCTGCTTGTTCTCAAACTATTTCATAACTGTAACAAGAGGCAAGTCAATCATAACTTAATGTTAAAACAGCTATCATAACATCATGTATCAATATGTGGCTCTGTTTGGATTATCAGAAGCTACGGAAATTAAAAATGTAAAACAGGAAATACATTGGGACCATTGTTTTTGTTTACATCCCTCAAAATGGTCTATAGCTGGATTATTTGCACGTGTTTTGTGGTGAGACAGTTCACGTCAGTGTACTTTAATCATGTGAAATTGCAACAAAACCACACGACAGCAGAGAGCATTTACACGTTTCTTTCAAGTACACGCTTTCTAGACCGCTCTCCAACTTTAAAGAGACTGATCTTGATTATTTATAGTGGGGATCCGTGAGAATCGCTGGCCACGGACGCTTTTTTTTTTTTTCTCCTCCCGAACGCGCGCGCGTGAACTGCACAGCTGGTCGCGCGCATTTGCCCATGACTCGCGCTCTTCATTCACTCTGGGACTCGGCGGGAGAAGCTCAGTCTCTCTCAACGAGAAGAGCTCACTTAAAACCTCCAGTGTGGAGAAAACTTTGTTAGACTGTGGACTTTAGATCAAGTTTTAATTTGATTTACACAAGAGCTGCCGACGAAAGTTAAAAGAGCGGCGGAAAGTTCTGCGCGTGTCCGACTATTTTGTTTTGCTGGATTTTATCCAGAATGCCGACGACCTCTTCGTCCATATAGTTCACCATCACGTTTGGGCGCTTATTTTGTACTATCATTACTGCTGGTCGGCTGTTTGACAGGATTTAATCTGATTCGTGTGATGTTTACTGTGTGGAATCGTCAACTCTTCGCTTGTACTGTGCAGTTGTGAGTCTTATTTGTGGTTTTGCACAGGTGAACGAGTTTGAACAGCTGTTCCCCGTCAGTTTTCAATGGTTTGACTTTATTCACCATTGGAGATCCTGACAGAAGTCACTGACATACTTTGTTTAGTTTCAGTGCGAGTGTGCAGTCACAAACATGGATAAATACGACGATTTGGGACTCGAGGCGAGTAAATTTATCGAGGATTTGAACATGTACGAAGCGTCGAAGGACGGTTTATTTCGCATAAAGAGAGACGCGGGAAACAACCCTGATTTTGAAGAAACCAGGAAAGTGTTTGCCTCAAAAATGACCAAAATACACATTCAGAAGCAACAGGAGGAGATGGCAAAAACCAGTTTGGCAGCAAGGATCAATGGGAGTCTGTCTAAAGTGTCGGATAACACATTCTACACCAAAGACAGACCACCCATCAATACTTGCAGACAGGGCGGTGAAGCAGCAGCTAAACCTCCCATCATGTCTGGACCAATGGTTGGCACTGCCAGCGTGACTCCATATGCATCTTATGAAGGACAAAAACATCATTCAACCATCATACAACACAATGATGGATCCAGCAGCAGGGTTTATGACAGTCCTGGGAATGCTGTTAACCTAGTACCAGTGCCAGCCCGGGCAGCACCCTCTGTCAGCCCGCCTGGCACATGGGCATCAAGAAGTGGGTATCCCTCCCAGACGCCATCTCCTTTTTCTAATAGTTCCTCTTCTTCTAGCTCACCCGGAGCAGGTCAGAATCATTCTCCTGTGGGCTTTCTTCAAACCTCAGCGAAGTCTCCTTCACAGTCACCCACAGGGACATACAGGAATGCATTTCAGGTTAGCCCTGATCTGCACTCCCAACCCATCTCTGCCCAATGGTCTGCCACTCAAAATGGGGCAGATCATAACATTGGCACCCCTACCCAGGTGCCCCAAGAGACACCTCAGGCCAAGAGCACTGCACCCAATAATCCAGCAATTCCTGCTCCCACACCGGTGCTCCCTATTGAGTCCCCTCATGAGGAGTCTTCCCGGGCACTCAAACTGCCATGCCAGACCCTTCATGTACAGCCAGATCAGGGGCCATCTGTGGCTGAAATAAAATTAGAAGCTCTAACTGAACGCTTGGAAAAGGAGATGGACACCCAGCCAAAAGCTGAGTACTTTGGTAAGCACAACGTGATCACTGCCAGTGTGTTTTTCTGTTTAGCCTTTTAACATCTGCAATTGTATTTAGTAGCATGCTGATTGAAAAACCCTCTGCCTGTTTCCACTTGACCTTCACTCCATATGTGTGTGTGTGTGTGTGTGTGTGTGTGTGTGGTTTTTGCCACAATGAGCCATACAGTCAATTGTGCATGAGTGTGTGAAAGTGCGATGTAGATCCATGCTGCTGGTGGTTTTTTTCCCTTTCCAGAAGCCATTCCTGTGCCTGCTTTCTTTCTCATCTGTTGTTAATTTCTTTTATTTCATCTCATTTCAATCACCAAAGGCAGACTTTGCTTTTGAGGCTGTAAAAAGAGATTAGTTACTTTAAGAAAAGTGAGTAAACCTGTTGTAACTTGTAAGCTGACTTAACATTTATAATTATGCACAGTTCATTTAACTTAAGGAAACTTTAAGTCAACTAGTCGCTTTTACAGTGAAGTCTGTTATCTGTGGTAGTACGTTTTCCTTGAAAGGCTCAAACTAATGGTGATTTCTCATTTTGAAAGTTGCCACACCATTGCACATAATGAGAATGAAGCTACCCTAAACTAACATTGCCACCCTTTACCCCTCCTGCTCGCACTGTGGGCAGCTAGGGAGGGAGTGTGCAAAACAAATATGAGTTCATTCATATTTGCACCTCTAAAAGACCTGCTAGTTTGTTCAGCCACGCTATGTCACAAAAACCAAACACACAAGGTATTTTGTTATCTTTTATATCTTTACTGATTTACAGTTGAAGGCAAAATTATTCGCCCTCCTGTGAAATTTAAATTCTTTTTCAAATATTTTCCAAATGTGGCGTCACTGTAGCGCAGTGGGTAGCACAATCGCCTCACAGCAAGAAGGTTGCTGGTTCGAGCCTCGGCTGGGTCAGTTGGCATTTCTGTGGAGAGTTTGCATGTTCTCCCCGTGTTGGCGTGGGTTTCCTCCGGGTGCTCCGGTTTCCCCCACACGTCCAAAAAACGTGGTATAGGTAAATTGGGTAAGCTAAATTGGCCGTAGAGTATGAGTGTGAATGAGAGTGTATGGATGTTTCCCAGTGATGGGTTGCAGCTGGAAGGGCATCCGCTGCGTAAAACATATGCTGGATAAGTTGGCGGTTCATTCCGCTGTGGCGACCCCGGATTAATAAAGGGACTAAGCCAAAAAGAAAATGAATGAATGAATGAAGTTGGCGGTTCATTCCGCTGTGGCGACCCCAGATTAATAAAGGGACTAAGCCGAAAAGAAAATGAATGAATGAATATTTCCCAAATGCTGTTTAATAGAGCAGGGAAGGGAAGTTTTCTTATTGTACACTCAAAAAATGCTTTTCTTACTTAGATTTTTGTCTTGTTTCTAGTCCAAATATTTAAAAATTCTTGAATCAAGAAGCTTTTTCTAGACAAGCAAAAAATATGGTCTTGTTTTCAGAAATAAAATGTCAAAATTAAGTGAGTTTTACCGTAAAACAAGCGAAATAATCTTGTTTTTCTTTTTGACATAAGCTTATTTTGCTTACTTAATTAGTTATTTGAAATTAGTTATTAAAACCATTGTTTAAAAATGTGTTGGGGGGAAAAATTGTTGTTAAACAGCACTTATGAAATATTTGAAAAAGGATTAAAATTTTAAAGGGGGCTAATAATTTTATCTTTAGCTGTAAGAACACAAATTTGGTTGACACGGTGGCTTAGTGGTTAGCACTGTCGCCTCACAGCTAGAAGGTTGCTGGTTCAAGTCCTGGCTGGGCCAGTTGGCATTTCTGTGTGGAGTTTGCATGTTCTCCCCGTGTTGGCGTGGGTTTCCTCTGGGTGCTCCGGTTTCCCTCACAGTCCAAACACATGCGCTATAGGGGAATTGAATAAACTATATTGGCCGTAGTGTATCTATGCGCGTGTGAGAGTGTGTGGGTGTTTCCCAGTACTGGGTTGCAGCTGGAAGGGCATCCGCTGTGTGAAACATATGCTGGAGTACTTGGCGGTTCATTCCGCTGTGGCGACCCCTGATGAGTAAAGGGACTAAGCCGAAGGAAAATGAATGAATGAAACACAAATTTGTTCTATATGCCCATTGTTTATTAACAAAAACATTTACGACTATTTTCAGTGTTATCAGTCAACACCAATATACACAAGTACACGCTCTACAGTAGTCAACATTTGAAGTGGATCAAAACATTTATTATTATTATTATTATTAGTTTTTTTTTTTATTGTCCTAAGACAAGAATGGGTGTTGTTCAGTAGCTTTAGGACATCATCGAAGAAAGGTTTTGATCCACTTCAAATGCTGACAACTATATACTCTGCTTCCTGAGAGTCTCTGCATTGTATAAAATACGCCATTTATTCTGACTGTGGTCCATAAAAACTGAAACACTGATGTGGCGCCCAAGTTGACCACTAAACTATGAAAAATGTGGGTGGTCTCTGTGTGAGTTACCACATAACCAAAGAACACATGAGGAGCACAATAGCAGATTTTTGTTTGGATCCTGTTAATGAGCGTATGTTTCTAAACTTGTTCAGTATGCCACCTTTGCTGGCATAGTGATTGCATCTGACGTTTTTGTCCTGGTGGATCATTCTCACTTTCAGTCTTTTTGACGGTGAGCTGAGCAAATATGATTTTTCCCACTTATTTTGATATTCATGGCTGTCAACTCTTTCATAGTCAGAGGGCAAGAGACATAAAGAACACATCTAATTATGTAAATAAACAGCAAATTATTAGGACAATATTATTAGCTCTCCTGTGAATTTGTAAGTGCTTTTCAAATTTCCCAAGTGCTGTTTAACAGAGAACTTATTTAAACACATTTAAAACATGTTAGTTTTAATAACTAATTTCTTTTGTCTTTGCCGTGGTGACCGTGCATATTATTGTACTGTTTATTTGGCAAGATTCAAGTAGCTTGAAGTGTTATTTAAAGGCTTATAAATAGGTTAAGTTAGCTTAATTAGTAAAGTCATTCATACGTATATGCTGATTATACAAAGGAACTGTTAGTGCTCAGAGAATTAAGTGCTAGGAGGGGGCAATGTGTGTTTTTTTTTAAGAGAGAGAAGAGTGTTTCTACATGTGGTTTGTCAAGCCCACTCACGTGTGAGGCACACTTCATAAATGCACAGTGTTTTTTAGAGATATGGAGTGATTGTATGAAAGTGTCTGGTGGAAATGTGCAGTCACCTGTGAGAGGCACACTCAGAATTGCATAAATATTTTGAGGTTGCACATGTAGTGTGGTGGTGGGAGAGAAGAAGGGGTCCTGGTTTGTTCTTTAGCCAATCCCCCCCAAAAAAAGAAGCCTTAGCAGGTTTTACTTACTATTCCAACCAAACTAAAAGAAGTAAGAATTTTTCAAGAGAAAAAATATATTATATTTTCTTGCCCTGTTAAATATCACTTGGAAAATTTTTGAAAAAAAAATCAATTTCACATGAGCTAATAATTTTATGATCAGCTGTAGGTGTCAAATCAGGAAGATAGTCATCAGATTAATAAAAAAGATGGTCCAGCAGTCCTGAGCTGCACGTGCTGTTGCCATTGAGCTTTTTTGTATCATCCTCTCTTATTGCTAAAGGAATTTCCTGCTGGAAAAACACAGATCCCTTGTGTGTGTGTGTGTGTGTGTGTGTAAAGAATCTTTGGTATATCTTACTGTGATTACAGAAGAGATACAGACTTAAAATATAGACACAAACATAAGCATTCTTGTGCATTCTGAGCATACTCAGACTCATAAATGGTTTCCTTTAAGCTTGTCTCTGTACATTTGCTGTTTACATGTGCTGCATAATATGATCACCGGGGAATAGCTGGTTTAAATTTAACCAAATGAAGCTGTAGAGCTAGTATTAAACCCATGAAGTGTTTGTCATACATCAACTCCTGACTTTTGTACTTCACTCTGAATGAAACCGTCACTCTCTCTCTCAGGATTAATGCCAGCAAATAGATTGTCTGACAAATGCTCACGTTGGCCTTGTATAAACTGAATAAATCAAGTTTTTTTGTAAACGGAGGTCCGGGTGAATAAAGTACATTACTTTTATTGCAAAAGCCATACAATATATATATATATAATTAAATAGCTCTCAATACCTTGAAAATGTCTAATATCATTCAAGACATAGCAAGCATCTCTGGGACAATAGTTTAAAAACTGTTAAAAAAATGTTTATGAACAAAACAATATATTGTTACACTGTAAATCTGGGAGACTTTATTTAATATGTTAATTTTTAAGTCACGTGCATGTTTTGTTTATAATATTTTGTGCTGATTTATCCTCACTGTAAAAAATTTTTTTGTAAATGAGCAGTTTTCCGTATTTTGTGATTCATGTTTTTTTTATTTTTCCCTATTTATTTGTGCTTTTGAATTGCATTAAGTTGCATTGCATTTTGCTTTCTAAAGCTCATATGCGTTTTTGCATTACCTTATTACTTAAACCTACTTTCGCTTGGCTTTGCAGCTGACACCTCACACACAGTTGTCGCGAGAGAAACATTAAATAAATAATTTTTGCAATCTAAACGACTTTACTATATACTCAAAGAGGACTAAATGACTGGTCTGCTGGCTGCAAAATATATGTACACCATTGGTTAATTAACGCATTTGCCTTATTTCAATAATCTACACGTTTTAATCTTGTAATTGTGATAATTTTTAGAGATATTGTCTGTTTTTATTCCTGTTTCTGTCATTTGTTTCTCAATTGCTGAATATTTTATTAATTTGATGATGTTAATATATTACATATAGGCTATTTTATATACATATCTACAATGCTTTGGCATTTAAGTTTGCTTTGAAATTAAAAGAGAGAGAAGCAGATTTACCCTGTCAGTGGGTGCTCATGGCTCCTGAATAGCATAAAAGTAAGAGAAATAGTGGATGTCTTTTTTTATTTCAACAGTCTTTTTTATTACTTTAACCTGTTGAAAAGAAACCGTGTATAACAGTGTCAAAGTAAATAAAATTATTGTTAAAAATTAGATTGTTTTGTTTGTCGCATATAGTTAACTATTTATGTGATGTGGGTAAATGGTGTGTTTCAATCCGGCTACCACCGCAAGTATATTTCAAACCTGTGGGAAGCAATGATAGTACTCTAAAATACAAGCCTTCGCTTTTTTGGCAACGTTGACATTTGCATGGAATTGCTCATTAGTTATTCGGTTATTCCTCTGAAAAGAAAGGCACTGAAAGAGGTTACAGCGTTCACCTGTGTCCTGTTTATGTGTTCTGGATGCTGAGTTGGCAGTAAATGTCGTAATAAGCTAGCGTTTATCGTCTCCGTCTGACAGTCGCTTCGGGATGTTAAGGAATGTCTGGATTTCACAGAGCAGGACAAAGACGATAATAAATTACAAGATACTTTAGTGAAGTCTGATAGGGTTTTTGCCTCTTCTGACATCCAAATGGTTGGCGTCCCCGTTGTCTGCAGTCGGTAATGCTTGGCCTTTTCCCCGCTGCTTTATTTTGTTTTGGAAGAGACTCTGGATGTCCCACCTTGTGCACACAGACATGCCAACAGTAGACATTCATGCTTTGTGCCCCGCGCTCTTTTGATGAAGGATTCCTTAATCTTCCTGTCGACTCGATGGCTTTATCTTAATTGTTGTCTAGGATTCTTGGCTTCCTGTCCCATAGCTTTGGAGTTCACGTCCTGCTCTTTTTGAATGGCTGTCCTTTGGTCTAGAATTTGCTTTCGGTGGACGGTGATTGAGAAAATGAGCCTGCTGTCATTTTTTTTTTTTTAAAGAGCTATTCAGATGGTAATTTGTGATGGGGATGTAAGGTATTTTCAATGGCTAGTCTGTGAATTTATTTCCATTGGATTTCAGAATGCATGTGCTTTTTCCCAATGCCCAGGTGATTTCCCTCTTGTTTTTTTTTGACAAACACCTAGATTGTGCAACACAATCTCACGGCAATTCATAACATTTGGTTTAAGTGGCTAGTTTGTACTCATTCATTTAGTACGATTTGCTCATCCCCCAATGACGGTTAGGTTTAGGAGCGGGGTTTAGTGCCACGCCTCCATTTTAAAATCATACATTTTCAGTCGTACGAATTCACCACTAAACTGACAAAACTTAAAATAGTTACGTTTTCTCGTGAGATCAGGCTGGATTGTGTGGTCTATCGGTTGCCTTCCAAATCCAATTCTAAATTTACAAGAGATTAAATCATTTATCAGTCATTTTGTGAATACTTGTTGGCTTCTGCCAAACTGTTAACATGCATTTGATATATGAACATTTTATTTTTGAAAGGCTTTAAATTCTACACAAAAATATGATGCAGTTGACGTCAGAATTATTAGCCCTCCTGTATATTTTTCCCCAATTTCTGTTTAACTGAAAGATTTCATTTCTGAACATAATAGTTGTAATAACTGATTTCTTTTCTTTGCCATGATGACAGCACATAATATTTGACTGGATATTTTTCAAGATACTAGTATTTAGCTTAAAGTGACATTTAAAGGCTTAACAAGGTTAATTAGGTTAAAGTTAGGGTAATTAGGCAAGTGATTAAATAGCAGTGGTTTGTTCTGTAGACAATCGAAAACAAATATTGCTTAAGGGGGCGAATAATATTGACCTTAAAATGGGTTTAAAAAAAATTTAAGAACTGCTTTTATTCTAGCCGAAATAAAACAAGTAAGACTTTCTCCAGAAGAAAAAATATTATAGGAAATACTGTGAAAAATTCTTGAATCTGTTCAACATCATTTGGGAAATATTTGAAATTTCACAGGAGGGCGAATAATTTTGACTTCAACTGTATGTACTTACACATACATGTATTTCTTTATATAGCATTTGTTTGTTTTGCTTACAGTTGTGTGACTGAGTACTTGACCATCAAGTTCCTAAAAAAAGTATGGGACAACGGGTGCAAAGCTAGTAGGGTAAACCTACTGTCAAGGTAAATTTAGTATCCTTGGTGGTACTAACATGAACTTATTAATGAAGACATGAGCTGGTAAATTACAAAAACAGATGTCGCCATTTATTTATTTTGAAATGTAGTGCTGTAAACAAATGCCACTAGTGCCCATAGGAATCTGCTGATTGCATGCTAGTTCTCAGGTGGCCATGTTTACTCTGTAGTGGTCAGTGTAGTCGATTTAAAACCTTTATGTAATTGTAGGTTATTGGAGTTAAGTGTGATTGTAGGCACATTCACCTGAATATCTCATTTGTTAAAGTTTGTTTAATTTCAGGGAATGTTATGAATCATCTCCAACCGGGACAGGTTCAATTTTAGCACTATTAACAGCACCCATGACATGGTCTATTAGCACACGTATTAATTTAGATCTGGCGGCACGATGGCACAGTGGTTAGCACCGTCGCCTCACAGCAAGAAGGTTGCTGGGTCAAGTCCCGGCTGGGTCAGTTGTCGTTTCTGTGTGGAGTTTGCATGTTCTCCCCGTGTTTGCGTGGGTTTCCTCTGGGTGCTCCGGTTTCCCCCACAAGTCCAAAGACATGCGGTATAGGGGAATTGGGTAAGCTAAATTGTCCGTAGTGTATGTGTGTGAATGAGTGTGTATGGATGTTTCCCAGTACTGGGTTGCAGCTGGAAGGGCATCCGCTGCATAAAACATGCTGGGTAAGTTGGCGGTTCATTCCGCTGTGGCGACCCCAGATTAATAAAGGGACTAAGCCAAAAAGAAAATTAATGAATGAATGAATGAATAATTTAGATCTATCCCCATACGTGTGTGAGTGTGTGTGTGTGTGTGTATCTTCTCAAAATTAGTATTTTCTATAGGATGCTTTTCAATAATATATTTGTGCATACATTAGATTAGTCAGTAACAAAGCCAAAACTGGAACTAACCTAATAACCTTCATGTTGCCCCAACACAAATCAATTGTGCGGAAACCAACATTTTTACAGTGTAGATGTAAACTCGGTTATCAATTCCCACACTTCAATTTTTTTGAGATGATCATTTTAGTATTTTTGTAATAATAATTTTTGCAATTCTCATTTTTACCACGTGCCTTTTTCCTCCATATAGCATTGACCAATTGTAATGAATCCAGTCAGATTCAAAATGCCACAAATGTTGTTTAAATGGTTTACTTCAGTAGCCTCTTTCAATGAAAAGCCTTTTTGTGGAGCAGATGTGGGACTGACGGTGTTTGTGTTGAACTGTGCATTTGGACCAGGCTTTGCTGAGTGGGCAGAACTAGTTAGCGCGATGTTTGCTGAATACCAGATGAAACAGAGGCTCTTTTGTTTTGGGCCCATGCAGCGTTGGAGACCTCTGTCTGTTTAATGCTGTTATCTCAGCTCTTGCTTGCTTAAATGTTCTCCGAGCTCCTGCCACGTAGACCCGCCTGAACCAATAGACACGGACAAAGACCCCGTTGTGTTCTCAGCTCACCTTCCCAGCAGGCAGTCTTGTGATTTCACTTGAGCAGCACAGTTATCTTAAGCTCATCTTAATGTAATGTTCTGTGAAGGTCACGAGGGTCTGGTTGTTTACTAATTAACTCTCACGTTACCATTACTCTCTCTTTCTCTCTCTCTGTGTGTGTGTGTGTGTGTGTGCTTGTTTATGTGGTTTACGAGGACACAAAATGACATGGGTATGACCTAGTTGTACTATTTTAACATGGTTTACCGAGCTTATGCCTTGTGTCCTCGTAATTCAAAATGCTTAAAGGTTATATTTAATGGCATCTTTTGACATTGTAAATTTGCCCCAGGTTAGGTTTAAGGGTAGGGGGAGGCGATAATAAGTGGTTTTTAGAGTATATATAAAATACATTAAACCTATGGAGAGTCCTTGTAAACCTTATATACAAGTGTGTGTGTGCACGTGAAATATCAGATGCATAAAAACAAACTATATTTTCAGTTCCTTTATAGTGTTTACAGTTGACACTATATATATTATGTAAAATATATGCAAGTTTTTAAGATAATTAAACAGTTACATTTGTAAATCATCTGTAAACATCTTGTTCAAGCAGAATGGAATGTATTTTGATTGGCTGTCAGTAGTTTTTATTGTTTATCAGTTGTAAAAAAATAAAAGGTCAGATTATATTCCAAGAATCCCACTCACCTGTGCCATTATCATTATAGTTACGGTGTAGATCTATAAACAATGCATGAAATGCACTTTATTAGGTACACCTTACTAGTACCGTGTTGGACCCCCTTTTGCCTTCAGAACTGCCTTAATCCTTCGTGGCATAGATTCAACAAGGTACTGGAAATATTCCTCAGAGATTTTGGTCCATATTGACATGATAGCATCACGCAGTTGCTGCAGATTTGTCGGCTGCACATCCATGATGCAAATCTCCCGTTCCACCACATCCCAAAGGTGCTCTATTGGATTGAGATCTGGTGACTGTGGAGGCCATTTGAGTACAGTGAACTCATTGTCATGTTCAAGAAACCAGTCTGAGATGATTCGCGCTTTATGACATGGTGAAAGTAGCCATCAGAAGATGGGTCCACTGTCATAAAGGGATGAACATGGTCAGCAACAATACTCAGGTAGGCTGTGGTGTTGACACGATGCTCAATTGGTACTAATGGGCCCAAAATGTGCCAAGAAAATATCCCCCACACCATTACACCACCACCACCAGCCTGAACCGTTGATACAAGGTAGGATGGATCCATGCTTTCATGTTGTTGACGACAAATTCTGACCCTACCATCCGGATGTGGCAGCAGAAATCGAGACTCATCAGACCTCTGGCATCAACAAGGCATTTGCGCCCACAGAACTGCCGCTCAATGGATATTTTCTCTTTTTCGGACCATTCTCTGTAAACCCTGGAGATGATTGTGCGTGAAAATCCCAGTAGATCAGCAGTTTCTGAAATACTCAGACCAGCACGTCTGGCACCAACAATCATGCCACCTTCAAAGTCACTTAAATCACCTTTCTTCCCCATTCTGATGCTCGGTTTGAACTGCAGCAGATCGTCTTGACCATGTCTACATGCCTAAATGCATTGAGTTGCTGCCATGTGATTGGCTGATTAGAAATTTGCGTTAACGAGCAGTTGGACAGGTGTACCTAATAAAGTGGCCGGTGAATGTATATGGTTGTCATCCTTGGTATTACATTGACAAATTTGAATAATATCAGTACCTCCATGTTTGGTAAGTTTACTATTATTTTACAACTTATGGAATAATTAGGTGTCCACATTTTTGCTGGTTGGTGTACAACAAGTGTTTCTCTCATTTTGAAGTCTTATTGCAGTGTGGTGTAAATCAGACATGTCCATCCAATCAAAACAAATATTATTGGCGTATTGTCCTCCTCTGCAAATTTTCACTCTTTAGCTAATTCTTTTCACAGATTTTTTTTATTTATGTTAATGATATTATATAGAATGAGTCTGAAGGTGTGTTGCTGTTTTTGCAGGCAGCTGTGTGAAGTGCAACAAGGCAGTGTATGGAGCCAGTCAGGCGTGTCAGGCCATGGGGAGCCTGTATCACGACAGCTGCTTCACCTGCAGTGCATGCAGTGAGTAACATTGCATTACATTTTACATTTATGCATTTAGCAGACGCTTTTATAAAAAAAAAATATATATATTTAAAAAACATGATTCCAGTGGTTCTCTGGATAAATATTGCTGTTGAATGGACTGATTTCACGCGGCCGCCATTTTAAAAGCAAAATCGAGGCTGCGGAGGGAAGAAACCCAGAAGTATCACTTGGAGTCACACAGGAACGTTGTGTACCTGGCTGTATATCTTATCAGCGAAGAGAAATTTACTCAAATGTATCATTTCACCACCTTCCGAGTGACCCGAAGGTCCGTTCTGAATGAATGGTGAAAATAAAAAGGGATATCGAACCTAATTTTTAGCTAAGTTAAGGGAAATGGCACTAGTTAGCTAATGCTTTCTTTCCCAAACACGTTTAGATGCCATTTATCAAACTCAAGTTAATGAACTGATTCTTTCAGTATATTAGACTTGTCACGATACTGAAATTTAAAAAAAACGTCCATTTCCCGCTAACATTTAAGGCACTGTTGATGGCCTTCTTAAACAGCGCTGATTTGCCATTGTGTTCACGTGCTCAACAGAAATGACTGTGATTGGTCGTAAAGGTCATCAGTTCACCCACTGCACTTCATGATGTTTACCGAGTGCAAACACAGATGAGCGATCCGCTTGATGAATCGACTGATCTTCGCGGCTTTAAAACGCTCCAGTGTCCGTGTATCTGTGTTTGCAATCGATGAAGAGCTGTGAACTGATGACCTTCACAGCCAATCACAGTCATTTCTGTTAAGCACTGGTGAATACTATGCCAAATCAGCTGTTTAAAAGCACACTCAGCGGCACTTTAATGTTAGCGGGAAATGGACATTTTTAAAACTTCAGTACTGGGACAACGCTATGACAGACAAAACGAGGGTGTGCTACAGAGGACTGCATTGTTTTATCGCTCACTGGGTTACATAGGCTGAAGCAGAGAAGCGTCCTCACTAGGGTTGGGTCGATAGACGATGCCATCGTCCATCGCCGATGGCTGATAGACATCACGATACTGAGCCGGCATTGCGATCCTCCGCCCCGCCCCCGTCGCAGCAACCCACTCTTGAGAAAAATACACACTCAGGCCCCGTTTACAGTAATACGTCTTAGTTTTAAAATGGCATTTTAGAACGAAAACTATCCACGTCCACACTGGCGTTTCACCTAGCATTTCTGAAAAGCCCTCCTTCCACACTATACCGCTGAAAACGCACATCACGTGACCACACAAACACACACACTCTGTCATGCTGCAGCGTATGCGCGCGTCTGAGCCCCAGCACTCAGCAGTTGCTTAGAGCACAAAACCCCAGAGAGCAGTGCACGTCGGACAGTTTATCAAGGATGTACCGCGTCTTACTATAGTTGTTAAACGTGATACTTAATTAATCTTGTCTCCATCTAATGACTCTTCGGTCTTTTGAATCTATCAGGTAACGCGTCACAGCGTCAGTATACTGCTTCAATCTTTCGTTTTCACGCTTGTACTTAGTAATTTTAGCGAAAACCTCAGTTACTGTTGGTTGTGCACCTTTTTTACCAACCAAGTTTGTCGACACGATTATAACGACACAGATCACTCTGCCTATTCATGCCAGAGTCCCGCGGAAAAAGTGATTGACAGGTGGTAATTTGTGTGCAACTTATCTTTATTTAATTATGATTTGGTTATGGGTAAAACAAAGACCATGCGGGTCATAAATAATTAAATTCATTACCATCGTCCATCGCGATGTTTCACATTAGACATTGTACGATGCCAAATTGGTCGACATCGCCCAACCCTAGTCTCACGGTGTTTACCTGGTGCCATGAACTGAAGCCTAGGAGGACACTTAAGCGTATTACTCTTAAAGAGATTGTGATTTAGTTTGATGCCTAATATGCTTGAGGTTTGTAGTCCACAGCATGTTGTTGCAATGTTTACAGTGCTGATCCTATACTTCCGGGTTTCTTCCCACTGCAGCCTCACTTACGTTCTTTAAAATGGCGGCCGTGTGAAATAAACGTATACTGTGTATTTTTTTAATCGCTGGGAATTATTATTTTATCGCTGATTTAAACCATCACAAGGTTTGCCAATTAAGACACATTTTTGTATATATGAATTTATATTTTTATATTTATTCATTCATTTTCTTTTCGGATTAGTCCCTTTATTAATCTGGGGTTGCCACTGCGGAATGAACCGCCTATATGCTGAACATATTCAGCATATGTTTTACGCAGCGGATGCCCTTCCAGCCGCAACCCATCACTGGGAAACATCCATACACATTCATTCACACACATACACCACGGTCAATTTAGTTTATTCAATTCACCGCTATACGGCATGTGTTTGGACTGTGACCAAAAAACCGGGGAGAACACGCAAACATGCAACAACTCCACACAGAAACGCCAACTGACCCAGCCGAGGCTCGAACCAGCGACCTTCTTGCTGTGAGGCGATTGTGCTACCCACTACGCCACCGTGCAGCCCATTTTTATATTTATATCATATTTATTTTATATTTTATTATTTTATATATATATATATATAATTTAATTTTAAACTAAATGTATTATTTGAGTTATTACGCTGGAATTACTTATCAATGTTTATCATATTTCAGTCTTCAGGAAGTAGTAGGTCTGTGCAGTAGGGAGTAGATTTGTGTTTTTAGATTGTGGTTCTGCCATAAATGTGTGTGTATTGTTGTGTTTGTGTACGAGTGTTCAGAGCATATAAGCTGACAGGAAAGCTGTCGAGTCAGAATGAACTAAACTAAACAGAGCTCGTGTGCTGCGCTGAAGCTCAGATAAACCTCATTCCATGCATTCATCCCGTCTCGTTTCCTCACACTTTATTTAGCTCCGCTCGGGCCCCTGGGAATGGGAGCTATTTGAAGGAAAATGAGCATTCCTGAGCTTCTCCTCTGCATGACTGCCTTTGACCCGCAGCGTCGCTCTCTTTTGTTCTCCATGTGTGTCCAGAGTGGTGTTATGAGGGCAGTAAATGCCTCTGCGTGCACCTCCACCTGTTTACATGGATTACCAGACTAAAGATAGTGAGAATGCACAGCTTATAATTGCGCTGGAGGGGAATGCTGGGAAGGTGGATGGACGCTGGGATGAGCAGATGGAGGAATGTCTGATGTGTTTTGTCAGCTGGAGCCAGAGAGGGAACGAGAGAAACAGGTGTTTGATCTGTTTGGTCAGATGAAGACACGAATGCTTGGCCGAAGCATTTCAAGTGCTCTGAAATCGCATACTTCACTACTATATAGTATGTTAAAAACCGTGTGCGAGCCGAGTGGTATGTCCGAATTCAAAATATTCGAAAAACAGTATGCAAGAAGTACCCGGATGACCTACTACTTCCGGAGAGATTCTGAAGTGCGCATCCGATGGACGCTACGCTATCCCATGATGCCACACGAGAGAATTCATGAATGTAAAGTGATGAAACTAACGCAGGTAGATCACATGATAATGACAAATGTAGAACGTCCAAATTCCATTCATACTATATAACGTACGTTTCTAATGGTCGTGTAGTAAATTTAAATTTACTACCAGACGCTTTTTACTACTCATTTACTACTCATTTTGCTGCTTGTGGGTTAAATTTGGGCGCTCAAGTGACCGAGATGTAAGCGAGAGAATACGCTCTAATAAAATAAAAGATTTTTCAAAATAAAAGATCGTTTAGACTCAGATAATAAATAAAACGGAAATAATTAATGATTTCTTGTGCTGCCCGGTACCAATTGATCCAAGGACCGGTACCGGTCCGCAGCCCGGTGGTTGAGGATCACTGCCATATATGACATTTTTTGGTGTGTGCTTTGTTTTATTAGATTTTTTTGTGTCATTATATTTTTGACCGGTCGTTAACCATTAAATGATTAAAGTAGAATGCTAAATTAATTTTAAATGTCAGTATTAAAAATAAAGACTCACCTTGCGCTGGTAGTAGCCTATCTCTGTGAATGGAGAGGAAAATATAGCTTTTTTTCCATTTACAAAAGCACAATGTTTTATTTTTGGGAAAGCAGGTTATACACAAATGAATGTAAACCCTTTACAGTTTTAAATGAGACTCCAAAAAAGAAACTTTATTAGGGAGTGGTAATGTAAACATATGGAAGCAGCCAGTGTGTAATTGATTTATTTTTTACACTGTAGACATCTTCTGTTAGTCCAAAGTTCAGGCAATCAGCAAGCTCAAGCTATAATGTCCTAGTTTTCTTAGTTTTGTCGTGTCTCTCAACTGCTTTAACTAATTTATTCCCAATTAGCATTGTTTTTATGCTGGGGTTTCCGTTCAGGATCAATCTTGTAAAACTTCCGCACTCAAACTGATCTCTAACAGTTGTATCCTCTAGCAGAACTCTTGCTGTGTTTGGATCAGAGCCGATCAGAGCCAAGCACAGAGATTTAGAAATAGCAGCATAAACTACACCAATGGCCCATATATGGGAAAGTGAGACGCAAAACATCCCAAAGCCCTCATAATACTTACAATCTCAAAAGACCAAGAGCAAATTCTTTTATTTCTGTCTCCTTTTTGGACACACTTTATGGATCCCAGAAAGTTGCCTGATTTTAGTGCAATGATTTTAGTTTGATGAAAAGTTTATGAAAACAAGTTTGATGTACACTGTAAAATATATCTGTTAATTAACAGTTTCCATATTTTTTGATTCACAACTGTTTATTTGCGGTTGTGAATTGCATTATGGGATGTTGATCTCTGCTCTGTCCCCTTTTGATGCTGAAAATTCAACTCTACAGTTTAACAAAGTGACTTTTAGTGACATTTTAGTAGTTAGAAATAATATAATGTATAAGAAATAATATCTAGAGAAATAAGTCTGTAAAATAACAGAAAATGTACTGGCAGTTTATTACAAGGTATTTGTAGCATAATATACATCACCAACCCAGACAATATAGCACTGCAAACTATTAAAGATGTTCATAAAAGTCACTTTTTTACCACTCCCGAACTCTTTATCTCAAGATTTGCCTTCTTGAACTCAATTTGGCTTGTTTTGTGGTCTCTCTGTGAAGTCGCCGTGTTTGGATGCTGGTTTGTGTGAAGGCACAGAAAGCTGATTGTTCTGGAGCTGTTAGGAGGGCAGCTTTGTTCGTGACCCAGTCCAAATGCTCTCACTATCAGACCCACCAGGGATTCCCTGACATTTAATGCAGCACAGAGGCTTTTCTGCTGAAATTGGGTCTTATGGAGGCTAGGTATCCTGTATCCTCCAACTTATTTATAGACACAGTGGCCTCAAAAAGATGTCAGTGACTTAGGTAGTAATAATAATAATAATAATAATAAATTAAACTGACAAACAAATCTTAAAGTCACCATGAAACTGAGATTAAGATTGTCCTTTTTTCCCCTATTGTGACGTCCACTTGACCGTCTTGAAATGAGAAATAAATGTAGGGCGGTGCATGATTTCTCATGATGTTCTTTGGGAACAGATTGGATTGTTGAAAGATGGATGTTGCTAACAAAATTAAGAAAGATTGACGCATAGATGAATTCACAGCAGAAATGAGACACACCCTGATAGCCCCGCACTTAAGGACTGATAGCCCCACCCTAAATGACTGATAGGCCTGCCCTAAAGGACTAATAGCCCTGCCCTAAAGGACTGATAGCCACGCCCTAAAGGACTGATACCCACGCCCTAAAGGACTGATAGTCCCGGCCTAAAGGACTGATAGCCACGCCCTAAACGACTGATAGCTCCGCCCTGAAGGACTAATAGCCCCACCCTAAAGGTCTCATAGCCCCGCCTTAAAAAACTGATAGCCCCGCCCTAAAAGACAGATAGCCCTGCCTTAAATGACTGATAGTCCCATCCTAAAGGTCTGATAACCCCGCCCTAAAGGAATTCCATGTGACCAGGAAATGATAAATTCATGTATGTATGTGGGTGGAGTAATACACAAGGGTGAAAGGTGAAGAGGCTGTACGAGTGGTGTTATTTGCAGAATATCGCACGGCTATCAGCCAATCAAATTCAAGAACCAGACAGAACTGTTGTATAAATATAAAATAATATAATATAATATAAATAAGTATAAACTGTTGTGTGTATATATATATATATATATATATATATATATATATATATATATATATGTATATTATCATGCTTGGTGTGAACGGGCCTTAACTGAGACCAGACTTTTGAATGGTAGCGTACGTGTCTAAGATATTTTGGCACAAAAAAGCATGTCGCTATGACTGTACTTGAAATCTCTGTAATGGTTTGAGCATTAAAGTAAACGCTGGTGTAGACTTTATGATCTCAGCAAGCGTTTTTGTTTGGCTTGACTGTGTGCCACTGTGCTGGATGGCAGTATCATGAAGGCTCGCATTGAATTTGGTTTATAAGGGGTAACAACATCAGCTTGAACCCGCCTCCCCCCCCCACCCCCCTCTGCTGAAAATGTGTGGAATGTTCCCCTTTCCTGTGGGACGGGGGTCTGTCTGAATGGGGAGGGTTTGTCTGTCTGTCTGTTGAGGTAAAAAGCCAAAAACTGTTCAGATTGGGACAGGAAGCTGGAAAAGTGCAGCGAGTTTCTGAGCTCCACATGTGTCTGAGGTCTGACACTTTCTGAATGCGTTTATTTACTGTGTGTGGATTCAATAAAAGCATTCCCGCATGTGCTCAGAGTTTAGCCACTGATTTATTTTCATCATTGTAAAGGTATGAGATTCATTTATAACATTCCTAGGTATTATATAATGAAGTGATTTTATATAATTGGGTTTTTGCTGGTGATTTTAAAGGGATAGTTCAGCCAAAAATAAAACTTTACTCACCCTCATGTGGTTTCAAACTTGGAGAGTTTATTTTTTCTCTTTTGATTACAGAAAGAAAGGATAGATAGATAGATAGATAGATAGATAGATAGATAGATAGATAGAT
>CAIGQV010019270.1:8342344-8370535 GCA_903798115.1 Danio jaintianensis
GATAGATAGATAGATAGATAGATAGATAGATAGATAGATAGATAGATAGATAGATAGATAGATAGATAGATAGATCATTTATTCGAAACAAAAACTTTTGCAACATTAATCTCATTACTTTCACTTTTAAAGAGTCATGAAACACCAAAACACAGTTTTTGAGATGTTGACAGTCATATATGTGTTCCACGTTGCTAAAAACACTATTAGGACACATATATATATCACTAAAAAGTGAAAATTGGTTGTTTTTGCGTTGTTTTGAGCAAATTCGTTCCAGCGTGGAGACTGGCTGTCTGTACCGGCGGGTACAAAGTGACACCATTGAGTTTTCAGCATTAATTCATGAGAAAGACTTTGAACCAATCAGCGCACTCTATTGTGAATGAGATGCAACTTCATTAATATGCATGATATAGCTTTGAAGATGTTTTTATCTGCTACAGTGTTCAGAGAGATGCCACGTTGTGTTGCCAACCGTAATTCAAACAAGTAGAAGAAGAAGAAGAATTGTTCGGAGATGTGTCGTCAGTGTTGCGTTTATAAATGTGCTGCAATGAAGGTTTTGTTTCCATTTCCCCGCGATGAGAGCACAGCTCGCGAGTGGACCCACATGTGTGGATTACAGTGGTCTGCTAACACACGACAAAAATACGTTTGTAAGGAACATTTTTTACCTGAGAGCTTTTCGAATCTGGAAAAGGTGAAATCTGGATTTGCCGCTCGTCTTCTTTTAAAAATAAGACGCGGTTCCAGTTCGTGTTGATTATCCTGTCTCTACGAATTTGGTAAGTGTGTGATCAGTGTTCTTTGTTTATGTTTCTCCAGATGGCAAAGTTAGTATCGTCAGCAGTACTCTTTCAGTTTTTGAAGACATTACTTAGTGAAATGACTGAAGTTACTAAATAGTTTACAGTAATATTACTACAATATTATGCACTGAAAATGCTTTGTTCTGTGTCTTTTTAAACGGTTGTACAACAGTTACATCCGTCCTCTGAACTCGAAGTGCGGTGTGAGGTGGGGTGCCAGACCGATGTTTTTAGGGATATAGAATAAGATCATACTTTATAACTACTAATGAACAGTTAATATCTTAATAATAGGCATGTGATAAGCCAGTAGGTAATGACATAAATTGTTACCTAAACTGCAAAATTAAATGATTTAGTAATTTTTCACAGTATTACTGTATTATTGTGTTAAATGCTGCCTTGCTGCAGAGACTTTTTTTCCAGAAACGACAACAAATCTTAATGTTTTCAGATGTTTGACCAGTAGTGTTGCTGACTGCAATAAGTTATTATTTTTTTAAAATATCAGAAATGTTTTGGTCTGTTTTGAGTTGTTGTTCACACTTCAATGGATGAAAATTAAGTGAGATTCATTTAGCTGTATAATAATTCTGCACACATACAGATATTCTCTTCAAACAGCCGTACATTTGTTAGAGATTTGTTAACATTTTGGGTTGAACGAGAGCACTGTAGTTGTTCAGTAATAAAATTAATCCTCAAAAACATAAGTCTGCTAATAATTCTGCACACAATATACCTCGCTATGTTTACAAGTGCAATCTTGCATGATTATAATTAAGCTGAAAACATGTAAGGTTATGTAATCGCCATTTAAAGATGATAAAGTTATTTAAAGGCGACACGGTGGCTCAGTGGTTAGCACTATCGCCTCACAGCAAGAAGGTTGCTGGTTCGAGTCCCGGCTGGGCCAGTTGGCATTTCTGTGTGGAGTTTGCATGTTTTCCCTGTGTTGGCGTGGGTTTCCTCCGGGTCATGGCGTGGGGTTCCTTCCTGAAAACATGTAAGGTTATGTAATCGCCTCATAAGACAATGATCATCCAAACACATGCGCTATAGGGGAATTGAATAAACTAAATTGGCCGTAGTGTATGAGTGTGTGTATGGGTGTTTCCCAGTACTGGGTTGCAGCTGGAAGGGCATCCACTGTGTAAAACATATGCTGGATGAGTTGGCGGTTCTTTCCGCTGTGGCAACCCCTGATGAATAAAGGGACTAAGCCGAAGGAAAATGAATAAATGTTTAGCAAACCAAAAACATAAAAAAGTAACCAAGTAAAATATCACAAGAAAAATTTCTCATTTTCATTTAATTGAGCTTAATTTACTAAAATAACTAAACCTTTAAAGGTGCAGTATGTAAGTCTGACACCCAGTGGTTGAACTAGGTATTGCACTCCTGGATCAAAACAAACGCAAGCGCAGGTTGCCAGATTGAAGACAGGAGCAAGTGATTTAAACCGTGTTATAAATAAAAGCAACGGCACCCTATAGAAGGAATATTTTCCATATTAAAAGGAGTTTTTGTCCTAACCAACACCTGGAATTGATAGATTAGAAACGGCTTCTATTTCTCACAGCTGAACAACAGAAAACTGACAATGATCAGCTCAGGTACACCTCATGTGCTTTATTCAGTGTTAAATGCTAATAAATGTGAGTTTGAATGCCATTTTACATTACATTTATTGCCGTACTACTGAAAGCAGCAGCAGATAGTTCACCTCAGATCTGGAAAATAAAATGTAATAAAACTTTAGAACTGTGAAATAGTGCAAACCAACACATATCAGTGATTCAGCATCTACATTTAATAATGTTAAAGAGGTTTAATATGTATTAATTAGATTATAAATCTTACCATTTGGTGAGTGAGTGCATATTCTGTGCTTCTGAATGGCTGTATTTAAATTTCTGTCGTGTTTCGTCTGGTGCAAACAGCCAAATTGCTGATCACTGCAAATCTCCTCACGTAGCGTGTTGTTAGGACACGCGGTTACAATGTAACCTGCTCACCTAATGTTTACGCTCGTAATATTTATATTATTTGCTAATGAATAACCCATGTGGAACTCTGAATCTGCGTCTCATTTTAGAGTCTGCTACTGTCCACCGGAGGTCGCATTTTGGTCACGGGCGCATGCTTTGAGACCCTTTCTGAATAAATGAATGAAATACACGGTTTTCCATCAAGGCAACCCGGGGTGCTGAAATATAATTGGCTAATGTGGCAGTGGGTGGGTTAAATGACCATAACAAAGACAGCCGTTCCGGCACGTAACTCACATTTTCAAAGCAGAATATCTGACTTCAGCATTGTTTTTCAGAGAAACAAGAATGTTCACTTAGCATGTTTCTGAAATATCTGCAAACATATTATGGTATTTTTATGCTTTAGAAGAGTCAAAAACTTACATACAGCACCTTTAATAAAAATTTATAAACATTTAGACATAAAGCTATTGCCATTAAAATAAGACTTTTAACTGAACTGTATTTGGATCATTTTTCAGGGTCCTGTAATGTTGCTGATCTGATGGTAAAATCTCTTGTCTTGTTTCTGTGCAGGTCGAAAGCTCAGAGGAAAAGCCTTTTACTTTGTCTGTGGGAAAGTGTTTTGTGAAGAGGACTTCCTGGTATGCTGTGCTCCCCTCATCTGTTTTATGGCTTTTTCATATCTGAGAAATGTTGTTTGTCATAGTTATGTCAGAGGAGTGTGTCATCTTATCTAAATTATGTCTGTAAAACATTATGAGGATTCAGGTTTCAATAGACCAGTGGGTCTTTTTCATGTGAAAAAGTTTGTACACCCTATTGAGTTGAATGGATTTCCATATCAGGACATGATAAAAAAACAAAACTATATGGTCCTTGGCAGGTTATAAAATGTGTAAGATAAAACCTCAGATGAACAGCATGACATCTCACACTGTGATGTTATTTATTTAACAAAAATAAAGATAGAAAATCCATGGTTGACAGAATATATTCACTATATAGATCCACTTTTAGCAGAAATGACTTGAAATCCTCATTTTCTCAATGAGCATCTCAGTTTCTCAGATCATTCTGGTTGAGTTTTGGAGTTTTCTGCATAGCATTTCACTCAGGATGAGCTCTGATCTTTTGGCTACCTTGCTTTTTTGTTTTCTTTTTCAGCTGTTCTGTTGTAGATTTGCTACTGTGCTTGGGATTATTGGGCTCTATCATAAACGTGGTGCATTTTTTATCATACACATGGTGGATTTTTTAAACATGTGATGCAGGGCGTGAAAATGATACCTGAAACTAAATAAAAAATATAAAATACCAAGTGCATTTGTGCGCCCATGGGTGTTCTGGTCTGAAAAGGAGGTGCACATTGTTGGGACGTTGCTATTTTTTAGGCAACTGAAAAAGTCTGCGCTATTGACCAACTAAATGTTGGTATAAAGTCAATAGTGTAGTTTTTTTTATTTATTTTTTGAAGAGTGCGTTAGTGATGTGTGCCTATAGTCGGGTCCACAATGCGTGTACACGTTGCTTATTACACACAGGGATGTGCAGCAACACACAAACATTTTTAAGCATTCATTCATTTTCCTTTGGCTTAGTCCCTTATCTATCAGGGGTTGCCACAGCGGAATGAACCGCCAACTATTCCACCATATGTTTTACGCAGCGGATGCCCTTCCAACAGTACTGTTGTACCCAGTACTGGGAAACATCCATACACTCTCACATGCACACACACACTCATACACTACGGCCAATTTAGTTCATCCAATTCACCTAAAGCGCATGTGTTTGGACTGCCAACACGGGGAGAACATGCAAACTCCACACAGAAATGCCAACTGACCCAGCTGGGACTTGAACCAGCGACCATCTTGCTGTGAGGCGACAGTGCTAACCACTGAGCCACCGTGCCGCATTTTTAAATGTTAAAGGATTAAAATGTAAAATATTATTATTGTAAATAAAACTGCCTACATGTCATAATGGATAGTCATTGCAGGTATCAGAATTAGCCCACCTACCTATTTGGAGTTATGAAGAATTATTCACAGTTCATCGCTAGTAAAGCGTTCAGTTTTTTCGCTTACAAAAATGTAAATAGAATGTACATAGTAAATCAGGCATGGTGTGACTGCAACTCGCTCTTAAAGGGAATGAGAGATGAGACTCTGATTAGTTTAACAACCCAAAACACACCTATAACTCATCAAGAGAATAAGGACAACACTTTTAGACTATACACCTGCTGCGACTACCATTTTTCCCATCCTTAAAATAGCAAAAGTGGATTCGGTCATGCCCTAAGTGCGCCTGCGCCGTGTGCTTTAGACCATGTATTTAGATTGTTAAAACAGATCTCCTGTTGCATAAAGACCAACACATTGATCAGACTTTGCTGATCATTAGATGAAGTGTTGATTAGCAGTGCCTGACTTATTTTTGTTAATGCTATATATTGTCGTTAATCTGAGGTTTTATTTCCTCATTTTTAAGACCTGCCAAAAATCAGATACATTTTGTGTCCTGATATGGTCCTAACGTTTTTGATCTAATTCAATAAATAAGATGCATATTAGATTACCCGCAAATAAAGTTCACATGACTTTGAGCATGTGTTTAGTGCCATCAGAAGTGGAGATGAAACGCATTCCTGACTCTGAACATGCAGTTTGTGTTTATTGAATGTTCTTCAGTTAGAGAATGATTGTGTCTGAGCTGTAATGTTGTGTGGTTTAGTGATGGAAATGGATGAGAGTCATCTGAAAGCTCTTGTCTTTTACAGTACTCTGGCTTCCAGCAGTCTGCCGACAAATGCAGTGTGTGTGGACATTTAATCATGGACATGGTGAGTATGATGAAGCGCCGGTCACACACTGCATTAGTCATGATATCACACCACTGACAGTCAACTGGAGCTTAAAAGAGCTGCTTGGGGTTAAATTCATCTTATTATATAGTGCTCCTTACATTGATTAGATGTAATAAATTCCTCATTCACCACTGGCCCAGCAAGCTTTTTATTGTGTTTAAAAAATGTCTAATAGATGTCCAAACATAGATGTCTTGGCTGAAATGAGGCTAAATTTGTGCTAAAAAATAAATATATATAGATACATGTATATATAAACTGCTAAACTAGCATCTATAAAGTCTCTGGTGATGCAAAGTATATGCTTTGTATAAAAGCGCCTGATAAGTCGGCGCCAATAGCCTAGTGGTTAAGTGTGCCGACATATAGCACCATGGTGCTCACGGCGACCCGAGTTCGATTCCCGGCTCAAGGTCCTATACCGATCCTTCCCCTCTCTCTCCTCCCAATGCTTTCCTGTCTGTCTTCCACTGTCATATCCCAATAAAAGCCGAAAAAACCCTAAAGAATAATAAAATAATAATAAGAATATATATTTTTTTAAAGCAGCGCCTGATAAATGAATAATTGTAAATGTAAAGGGTCTGGTGGTGCTGCATTGCTGTTGTAAATATATCCACATCACTATGATCAGATGCTTTCTGAACTGCTTTTGTCTTTTTTGTGCTTTTATTTTGAAATGGAGAGGACAGAGTGCAGCATGTATCATATTCATCTAAAAATGCTCTTAACATCACTTTGGGATATTCTTTATCTAAAAAAATATGCACATACACGATTATTGCATTGTGTTAATTCATTTAAATAAAAAAAATCTACGAATATACATAACAGTTAATAACATTTGATATACAGTTGAAGTCAGAATTATTAGCCCTCCTGTATATTTATTTCCCATATTTCTGTTTTAACGGAAAGAAGATTTTTTCCAACACATTTCTAAACATAATAGTTTTAATAACTCATTTCTAATAACTGACTTCTTTTATCTTTGCCATGATGACAGAACATAATATTTGACTAGATATTTTTTCAAGATACTAGTTCATTAGGTTCATTAGGTTAAGTTAGGGTAATTAGGTTTAACCGGGGTTTGTTCCGTAGACAATCCAAAACAAATATTGCTTAAGGGGGCTAATAATATTGACCTTAAAATGGGTTTAAATAAATTAAGAACTGCTTTTATTCTAGCCGAAATAAAACATATAAGACTTTCTCCAGAAGAAAAAATATTATAGGAAATACTGTGAAAAATTCCTGAATCTGTTAAACATCATTTGGGAAATATTTGAAAAAGAAAACCACAGAAGGGCTAATAATTTTGACTTCAACTGTATAGTAGGTCTAGCTGTACCATGCCTAGCCCCCCACCCTCCTTCTGGAGTCACTTTGACACAAGAGGAGACTAATCAGACACAGAAAGTGTGGCACTGTCTGTGTTGTGTGTTAGCATGTGAACGTGTTGTTCCTCCTCAGATCCTGCAGGCGCTGGGAAAGTCTTACCACCCAGGCTGCTTCCGCTGCGCCATCTGTAATGAGAGTCTGGACGGAGTGCCTTTCACTGTGGACACAGAGAACAAGATCTACTGCGTGAAGGACTACCACAGGTGAGCTGATGTAGAGCTGCAGGTTTACAGTGAAAATAAATATATGATGTGTCAATCAAAGTGTTTCTGCAGACTGTTTTTATGGCCTGTGGTTATAAAAAATATGATTAATTAACTTTTACCATTAGAGGCTGGTTAGATTCACACACTGCTGCCACACAACCCCGAATAAAAGTGATTTTTGCATAATAGATCCCCTTTAAGATTTGCCGGAGAAAGTGAACATTAGCTCCAGATGCATAAAGTGAGCTATATAAATTTCCCTCAGCTGATTCTAGATGTGTGTTGTGGGGAATTATCCGTAATGTCTTCCACAGGCATTTTCCTAGCAGTAGCTTGATGTAATGGCATTTTATAGTGAGTTTTATTGCTCTTGAGTGCGTGCTTGCGTGCGTCTGTCTGTGTGTGCATGTGTTCGTACAGATTCTTCTCATGCATCCTTAGCCGTGAGCCACGATTACTGTTGTTCCCAAACCTCAGTCAGTCAGGTGGAGACCATATGGAGATTAAATCAAACTGTGTTTTTCCACTTTGTCCTTCTTGGATTGAAGCTAATATACGAGCCAGCACATCTTCAGTCTAGTCCAGTCTCTTTGTGTCCAGTCACTTTCCAAGTCATGTAACAGGCCAAAACAGAAAGTATTTGGGCACACTTTTGGGGCCTGAGGAGGACTAGATCCATTATTAAACCGGCTTTGTTTTTCTTAAGCCTGGTCTGTGACCGGGCGGCATGGTGGCTCAGTGGTTAGCACTGTCACAGCAAGAAGGTTGCTGGTTCGAGTCCCGGCTGGGCCAGTTGGCATTTCTGTGTGGAGTTTGCATGTTCTCTCCGTGTTGGCGTGGGTTTGATTGAACCTTTAAATTCAATATCACACTTGCAGTTGTGTTGTTGGACTCAATATTAGTGTTGATTTTAATGACAGCAGCACTAAAGCCTGTGTGCATTACTAATATTGCCCACCCGAAGAGAGCTGCATTATATTTTGACTGGAAAAACCTGATACTGATTCACTTGTTGGTTCAAATTGATTTAAAAAATGTTTAATTAGCTCTAAGAAAACCTCTAGCGTAATCTAAATGCTTTGATATTTGATCTAATGCGCTGAGGTTGTTTAAGTGTAGCTGAAGTACCGTATTTCCCACTAAACATGTTTTTGTACACCGGGTAGAGAGTGATCCTCATACCTTTCATCTTTTCTTTAATGGAGGACTTTCATTATTTCATGCTCTTTGTGATTTCTCGTCTTTCTCTTGTCATCTTCAGGGTTCTCGCTCCTAAATGTGCAGCCTGTAATCAGCCCATCCTTCCCTCTGAGGTAAGACACGTAACAGAACCCATTCACCCTTTACAAACTCTTCATACAGAAACCGATCTTAAAGAGACCCACACGACATGCAGGAAGAACAAAAAACAGTAAATGGTGGTCAAGATTTTTTCATTCGTTCCCTCAATTTACTAGATCTTGCAAACAATGGACAGATTTCACAAGACTGATTTGATGTGTTTAACGGTCATCATAAAGTTTATCATATTTAGATTTTTTTTTTTTTTAACGTATGAGCATTTATATGTATTTACATATATATATTATATCACAAATGATTAAATTGAGCGCACAATTTATTTATATCAAGAGAATGAAATAATAATAATCACGCACATGCTCTAGTACATCGAGGGAAGTAAAAACTTGTAACCATTGACTTCCATAGTAGCAAAAAACAAATAATATGGAAACTCATAAAGGTTTGGAACCACAGAGTTTTCAGTTTTGGGTGAACTATGACTTTATAAAGAGGGACTAAATTAATAAATTGTGCACGTGCTCTAGTAAATCCCCCACAGTCCAAACACATGCGCTTTAGGTGAATTAAATAAGCTAAATTGGTCGTGGTGTATGTGTGTGAATGTGAGAGTGTATGGGTGATTTCCAGTACTGGGTTGCGGCTGGAATGGCATCCGCTGCGTAAAACATATGCTGGAATAGTTGGTGGTTCATTCCGCTGTGGCAACCCCAGATAAATAAGGGACTAAGCCAAAGGAAAATGAATGAATGCTGAGACCTTTACAACTACAGCTTCATGCACTATTCAGAACATTAAAACCCTCCTCCTTTAGGTCTGTTACTGAAGATAATTCTCTTAGCATTGATGGAGTGATCACTACTAAGTTAAGGCATGAGTAATTTGTTAAAGCCCCTGCTCTCTATAATTAGAAACACGACCCCAGAGGCATGCGGATCTCAGACACCGTTACGAGAGGCTTCAATTCAGAGCCAGAACATTGAACTGCATTATGAGAAACTCTCCGATCAGAGCCCAGTGTAACATGAGCACAGTTCACAGCTCAAATCACCACATTACCCAGGAAACAACAGTATACTGTTCCCACTGTACATTGGACTTCTGACGGATATCTAAAAGACATCTATTATACCAACGGACGCAATATAGACATGATATGCATGTCCATCAGAGGTCTAATGTTTGGTGGGTTCTATTGACCTTATTGTTAATGTACGAGTGGCTGCAGCCTTTGGAATCTTTTTGGCTCGACACTTCTGGTCTGATTCATTCATTTTCCTTCGGCTTAGTTCCTTATTTATCAGGGGTCACCACAGCGGAATGAACCACCAACTATTCCAGCATATGTTTTACACAGCGGATGCCCTTCCAGCCACAACCCAGTACTGGTAAACACCCATACACTCTCACATTCACACACACACTCATATACTACAGCCAATTTAGCTTATTCAATTCCCCTATATGTGTTTGGATTGTGGGGGAAACCGGAGCACCCGGAGGAAACCCACGCCAACACGGGGAGAACATGCAAACTCCACACAGAAATGCCAACTGACCCAGCCGGGACTCGAACCAGCGACCTTCTCGCTGTGAGGCCACAGTGCTAACCACTGAGCCACCCTGATTCTAGAATTTGAATCACTAGAATCTGTAAATGTTTTTTGTTTGGTTATTGGAGTGATGTGTGTCGTAGGGATCGGATGAAACCATTCGTGTGGTCTCCATGGACAGGGACTATCATGTGGAGTGTTACCACTGTGAGGTAAGTTTGGAGGCGACGCTAGTTACTTCACAATGCTAGTTAGTGGTTTATCAACATTATTCTCTCTTCTGGCTGCTGTTATCAATCTCACACTATTTTTGTCCTTTTTCTGAAAGTCTGGATAACACCATCGTGGAGTTCTTCTGTTATTATTTCAGCAAATAGGATTGTAAAAAAAATATTTGTTCTACTCCACCATTCACCGCACTCTAAGTTAATGACTATGACTACTTCTGCTGCTGAGAAACACGCAAATGTGAAAAGGGTCCATAGTCACACACCTGATGCATTTTTAACCAGCACCAGAGCTCTTTCCCAGCACTAGTTGTAGACTGATGTGTTGTGTTTGGTGATGATCTGCTGGTGTTCTAAAGATGTTTTGCTGAACATGTGAATGTTTTTTCTTCAGGACTGTCAGATGGAACTGAACGATGAAGAGGGTCACCGCTGTTATCCTCTGGATGGACACTTGCTCTGCCACGCATGTCACCTAAAGCACATCGACCCTCAGTCCACAGCAAACAACTTCCACACTCACTTTTAGACATCTGCACTGCAAAAGTATGCTTTTCTTACGTAGATCTGTTGTCTTGTTTCTAGCCCAAATATCTCAAAATTCTTAAATCAAGAAGCGTTTTCTAGACAAGCAAAACATATTGTCTTGTTTTAAGAAATAATATGTAAAAAATAATGTGAGTTTTTCCTAAAAACAAGCTAAAATTGCTGTAAAATTTACAGTATTAGTGGCAATTTTGGTTGCCAGTACTACTGTCAAATTTACAAGTGCGCTGTAAATTAACAATTACAATTGTGCTGTAGTTTTACAGCACAGTTGTAACTGTTAATTTACAGTGTGCTTGTAAATTTAGCCAGTAATACTGTAACATTTACAAGTGGTTTGTAAATTAATAATTACAATTGTGTTGTAAAACTACAGAACAAATGTTAATTTACAGTTCACTTGTAGATTTTACAGTATTACTGGCAACCAAAATTGCCAGTAATACTGTAAATTGTACAGCATTTGTTTTATAGTGTAAATAATTAGCCAATGCGGTAAGCAAAATCTTGTTTTTCATTTTGATTATTTTGCTTACTCTATTGGCAGATTATTTTGCTTGTTTTAAGGAAACATTACTTTTGGCACATTACTTCTGAAAATAAAAGAACATTTTATGCTTGTATAGAAAAAGCTTCTTGATTTATGAGTTTTTAGATATTTGGACTCGAAACAAGACAAAATCTATGTAAGAAAAGCATTTTTTGCAGTTTGACGCCCTCCTGTGGCACTTCACAGACACTACCAAAGATGCCCCTCTGGTGCAATACCAAAAATCACAGTTAAGATTGCATTATAAATGTGTGAGATACATTATTATTATTATTATTATTATTATTATTATTATATTGCGTCATTTAAAAAATACTTCTATTTATATTTTATTAGAATGGATTTAAAAAGTAATTTAGCTTTTCTATTATTATACAAATGCTGTACACAATGAGCCACTGGCTTACACAGAAATATTGCAGAGTTTTTTTGTAAATATAGCAACTATTACGAAACCTTTATCTGAGTTTCTCCAAAGCCAAGTAAGAATATATAAGCTTTTATTTAAGTTTTACTAAAGGTGTGCTCGGTAATTGTAGTCATTCTCTTCTTGTACTGGTTTATTTAGCTGTTTTATTATTATTATTTTGTTTTTAGTGTACTGATACATGCACAATACATAGTCAAGCTCAATTTATATCAAGAAATTATTTTTTGGGTGCAATAGATAATGTACTCCACATTTACCAAATAGACATGGCTATTTATGAATGTATATTTATTATAGTAAGACCCAGTTGCATGAAAATTGGGTATTAAAATTGGTTAATGTTCTGTCGCACTGCAAAAAAATTGCTTTACTCATTTGGAATTTTGGTCTTGTTTCTAGTATAAATATCTACAAATTCTTACATCAAGAAGCATTTTCTTGACAAGTAAAAAATACAGTCTTGTTTTTAGAAATAATATCTCAAAATTAAGTGAGTTTTTTTCCTTAAGAAAAACCTTAAAACACTTAATTGTTGCATATTATTTCTAAAAACAAGACTATATTTTTTACTTGTCAAGAAAATGCTTCTTGATTTAAGAATTTGTAGATATTTATACTACAAACAAGACAAAAAATGATGAAAATCCTCTTTTGTAAGCTGTTTGGACAGAACTGTGTGTAGGTATAGTGTGTCCACAATCATATTGGGGTGATATAAACACAATGTCACTTTTTTTAAATTTCCTGATGTTAAAATAGGATCCAAATCCCTCCCGTTTTGAGGCCGACCGCAACTTGACGTAGGAGTACGGTTTCCCCGCCCACCGAATTGATTGACAGCTGCGTATTAACATGTCTCCGTAGTAACGTGTATAATCATATCAACAAGACATGACGTGTGCAAAGCAACCGGGAATAAAAGATCAGTTCGCTGTTTGTTATGAATTACAGCGATTTACTTCAGCTTTACTTCATCACCACAGCCGCGTGTCAGAACAATTATAAAAGAAGACGCTTCAATACCGGGTTGTGGACGTTAAATCAGGTTTATTTTGTACATTAACATAACGGATATCCATACAGCAGTGGATATTAATGTGTATCCTGTCACATTTGCCGTGCAAAAACAGTGCAAAGCTAAACGCACGTGCTGTGTGTGTGTGTGTGTGTGTGTGTGTGTGTGTGTGTGTGTGCGTGCGTGCGTGCGTGCGTGCGTGCGTGCGTGCGTGCGAACTTTGTAATGACATTGTGTGTGACTCATCGTTGCAACTCCACAACAAATCCATCAAATAATCATTGGGAAAGTTCTTACTGTAATATTTCTCACAAACGTTACGTGAGATCTGCTTCCTTCATGTCTGTCTGTTATCTGAGGCAGCCGAGGGCGGAGATTGAGGCACACTGACAGGCACGTGGGAACGGTGGGCGGGGAGGACTAGCATTAAAGGCACAGTCCACCAAAACAGCTACAAGATGCTCAGAGCTAAAAATGACAAACTTCTGAAAGGTCTAATAAATAATCTGATGGGTGTTTTGAGCTGAAACTTTACAGACACATTCTGGAGACACAAAAGACTTATATTAAATCTGGAAAAAGGGATAAACTAGGTGCCCTTTAAAGTAGGGAAATAATTTTTTGTCGTGCAGATTTAATTTCATTTTTATTGAAGGTTGTTTCCACCACAGTAAAAGTAATAAAAAAAATATGTAATTGGGACTCGAAATACTGACTTTTACTAAAAATGCTGACTTTTAAGTTTGCTTTTTAGAGATCTGTGAGAAATCAAATCAGAAGTGCAAAACAAATGTCTGAATTTATCAAGCAAGACATTATTGTGAGATATTAATTTTAAATCGCAACTTTAAAGGGGAGGTATTATGCAAAAATCACTTTTATAAGGGGTTTAAACACAGTTGTGTGTCAGCAGTCTGTGAATATAACCAGCTTCTAATGGTAAACATTTATTAATTATATTCTTTTATAATCACACTTGATAAAAAGAGTCTGCAGAAACACTTTGATTGACATTCTCCCTTTGTATGTCTCATCAGAGGGGGAAAGCCCCGCCCACTAGTGACCATCTCTCCCTCATTAGCATAGGACGTTTTGTTTTTGAATCTGACACACAGGCATTTGTAGCTCCGCCCTCTTTTGAAAAGAGCACAATCTCATTTGAATTTAAAGCGACAGTCACCAAAGCTCCACAATTAGGATCAAAGCCTAAAAGGGTCAGTTTCAGAGAGTTATAAAACATTATTAGTGTGGCATTTTGAGCTGAAACTTCACACTCACACACTCTAGGGACATCAGAGACTTATTTTACATCTTGGGCATAATAGGTCTCCTTTAAACTCAGAATTACAAGGAGGAAAAAAAAGCCAAAATTGTAAGAAATATAGGTGCAGTTCTGTTATGGAAATGGGCTTCCATACATTTGAAATCCCAAACACTATTCGTTTCATTTCATTAAACCCACCAACTCAGCTTTTCTCACTGATCGCATCAGTTTAATTACTACAACATCAATGATCTGTCATTTGACTGTTGTGAATTTCTAGAAGAGGCAAAAACCAGGGAGACTTTGGGGTAATATTCAAAGCAGAATCCTTTAATCAGAACTCGGCGTCGCTGTGGCGTTCATCGAAAGATCTCTGACTAGTGCAGCGAGGCACTCAGTTTTAAATACATTTTTACAAACAGTGATACATATAGGTGGGGACAAACCTAAACAAAGCATGCAAATGAAGTGTTGTTGTCAGCAGGGTAAATTGCATCTCCAGCCCCGATCTCATCAGCATATAAGTACCCATTCATGATACATTTTAGCATGAAAACAAAGCGTGCAAATTAAGTACTGGAGTCAGAACCCGTCCTGCCACTTGACCAGCTTGAACGTCTTACCTAGCCATTTGTTAGACAATAGACACAACTGACAATTTGCATTACTTTGGAGACATGTTCCTGTATTTCACATATAGGCTCCCTCAGAATGGATTTTACAATGTAATTTATTTGTTTAAAGAAATGTGTAATCTTTCATGACCTTTATTTACTCACGCAATCAGATGCATTTTCAACAGTTGTACATTTGTATTCTCAATAATACCTTTGCGATATCATCTCAACTGTTAATGCTGGCAGGTCAAACACATACTTGAACTGACAGGAACACCAATTACTCTCAATTTCTTGAGGCCATTATTTCAGATGCATTTATTTTTCCCGCTAATTATACTTTTGTACAGTGTTCTCCATAAACATTTGGCCTCACAGAACATCGGGTGATTTTCCAAGATTGCCATTACTAAAGCCAGAAGTTCAGATCATGTAAATGCAGGAACCGACTTGTTTCGCAAAACACCAGATGGAGATGAAATGATCTCTAAATATTAATACAGCTCAGCTCACCGTGAAGGACTTGGCGAGTCTGTTATGTGTCTGTTCTTTCTACGTTTCATTGTTTTAACTTGATTGTGATCTCCATCAGTATTATTTATCCATCTGATCCAATTAAAAATAGGATGTGATGTGTTTATTCGAAATTGTGTCATGCTGATGATTTAAAATATTTTATGCAGACATGCCACGTCTGCTTATAATACACATTTAAATGAAGGGTCATGTTTTGGGGGGTTTTATGCAACCCAGGCTCATTGCGGATACGTACCCAGGTCTACATTTCTGGGCACTGCGAAATACGTAACCGGAGGTATTTCTGGTCACAGTTGTTGTTTTTGCAAATCCACCAGAGGGCGCTGTGTATGTTTTTTGATGATCTCAAATTTCTCACACGTCCTCCTCTCGTGTAAATCCACCAGAGGGCGCAATATACACTTTAGCCGACCAGGCCAGCTTGTTTCTGACCGACTGACCCACCCACCCCCATCCCTAAACCCAACCGATAGTGTTTTCGAAAGCAATCTAGAAAAAGAAAAGCCTTCGTGTCCGCGTGATTTCACCACGTTTTCAGCCTCTTGTTTATTTATTAATTTATTTGATCTTTTTTGCTTTGGTTTTACCTGTTTTCTAGAACCATTCTTTGCCGGACTCGATCCCTGTCGTCACAGTCAACTCTTCTCCGCGTCCCAAGTCTGCTGACAAACGCGGCGATCTACTTGGCAAACTGGTAACACTGGAAAACTTTGTACGGAGGACAGCTGGTAGCGCTAAAAGGAACAGAAGCTGTCAGCAGCGTCGTACCACCTCGTAGCGTTCATTTTAAAGACGAAATGCAGCCATACGTACCCCTGGCTACATAATTCGAGCTCTCCAGAAATGTATACTGGGGTACGTATCCACAATGAGCCTGTGTTGGTTTTATATGACACGAGGACATGTCATATAAAAAGAAAGGTTTATTAATGAGGATAAATAGTTGAATGATTTTGGGCTTGTTTTTGAAGCTACAGTTGCTTATTTTTGCTTCTTTCTCATTTTTCATGTATTTATTTTGTTATTGAGAGGAAACAGCAGCGCATATTTTTGCATATTCATCTATATGTCACTCTCAGCAACATCAAGGATTAATCTATATTTAATCTAAATTTATTTGACACTGTTAAGGCTAATATATGAATACAAAAACAAATGAATTTCCATGTTATTTGGTCCTCGACTTGGAGCCTTTTCCCAGACATTTGTTTGCAGTGCATTGGGAAAATGTCATGTTGTTTATATTGGTACAAATGTATTTTTAGCATGCTTTAAACAGACAAACATACAAAATTAAAAACAGGTTTAACTTGTGAATAAACAGGGCACAGTTTTAAAGAATAGCCATGTCAATAAAGGCTTTTTAATATTTTTTTGAGGGCCTTGGACTGACTTGCTGTTTATTAACATTAATTAAGCTACCCCTGAGCACATTTTTGTTTGATTTTGGATTTTTTTATACAGGTTTAACTTTACTTTGTTGGGACCTATAAGATGGCCTATAGCTGTTGCATTCAAAAACACACACATTATAATATATACAATATATATATATATGTACACTACCAGTCAAAAGTTTGGGGTCATTTTTGTTTTTCATGTTTTTTTTTATTTTATAAAATTATTCTGTTCATCAAAGCAGCATTTATTAAATGTAAACAAATTGTTAAATATTTATTTATTAAATATGTATTTATTACTTATTGTATGTAGATTCAAATGAAATTATTACTCCAGTCATTATTGTTTTTATTACTATTACCATTAATAATAATAATAACAATAATTATTAATATTAGAGTGATTTCTGAAGGTTCATGTGACTCTGAAGACTGGAGTAATGAAGCTGAAAATTTATCTTTAAAATCACTGGAATAAATGATTAAATTAAATTATAAACTACTTTTGAACAGTTATTTTATAGTGCAATAACATTTCACAATTGTACAATGTGAACTGTATTTTTGATGAAATAAACGCAGCCTTGGTGAGCAGGAGAAGCTTATTTTAAAACATTTAAAAATCCTACTGACCCCAAACTTTTGACCGGTAGTGTATATACATAACATATATATATATGTATATATACATACATACAGGGCTTGACATTAACACCCGCCAAACGCGGGTAGATTTCAGCTGTGGCGGGTTAGAGAGCTGCTCCCACTAGCCACTGGCTATAGTATAAAAGCGTGTGCGCTCCCGTTTCCTTGCGCGAAGCAAACGTGCCTGCAAACGCAACTTGTGTGATCAGTTCTCTTTGAAATAGACTGGACAAAAAGTGATGCTCGTGCACCCACAGTCCTGCTGGTTTCAAGAGATCCAGATTCAGATCTGCCGCTGTCGCTTTTTACCCTTCTTTAAACAGATTATTAATGGGCCTGACGTTAACTGTGTGCACGCGATCATCCTTTCATTATCACACGCGGTATGTTTTTCACCTGCTTTCTTTTGCCTACAGTTATTTTTTTTATTTATGGTTTAATTATCATCCTTTACAATAACATTGCTTTAATAGGAGATAACTCTCCATTAATGTATCGTTAACTGGTGGTCTGGGACCTTTAGCCTGGACAGACTACTGTGCATATTTTTAGATACATGACAAGTTATTTTTAAAATGTCTTTTTTTTTTAAGAAAGGTTTTGTTGAATAAAAAGTGCATGTATGCAGCTATATTAAAGCTTGTTTGTAATTTTTTTAAATTATTTAAAATTTGTAACTAAGAAATAATTAGTTATTTATTTTTGGTGTGGCCAGAGAAACATTAGGTAAATCCTTAATGTTGAGTCCTGAAAAGTCATGTGAAATAAAAACTATTCCAATGCAACACCGTGAAACCACAACCCATTTGCTCATGCTCATTGAGCAAGATCATACACAACACACACAAAGTGAAATGAATGAGGAGGCATGTGGACATAACACGAAATCTAAATCAAGTAATTTTAGCATGTCAAAGTCAAATTTATGCATATAAAATATATTTTCCCAACAACAAAATTGTGGCTAGTGAAAATGGCGAGTGGCTAGCAACGTTAGAAAACTACTAGCCAAAGTGGCTGGTGATTAAAAAAAGTTAATGTCAATTGTACACTCCACACCGATCTTTCTAAATGAAATGCCTACTTTACTACATCCAAACAGCTCGCAGTAGATAAAACAAGCCACGCCCACTGTTTGCTCATTTAATATTCTGTTTTTCTAGGAACTGCATCACAACACAACAAAAATGGTTGCAGCTACAGCTTTACAGGGACTTTATTTAGCCTCCTCCATTGTTACACTGAACTTGACAGGTAAGATTCGCAGTGGGAAGTCAATACAGCTGCTGTACAGAAATGGAAAGACTGCCTCTGTAAATGTGTTGTTAAAAGTGTGTAGATGAGTGTTAGAGAGCGGATCAGAGAACGAAATGATCCCTGCGTCCCAGTCCAGCTTCACCCGGATCACCTTCAGTCTCTGTTGAACATTTAAAGGTGTGCGTTGACTGAGCGCTGACTGTGTTGTGTACTGACCGGACATATAGCGCACACGCCACACTCCGCTGTGGAAGAAATCATCTCCTTTTCTCTGGTTAGTTGCAGTGGTTACTCCGACAGACCAGCATGTGTTGTTTAGGACCTCCACATCCCAGCAGTGTTTTCCAGAGTTAAAACCCTCAGAGCCCAGTACACAGTGGAAATAGTCAAACCTCTCTGGGTTTTCTGGATACGGTTGACCTTCGGTGCCGGACTTCACAATGGTCAGATCATCAGTTATGGTCAGCAGAGGATGAGCAGTGTTTGGATCTAACGTGACAGGAGCTGATGAGAGAATAAGACAGCACAAGTAAGAAGAAACGCATGCATTTGTCCTTTAAACTGCCGAGTGTTTAGTAGGCTACCTAACATTAATTTTTTCCTTCGAATTAGTTTATTTATCAGGAGTTGCCACAGTGGAATGAACCGCCAACTATTCCAGCATATGTTTTAGGCAGCGGATGCCCTTCCAGCTGCAACCCAGTACTGAGAAACACCCATACACACTCATACACTTCGGCCAATTTAGTTCATTCAATTCACCTATAGCGCATGTGTTTGGACTGTGGGGGAAACCGGAGCACCCGGAGGAAACCCACACCAACACGGGGAGAACATGCAAACTCCACACAGAAATGCCAACTGACCCAGCCGGGACTTGAACCAGCGACCTTCTTGCTGTGAGGTGACAGTGCTAACCACTGAGCCACCGTGCAACCCGCTACCTAACATAAATGCTGCATTTCATGGGACGTTAAATTGCAATGCTGTGATTGGCTAACCTCATCAAATCATTTGCATGCCCATTACAAACCCTGGCTGCGTCTGAAATCGACTACTACTCGAGTATGTACTACATTTGAAATTATACGTTCTGTATAGCATGAATGTGAGTAGTATGAATGGAATGATGAGTTTTGAAGAACAAAACTATCCTGGATCGTGTCAATAACCAAATATGAAGAATTCAAGTAATCCACATATGAAGAAAGCACCCCAGATCCTCTAGACAACATGCATCTCAGGATCTCCACTTCAAGTAAACGCATTCATTCATTTTCCTTCAGCTTAGTCCCTTTATTAATCAGGGGTCGCCACAGTGGAATGAACCGCCAGCTTATCCAGCATATGTTTTACGCAGCGGATGACCTTCCAGCTGCAACCCATCACTGGGAAACATCTATACACTCCTATTCACACACACACACTACGGACAATTTAGCTTACCCAATTCCCCTATAGCGCATGTGTTTGGACTGGGGGAAACCGGAGGAAACCCACGCCAACACACGGGGAGAACATGCAAACTCCACACAGAAATGCCAACTGACCCAGCCGAGGACCTTCTTGCTGTGAGGCGACAGCGCTACACACTGCACCGCCCAAACTCTTATAAATATGTGTAAATATCAAGAACATTTGATCAGTCTATCATATTATTGTCACACAGAACATACTGATTTGAACAATCTCCTGCATCTTCTCCCAGATGTTAAACTTCAGGTTTCCCAGGTGTTCTGCCACATTTATCAGCGCTCCAGTGTGTATATGTGGATCCTGCGGTGTTATCTGGACTCTGTAATGATATTCAGGAGCTATTGAGACTGAAAGACTGTGTTAAAAAGAAAAGACTGCAAGAAGACAGCTCATTTACCTTTCTTTTGACAACATGAAGTTCTGCAAAACACAAAAAAAGAACACATAAGTTAGATGTAGGCCTGTCATGATATCTATTTTTTTATTGCACCAAAATATATTGCAATAAACGATATTATTGTCATTTTAAGACCATTTTATGCCACTCATCAATATATAATGACAGAATGACAATATAATATCACAATGCAGGTACACTCTTCCAGAGAACACGTCATATTTCATTCTTAAGAATATTTCATTTAATTATAGTCATTTTAATAATTCGGCATTGGAATCATAATATGAAAGCGCATATCCTAAATAAATAATAATAAATGTTAACACAAAAGTGCAGGTAAAGAGTAACAGAGGCTGCGATATCTGCTAGCAGATCTATTTTCAGCCGTCAGACACCCACATGAAAATATACTATAGTAAATACTACAGTGTTTTTTAACCATACTGACACTGACACCTCCAATGGAGATAGAGATGTTGCACGATCAGCTAAAATGTTGCTAGAATTGGTTTTTATGGATGGCCGATATATATTGCATCACCAAAAATGATTGAGGTCATGTCCATAAGTCGATATATTGATTATTGTGACAGGCCTAAATACAGCATACTTTTAATAAGAGTATAGTTAGTATGGAAATAGTATACTTTAAAATATATAATTAAGTACGAACTGAATGTAATGTTTTCAGACTCAACATGCCATGCCAGTTATGCGCGCTCTCTCTCTCTCCTCTATAGTGCAAAATGTACCCAGAAATAAAATAAAAATTTTAATTTCAATCTTTAAACTTTGCCACTGTCTTTCAAACCATCAGATTTCAATTTGTAAGCAAAAGTAAAAAGAAAAATTGTATTTATTATATTTGTGGTCCAATGTGTGGATGTCAAATGGACGTCAAGGTTTTGACATCAAATCGATTAGCATGTTTTTTTGTTGTTTTCACTGATTAAAGCCCTTCATTCTTATCAATATTTATATGTTTTCACGCTGCTGCTTTTGATTTTGGTGCCATCTTGTGACTAGCATTCAGCTGTTTTATTTAGATATTCATTCATTTTCCTTCAGCGTAGTCCCTTTATTAATCTGGGGTCGCCACAGTGGAATGAACCGCCAACTTATCCAGCATATGTTTTACGCAGCGGATGCCCTTCCAGCTGCAACCCAGTACTGGGAAACATCCATACACACTCATTCACACACACACACTCATACACTACGGCCAATTTAGTTTATTCAATTCACCTACAGCGCATGTGTTTGGACTGTGGGGGAAACCGGAGCACCCGGAGGAAACCCACGCCAACATGGGGAGAACATCAGGGAAAGTTCACCCAAAAATGAAATTAGACCATGATTTACAGAACATCAATGCGTTCTGTATATAATAAAGGTCTCCTGTTGCAAATTGATGTGGTTTTGTAAGACAGATATCAATTTTTGTTTAACTTCCGATATAATTCCAGAGAAGATTGGGTTTTTAGCTGCCTTTTTTTGGCCTGTCACTTACTAAAACGCACCAAAAAACTGACCTCAAAAGAAGATGAAAAAAGAACTAGCCAGTCTCTCACAGAAGTTACACAAAACTGTTTATAAAGTTATAAATATGGAAATTTTCCAACAAAAACACATCAATTTGCCATAGGAGATCTTTTATCCACTCCCAGGATATGTGTGTAGCACTTTTTATTATGGATGGATGAGCTTTATTGTACTTGTTTTGGACTGTCAAAGAAAAACACCCACCTGTTGCCATTGTAAAGCTTGAAAGAATAGATTCGACCGACAGAAGAAAGTGTTATACACATAAATCAAGGGCTAATTAAAATGTTTGTGTGAACTAACCCTTTGTTCTATCATCAAGTTGTTCCAACACTATTTGAGTTTCTTCTGTTGAGTTTCTTTCTTCTGATTTTAAAGAATGAGTTTTTTTCCTACTATGGCTGTCAAAGGCTACCAGTTTCCAACATGCTTCAAAGCATCTTCTTTTGTGTTCAACAGAAAATAAAAAACTCATAAAGGTTTGAAATCTCTTGACAGTGAGTAAATGTAATTTTTTTATATATACATATACATATAAAAATTATACCCTTAACCCCCAAAAGTGTCTCTAGCTAAAATGAAAGTGATAACTACAATTAAACATTGATCAGAAAATACAGCTAAGTTCTTACTGGCTAATTGTCATTTTTGTGTGAACTAACCCTAATTTTATATGTATTGTAGCATCTTGAGTTTCTTTCTCTTCTGTTGAACACAAAAGAAGATACTTTGAAGCATGTTGGTAACTGGTAGCCATTGACATCCATAGTAGGAAAAAAAACGATGCAAGTAAATGGCTACCAGTTAGCAACATGCTTCAAAGTATCTTCTTTTGTGTTCAACAGAAGATAAAAAACTCATAATGGTTTGAAATCTCTTGACAGTGAGTATATGTAATTTTTTTTTGGTGAACTATTCCTTTAAAGACAAGTTAGTGCTCATTTTAAAGGCAGAAACACACATAATAAATACAAATGTGCAAGGTTTGTGAAATTATATTTGCCTGTATGAGAATTTGCTCAATGCTGAAAGTAGATGAGTGAGTTTTACAATGTTTGCCTTTCAACAAGTTTGACTTGACACATCAGCCAAACCGATTCATTTTTAAAAACGTGCAAAAAGATGCTACAATACATATAAAATTATACCCTTAACCCCCAAAAGTGTCTCTAGCTAAAACCTAAATACAGAAATTAAAGTGATAACTACAATTAAACATTGATTAGAAAACACAGCTAAGTTCTTACTTGTAGAAGTGCAAAAATCATGGGCAAATTGTCATTTTTGTGTGAACTAACCCTTAGTTATGGGGCTTAAGGATACAATTTTATATGTATTGTAGCATCTTGGGTTTCTTTCTCTTCCGTTGAACACAAAAGAAGATACTTTGAAGCATGTTGGTAACTGGTAGCCATTAACATCCATAATAGGAAAAAAACTATGCAAGTCAATGGCTACCGGTTACAAACATGCTTCAAAGTATCTTCGTTTGTGTTCAACAGAAAAGAAAAAAACTCAAGATGCTACAATACATACAAAATTATATCCTTAACCCTCATAAGTGTCTCTAGCTAAAACCTGGATACAGAAATTAAAGTGACAACTACAATTAAACATTGATTAGAAAATACAGCTAAGTTCTTACTTGCAGAAAGGGCATGGTGGCAGCAGCTAAATCATTAGTGACGGCGCTGATGTTGTTTGAAAGAGCTTCTATGTCTTTGTCTATTTGTTCGATCTGGAGTGTAATTTTGTGACTCTTCTGGTTCTCCTCCTGCATGAGTGCAGATATTCTGCTCGTCTCTTCCTCTCGCAGAAACTGATGAAGCTGTTCAAACTCCTCCTGCAAGAGTCTCCTGCTCCGCTGACTCTGAGCCTGGACACAACAGAGACATGCTTGAATACAATTGTAGGGGGAGTACATTTAAATCAATTTGCACCATTTATGGGAAAAGGTATAACGCTGTATATTTCTAACCTTGATGTGTTGTGCCGCATCATTGAATGTTTGTTTGATGTCTTGAAAAGTCTTACGTTTTTCTTGCAAATGTCTCAGTTGGATCTTCAGCTCCTCCTGAAATGAAACATAGCTGATGTTTGTTCAATCCGTCATTCATCCTAATGTAGTTCTGTGATTTTAAGCAGTGGTTCTCAATATTTTTTTACTCTTTCTGCTTTATGACAGCTGACAACACCACTGGTTTTCCAGATATTGGGTGTTGACATTGACATTATTTGGTCAAACTTTATAATAGGTGGCTTTAACCACTATCTACCAAGAAGAACTACAGATTTCATTGGAAATTGCGGTGACACTATAATACGGTTGTATTAACTAGCATGAACAAACAATGAAAAATACAGCTATTACAGTATTTATTCATCTTTGTTAACCTTAAAGTAATTAAAGTATTCAGAATTTTTAGTTTGACTCAAGTTTGTCACTCATGTCATGATTTGTTAATGTTTTAAAAGACGCCAATTCTTCTCACTAAGGCTGCATATTTTTTTTAAATAAAAAAATACGGTAACAATTGTGTGAAATATTACTACAATTTTAAATAACTCTTTTCGTATTGAAAGTAGTTTCAAATTTTACTTAATCCTGTGATTTAAAGCTGAATTTTCTTCGTCGTTACTCGTCTTCAGCTGTCACATGATTCTTCACAGATCATTATAATATGAAGATATTCATATTAACAGTCATAAACCTTCATATAAATCGGCAATGTATAATTCGCACCCTGAAATAATACAAAATAGATGATAACATAGATTATTATGTATAGAAAATAGATAATTTTGACAAATTCAATGTATTTTTGGCTGAAATAATATCATATCATATGTTGTTGTTTGAAGTCTGTATGGATGTTTCCCAGTGATGGGTTGCAGCTGGAAGGGCATCCGCTGCGTAAAACATATGCTGGATAAGTTGGTGGTTCATTCCGCTGTGGCGACCCCAGATTAATAAAGGGACTAAGCCGAAAAGAAAATGAATGAATGTTGTCGTTTGGTACCATGGACCGAAAGCGGTCCTATGTTGCATGAGTAGCCTTTTTTTCAGCCAAAAATACATTGAATTGGTCAAAATTATCTATTATGTACAACGTTAGATAAATACACAATAGCCTAGATCATTTTGACCAAATCAATGTATTTTTGGCTGAAAAAAAGGCTACTCATGCAACATAAGACCGCTTTGGGTTCATGGTAAACAAATGTTGTCGTTTGTCTACCTTGAGGAGCGGTGCGGCTTCTTCAGCAGGTCTGAAGCTGTGATTGAGGTGTTTTTCCGAGTCTCTGCACACCAAACACAGCAGATGTTGGTCGTCCAGACAGAAGAGTTTGAGCTTCTCCCCATACAGCTCCTCTGAAGCCGAACTCCTGCTCTGCAGATTGAGGTAAAGTTGGTTTTATATTCAGACATTCGGGCTTTCTGCTTGATATAATTTCAGAAAAGTATTGTATGCAAATTCTAAATAGGGAAATCATGTTAGCAGCCAACGACTATCAAAGTACAACACTGTTCACAGTCGATTAAACAGTGCTCGTGTTGTTTTGAAGTCATACTTAGATGCGATTTCAGACCCAATATTCAAAGTAGCGTGGCGCAAGTTGTCACCGTTCAAAGATGTTACTAATAAATATGAATTTATTAAATATTAATATTAAAAGTAATATTAAGCCAACTTTAAGTTACCTCAATGACGGATTGGCAGACGTTGCGGAGCGCCAGATTGGCCGTGGGGTCCGGATGGGATGCGGGAAATCTCTTCCTGCAGACGGGACACTCCTGAAAGCCTCTGCTGCTCCAGAACTGCTGGACACAGGAGCCGCACACACTGTGACTGCAGGACAGGAGAACCGGCTCCGTGAAGATGTCGAAGCACACGGGACACAGCAGGTGCTCCTCGGAGACTCCACAACTCATTTTCTGCCTTTTCTCTAAAGGTAAGGGAATCCAAATATGTGTCAGTCCGACTTTCCTTGTTTACATAATTTACTCAGTTTCATCATGTGATGATCTGGGCATGTGCTCCTCCCACATTTGATGACCTCAGAGGAGGACTCGTGGAAAACACCCAAAACAAAACAATACCTCCATGAAATCTAACAGCAAGTCATTATTTGTGTTATTAATTTGCATTAGAGACTTTTTTCTCTAAGTCTCTAATGCAAATTAATAACACAAATAATGACTTTATTTTTTTTTTGCCACCCATACTGTGAAATATTACAATGTAACGATGGCTCAGTGGTTAGCACTGTCGCCTCACAGTAAGAAGGTCGCTGGTTCGAGTCCCGGCTGGGTCAGTTGGCATTTCTGAGTTTGCATGTTCTCCCCGTGTTGGCGTGGGTTTCCTCCGGGTGCTCCGGTTTCCCCCACAAGTCCAAACACATGCGCTATAGGGGAATTGAATGAACTAAATTGGCCGTAGTGTATGGGTGCTTCCCAGTACTGGGTTGGCTGGAAGGGCATATGGGGTTCATTCTGCTGTGGCGACCTCAGAAATAGAGACTAAGCCAAAGGAAATGAATGTGTTCTACAGTATATTCAGTTTACTTTAAAAGTCATTTATTCCTGTGATGTAGAATCATTACTCCAGTCTTCACCGTCCTTCAGAAATCATTACAACATGATGATTTGATAATCCAGACACTTTTCTAAACATTTATGATGAGAAGTCATTTCTTTCAGGATGCTTTAATTAATAGAGAGTTCAAAAGATCCGCAATTATTTGCAGATTTTTTTGTAACATTGTAATTATCTTGACGATTTCTTTAAATGAAAATCCAAATAAAAGTTCTAGAAAATAAAAACGTCCAGAAAATACTTCAAAATATGGAGACTAAAAACACAAGTTATTCATTTATCTGTAAATATTTACGTTTGTAAAACATTCAAGGCTATTTGATTTCTTGTTATTAGTTACCATTGGCTTCCATACTAGGGAAGTCAATGGTTACAGGTTTCAAACATTGTTCAAAATATAGATATTTTGAAAAATGTTGGAAACCGGTAACCATTGACTTTCATACTATGAACAGTTTTCAAACATTCTTTAAAATATCTTCTTTTTGCATTCAACTGTGTTAAATGTTTGGAACCACTTGAGGGAGAGTAAATAGTGAGTAATCTTTCATTTTGGGGTGTACTGTCTCTTTAAGACTGGGCTATATCATTTGCTCCAGCTGACGACATTCAAGGCTATTTGATGTGCTGTTATTAGTTCAGCAAGATGACTTCTACACCAGATTAAAGTGCAAAGTATGAAGTACAGTAGCTCAAGTACTTTACACCCTTGCATAATTATGATGTACAGTATTTCTGACATGTACATGCATTTCAGATCAATTTTACACTGATTTGCTTTGCATTAAGGGGTTTTGTTACAAAATGATGGTTTATAAATCTATCAACATGTAATCTTTCATACCCCGAGGCTACATATTTTAATACAGACTGAGTTTCTGTATAGTATGAGGAGTGCATTTCTGTCAAACCCTCAAAACAGCAGCTGACGCACTGAAACACAATGCGGACAGTAACAAGTGTCTGCCGGATTTATTCCTCCTAAACATTTTAAAAACAGCTGGAGAGTTTTAAAGCGACAGTTCACCCAAAAACTGAAAAATCAGGTATTATTTACTTGTACTTTATTCATCACAAAGCTGTTTGGCTTTCTTTCATATGTTAAACACAAAAGAAGATATTTTGAAAAATGTTGGAAACCGGTAACCGTTGACTTCATACGATGGAACCGTTGACTACCATACTACTAAACATTAACACAGTTTAACATTTAACACAGTGGAATGCAAAAGAAGATATTTGGAAAAATGTTGGAAACCGATAACTGTTGACTTCATACTATGTAAGTCGATTACAGGTTTCAAACATTCTTCAAAATATCTTCTTTTGCATTTAACACAGTTTAACATTTAACACAGTTGACTGCAAAAGAAGATATTTTGAAAAATGTTGGAAACCGATAACTGTTGACTTCATACTATGAAAGTCAATGGTTACAGGTTTCAAACATTGTTCAAAATATCTTCTTTTGCATTTAACACAGTTTAACATTTAACACAGTTGAATGCAAAAGAAGATATTTTAAGAAATGTTGGAAACTG
>CAIGQV010019270.1:8387232-8399331 GCA_903798115.1 Danio jaintianensis
ATGACAACCTGACATAAACACATCATAACCTGTCTTTGGCAACTTGACATTATCAAGACTTGTCATAAATCTGTCATAAACATGATTGTCATGAGGCCATTATAATTATGTCATGAATATTTTTCTGCTTTCATCAGTCAAATGCAAACGCCAATAAAAGACAAAAACATCGGCCAATTTTAGCAAATGCATTATATTCATTAACAATGACAATGTGTTCATTACTTTGCTCTAAATCATATTATGAAAGACATTTTTGCCTTTCTTTAATCATTCAGTCAATGACAGATGTTTTACAGATTGCACTATAGTGTGTATCTTTAACACAACCCCCTGATATGAAGAATTGCATGTTTGACTGAGTTTATGTGACTAAGCAAAACGGCAACAACACAAACTCTGTGCATGTTCGATTATCAGTGAGTGCTCACTATAGACTGACATGCTGATAATCATTATGATGCTCATAAATTCTTAGCATGTAATAAATACCAACAAAATCAAAGGCATTGCAAAAAGCCCTGTTGTCAACCTGATAAAGCTCACTGGACTTTGATGTCACATGTTTATTATATGTGTGTGTTTGGGGTTGTATTCACATGACAAAAACCTGTTTGGTGGACACATACGGCTTCATAGCATTTTCCAGAGCTCCCTGGAAGTCTTGAAGCTGTACTTGAGTGCAGATTGGAGCCAACAGTTTTCCCGATCGGATGAGGATGCAGAGTTCATCCAGCATGTGTCGTAAGGCGTCATCGTCTATCACAAAGGGAAGATAAGTCATAAGATCAAACCCATTCAATCCTCAAACAACAACACATTAGATTTTTTCCTCACCGTGTCTGTTGTCTCTCTTCCACTGGGTCACCCAAAAACCTCTTACTTTCACGTCTTTAAAGATCAACGCACTCTAAAGAAAGCACCATACTTATATAACTGCAATGTACAACACAAGCTACATGAACATGATTACATTAATCTGACACTCCAATGATAAGTAAAGGATAATCTACGGCTAGTTGTTCATTACACAATTTTAACACACACACACACACACACACACACACAAAAAAACATTAAAACTGTTGTTTTGTGTAATTTTATGTACTGTGAACTGGGACTAGTCATAGTATTTACATGTAGATTTAATGAAAACTTTCTATCTTTTCTTATCTTATTCTAAGAGTCTCTGGGTGCATATATATATATATATATACTCTCACTGGCCACTTTATTAGGTACACCTGTCCAACTACCTGTTAACGCAAATTTCTATGCATTTAGGCATGTAGACATGGTCAAGACGATCTGCTGCAGTTCAAACCGAGCATCAGAATGGGGAGGAAAGGTGATTTAAGTGACTTTGAATGAGGCATGATTGTTGGTGCCAGACGGGCTGGTCTGAGTATTTCAGAAACTGCTGATCTACTGGGATTACAGAAAATGGTCTCAAATCATCTCAGATTGGTTTCTTTAACATGACAATGAGTTCACTGTACTCAAATGGCCTCCACAGTCACCAGATCTCAATCCAATAGAGCACCTTTGGGATGTGGTGGAACGGGAGATTTGCATCATGGATGTGCAGCCGACAAATCTGCAGCAACTGCGTGATGCTATAATGTCAATATGGACCAAAATCTCTGAGGAATATTTCCAGTACCTTGCTGAATCTATGCCACGAAGAATTAAGGCAGTTCTGAAGGCAAAAGGGGGTCCAACTCGGTACTAGTAAGGTGTACCTAATAAAGTGGCCGGTGACTGTACATAATTTATTTATTTACAGAGATGTGAAAAAGTGTTTGCCCCTTACTGATTTCTTTCTTTCTTTTTTGCATGTTTCATAAAACAAATTTAAATATTAGTCAACGATAACACAAGTAAACACATCATGCATCATTTTGAAATGAAGGTTGTTACTAATCCAAAGCCAGAGAATGAATGAAGTTCTCAGGGGTTTGAAGCAACATGAGGGTGAGTAACATAATTTTCATTTTTGGGTAAACTAACACATTAATGTAACAGTGATCAAATGGACAGGATCTGCAGTGCATTGTGCAGTTTTAACACACACTTCCCAGCCAATCAGAACGGAGTGTTCCGAAGATGTATGATATATAATCAGTTCAACCAGTGCAGAAAAAGGAGAGACAATGGTCACACTCACCACTGGAACAGTGACTGGTTGTTTGGCCATCCCACCATAGGTCACCAAACTCCCTCCACTTCTGAAAAACACAGACACATCATTCATATATTTACAGACTGAGTTTATCAAGGGTCTGCTGTACTGTAATCAGAAATCCATAATAATGTTTGGCCATTCAAATACAGTAATATGGACCTATTATTTTTGCTCAGTATGCGAGCATACTTTTATCAATAAAAAAAAAGCTGTTTTTATTTTTCCCTCAAGATTTCCTCTGTATTCCCAGCATATCATACTATATATCGATCATAAAAGCCTAATGTATTAAATGAAACACTCAGACAAAAAACACACACACACAAAAACAGACTTGCAGAATATGACAAAAATCTAATCTAAAGGTTCAATAAACTTCTTTATTTCATATTGTCAGGCTTCATAGACTTTATTAATTCTGTGAGTCTTGAAATGTACGATTTTCAGGAACCGTATCTATTAAAATAGCAGCTATTTAAGTGAAAAATAAGTCTTAAAGGGATAGTTCACCCAAAAATGTCAATTTACTCTCCCTCAAGTGGTTCTAAACACTTACGAGTTTCTTTCTTCAGTTGAACACAAAAAGATATTTTGAAGAATGGTAGAAACCGTTAACAACTGCCTTCCATAGTGTTTGTATTTCCTACTATGGAAGTCAATGGTTACTGGTTTCCAACATTTTTCAAAATATCTTCTTTTGTGTTTACCAGAAGAACGAAACTCATACAGGTTTGTGATAATATTGTAAGTGATGACATCATTTTAGTGTTCATTTCTAAATATAGTAGCTTACTGTAAATGGCGTAATAGTTCTGTGGCACTTTTTCCTCCAACTCCATTCAGTGCCAGTTTAGGTCGAGGACATGACTGTTAAAAAACAAAGATACAGAGTGGCTTTTAATGAGGACCTATTATGAAAAATCACTTTTATAAGGGGCTTAAACACAGTTGTGTGTCAGCAGTGTGTGAATGCAACCAGCCTCTAATGGTCAAAATTATTATTTTTTTAATCACACTTGATGAAAACAGTCTGCAAAAACACTTTTATTGACATTCTCCCTTTGTACGTGTCATCAGAGGGGGAAAGCCCCGCCCACTAGTGACCATCTCTCCCTCATTAGCATAAACAGCCCTAAGAGAGAAGCAGCCGTCCGCCATTAGACTTTTGAATCTGCCACTATGCTGACACACAGGCATTTGTAGCTCCGCCCTCTTCTGAAAAGAGCACAATCTCATTTGCATTTAAAGTGACAGTCACCAAAGCTCCACAATTAGGATCAAAGCCTAAAAGGGTCAGTTTCAGAGAGTTATAAAACATTATTAGTGTGGTATTTTGAGCTGAAACTTCACACTCACACACTCTAGGGACATCAGAGACTTATTTTACATTTAAAGGTATGCTTTAAAGCACACAGTTAACATATGAACAAATCAATCCACACTGGACTGACCTTAAAGAGCTCCTTCATCTCTGGCCGTCTCAGAGTCTCTTCTCTAATGACGTGTGTGGCGCCCATCGCTGTCAGTCTGTCTGAGAGCTGCCGCAGATCCGGCCTGAAACCAAAAACACACGCTGCTTTACACAATCATAACGCAAATACAGTTTCTTTTGATTTAAAGTCCACATGAACCGGAAGCTGCGACCATTTTTTTTTCTGATTGTGACGCAGTTCCTGGAGAAATGGAATATGAAATGAGAAAACAGTGGGCGTGGCTTGTCTTTTCTACTGCGAGCTGATTGGATGTAGTAATGTAGGCATTTCATTCAGAAAGATGGGGAAAAGGGTTTGGAGAGAGTAATTACAACCTCACAGATAGAGATTTAAGGCAATTTTACCTGTCTCTGATGACATTGATGGTGTGAATGCCTTTAGCAGCAGCGATCTGAATAACAGCCTGTCCAACACCACTGTTAGCGGCGTTCTGGATCACTGTGTCTCCTAAAATATTACAAAATATTAGAGGTGTGAACCTACATTGGTCTCACGGTTCGGTTCGGTTATGATTATCATGCCATCGATTCGGTTCAATCCGATATCTCGGTGCATTGACGATGCTTTCCATCCACAATTTTATATTTTATTTCACAGCACAAGAATTATTGTATTAAAAAGTATAATTTATAAATACATTTTCTGTGTATTTGTAATACAGTTTTGTCATTTAATACAAGCAGTCCGATATATGTACCTTTAATTTTACCTGCTCCTTTTGAATGTATCAAACAAAAAAACTCAGACAGCTGCGTCAGGCCAAGGAGGTTGCTTACAGGAATGGGGAGAGGGCCTTGTATAAACAGGCCAAATACACACTGGAAAAGGAGATCAGAGTGGCAAAAAGGAACTATTCTGAGAAACTAAGGAGTCAGTTCTCTTCCAGCGACTCAGCATCCGTGTGGAAAAGTTTGAAAAACCTCACAAACTACAAGAAACCATCCCCCAGCACTGTAGACAACGAACGACTTGCAAACGACCTGAATGAGTTTTACTGCAGGTTTGAGAAAACACCCCACACCCACTCTGAACTGCTCTTCACACCACCATCAACACCTCCACCACACCCCGTCTCCCCAACACTTCAGTTCAGTGAAGATGATGTGCGCCAGGTCTTCCAAAAACAGAAGAGGAAAAAAGCACCAGGCCCAGATTTTGTAACACCAGCCTGTCTAAAATCCTGTGCTGACCAACTGGCCCCCATCTTCACCCTGATCTTCAACAGATCACTGGAGCTGTGTGAAGTGCCCTCCTGCTTTAAACGCTCCACCATCATCCCCATCCCAAAGAAACCCAAACTTACAGGACTTAATGACTACAGACCAGTGGCGCTAACATCTGTGGTCATGAAGTCTTTTGAAAAACTGGTGCTGGCCCACCTGAAGGACATCACTGAACCCTCACTGGACTCTCGTCAGTTTGCCTACAGAGCAAACAGGTCTGTGGATGATGCAGTCAATATGGGACTGCATTATGTTCTGCAACACCTAGACAGACCAGGGACCTATGTGAGGATCTTGTTTGTTGACTTCAGCTCGGCTTTCAACACTATCATCCCAAAACTTCTCCTGCCCAAATTAACTCAGCTCTCCGTGCCCAACTCTGTCTGTCAGTGGATCAACAGCTTCCTAACGGACAGGCAGCAGCTGGTGAAGCTGGGAAAATTCTCATCCAGTACCCGCACAATCAGCACTGGCGCCCCCCAGGGGTGTGTCCTCTCCCCTCTGCTCTTCTCACTGTACACAAATGACTGCACCTCAAAGGACGCCTCTGTCACAATCTTGAAGTTTGCAGACGACACCACACTTATCGGCCTCATTCAGGACGGTGACGAGTCTGCTTACAGACAGGAGGTTAAGGAGCTGGCTGTCTGGTGCAGTCACAACAACCTGGAGCTGAACACGCTCAAAACAGTGGAGATGATAGTGGACTTCAGGAGAAACCCCCCTGCTCTCCCCCCACTGAGCATCATGGACAGCATTGTGGCAGCAGTGGAGTCATTCAGGTTCCTGGGCACCACCATCTCTCAGGATCTGAAGTGGGACACTCACATTGACTCCATTGTCAAAAAAGCTCAACAGAGGTTGTACTTCCTTCGTCAGCTGAGGAAGTTCAACCTTCCAAAGGAGCTGCTGAAACAGTTCTACACTTCCATCATTGAATCAGTCCTCTGCACTTCAATAACTGTCTGGTTTAGCTCAGCTACCAAATCCGACCTCCGAAGACTACGTCGAATAGTTCGGACTGCTGAGCGAATCACTGGTACAATCCTCCCTACTCTCCAAGAACTGTACTTATCCAGAGCAAGCAGAAGGGCTGCCAAAATCACTCTGGACCCCTCACACCCAGCACACTGCCTCTTTGAACTTTTACCTTCTGGTCGACGCTACAGAGCACTGTGTACCAGAACAGCCCGACACAGAAACAGTTTCTTCCCTCAGGCAATCCATCTCATGAACACTTGATGATAGTAATTATGAAACAAACATCACTACTGCTATACACTTTTTATACACAAACACTTATTTAACAACATATTTTACATGCTAATTTGCACATAACAGCTGCTGTTGTATATAGTAATATTCCTGTACATACACTTGTCAATTTGTATATTGGCATTCACTACAACTTTCATTTTTTAAATATATTTATTATCTGTTTTTTGTCCTGTCTCTGTAATTCTGTTGCACTGTAGAAGCTCTGTCACCAAAACAAATTCCTCGTATGTGTGAACATACCTGGCAATAAAGCTCTTTCTGATTCTGATTCTGATTCTGGAAAACTCAAGTAACAGAACAACATGAACATTTAAAGCAAATAAACAAATGTAAATATTATCCCGCTTGCTTTTTGAGCGTTGTCAAGCGAGTTGTTAAACGCCTGTGATTGGTCACGCGCTCAACAGTAAAGGGCTGCGATCGGCTCTAACGACTGACGCTGTTCACCGATGAGTGACACTGATAAACGGCAGCGGCGATCACAGTTCATCCATGATAGACGTGAAGGAGAAAACTCGCTCTGCAGACACACTCGTGTCTGTATCCAAAAGTATCGCTGTAACAGCCGAGAGGAGAGGAAATGTCACATCAGCAGGTCAAAGGTCCACAGTGAGAGAGAGTGAGAGAGAAATGGAGTACAGCTTTCATTTCTCCAGTGAAAGACTGTCCAGCAAACCCACACACAATGAATTGTGCAGAGTTTCTGTGTTTTTTAAGTAATTGGAGCGCTTTAATAATTCGTGCTCGCCTCCCTCGCCATAGTAAGCTACCGCAATATAGCACATATGAGATAAATGACGTCAGTACGTAATAACAGGTTATGATCTATTACTGAACCGATACCGAATTGTCCACATCTGCATCACGGTGCACGGAAGAAACAATTAATTTTGACACCCCTACAAAATATAGCTTTTTAGTTAATAACATACAGCTCATATGTGAAGGATTAATAACATTTCTACCAGGAAAATCAAAACGGTTAGTTTTTGGGTGAACTAACCCTTTAATGACAGACCTTTCATTTTTGGGTGAACTAACCCTTTAATGACAGAATGTTCATTTTTGGGTGAACTGACCCTTTAATAACAGAATTTTCATATTAAGTTGAACTAACTCGTTAATAACAGAATTTTAATTTTGGTGTGAACAAACCCTTTAATAACAGAATGTTCATTTTAAGGTGAACTACCCCTTTTACTTCACGATGTGTGATCTGGATATACTTGATCACTGCCTACCTGGTTTGAGCTCCTCAAAGTCTGTGAGCATCCTATAAGCTGTGCACGGATTGACCCCCAGAGTGGCTGCGGACAGTACAGGAATGTCTTTAGGTAAAGTCACCAGATCGTCAGCCTTCAAAACTGCTGTTGTTCTCCATGTGCCTGTAGGGATTCATGCAGGCGTATTACATCCTACTGATGATCATACTGGCCATACCTAATGAATGTATGTTCACCTATGCCGGCATCTTTTGGAATCACCCAGTCGCCCACTTTGAGTGTTTTCACCTGGTCTCCGACATCCATCACCTGAGCCACACCCTCATTGCCCCCCACTGCTGGAAGCTCAGGCAGGATGGCATATGTGCCTGTTTAATGACAGTGATGGCTGAATATGCAAAGTCATAATCAAAAGACATTTAATATGTGCTTTTACACCACTTTTCTATTATAAAATGTATTCTCCACATTATTGTAATAGATAAAAATATAAACTGATGATACTAAAATGATAGTAAGTTCTATAAATGTATATAAAATATGTTTACATCAAGGCAATAATTGCTGTTGGTGCAAGACAAAGAAAAATATAAATCGATAATTTTCAGCACAAATTAATCTGTAAAAAATGTTTTATAATTAATTGTGAGAACAATGTAAATGGCAAGATCTATACATAAAACACTGAGACAGATTACAGTAACCAAGACTAAGAATGACATTAATGTCATAAATGTTACATATATTGTTATAATTCTTATATTATCATTCATTCATTCATTTTCTTTTCGGCTTAGTCCCTTTATTAATTTGGGGTCGCCACAGCGGGATGAACCACCAACTTATCCAGCATATGTTTTACGCAGCGGATGCCCTTCCAGCCACAACCCATCTCTGGGAAACATCCATACACACCCATTCACACACATACACTACGGACAATTTTTTAGTTTACCCAATTCCCCTATAGCGCATGTGTTTGGACTGTGGAGGAAACCGGAGCACCCGGAGGAAACCCACGCGAACACGGGGAGAACATGCAAACTCCACACAGAAATGCCAACTGACCCAGGCGAGGCTCGAACCAGCGACCTTCTTGCTGTGAGGCGAACGTGCTACCCACTGCGCCACCGCGTCGCCTTATATTATCATATTATTACATATTATATATGAATATTATTTTTAATTATATAAATACACATACACAAATATACATCATATTATTGAAAATAATAATAATGTGAAAAAAATAACGTGAAAAAAGAGAGATTTTCCTTTCTAATATAAACATGTTTTTTGAGAATAATGGGAATTACAAATATATATATATATATAAAATGGCAGTAATTGCTGCAATTAACTAAAATAAATAACAAAAAATATGCTCCACAAATAAAATTATATATATATATATATTTTTTTTTTTTATATAACTACAAAAAACTTTAGGAATTCTAATGCAACCATCACAATATATATATATATTTTTTTTACAGTCCATAAATATTGCCAATTTGAATTTTTTACGTTGAGATTTGCCCAAATCTAAAGTATTCGTGTACAAGGAGTTAATAAATAGGTCATGCATCATTTATTAAATTCAGTCAAATGATTTGCTCTTGCCTTGAAGCATATTTAAGTCAGAGGGATTGATGGGAGCCGCCAGCATTTTCACCAGGACACATTCAGCTCCCAAATGAGGAAGATCCAGAGACTCCAACCTGTCAATCATGCAGGAAACCGGGTAAGTGCTGTCAAACTGTCAACATATTAACGGTACCTTCAGTTATCAATATATTTATATGGGTATGACGCGCTTACTGGACAACTTGTGAGGGCTCCCCGTGTGTCCTGTACAGGAGTGCAGAGCAGTCTTTGACTGCAGACACAGAGGAATAGGTTTTATTGAGGACAGCTCCATGTCTGATCCTCTGAATGTGTGACACAGGACCCGCTGTCCGGTAAACGCGAATTAATACCGATGCGACCGGCGGTAGTTTCATTTTATTCCTTGTTATGCGTCCAAATCCAAAATATCGTCGTCGTATGTCATTGAAATAAACACGAGAGATCAAAAATCCATGTTTACTATCCTGTGAGCGGCCATGTTGGTACCGTAAAGCCTGTAGTAGTGTCGTCGTTCCTGCGAAAGTTCACTCGGTCACACTGTTGATGAATATTCATTAGCAGTGCTCACGAGAGCGCGCACGCACTGTAACCGGAGCTCATTATGTCCATTTTTGTTTTCTGGAATTCGGCCACCAAGACCAGCATCCACCTACAAACTCTTGTCTTTTAACCACTGATCTATAATAGATTCCATATAGGTCAGTGCTTGTAACGTTTAGGTTTAAATTACTGGGCGAACGTAAAGGTACGTCATTAATATTCATAAGACGAATTATAATTTACCATTAGACCTGAAGTATACGCGCATATACACATATAGATGGTTCAAAAATACTGCTTTTGGAAGATTCGCAGATAATGTACCTGTTATGAGCTCATCATTTTTGATTATGATGAATATATGTAAATAAGAATTTCTAACGGCTACAAATTATGTAGATTATGACAATTTCCATGACTTAGGGAAGGTTACCGTTATAGGGATGTGAGTTTACAGGCTGAATCAAATAAATGTTTTATAGAAAGATGAACTGGAAGTTATCTGTTTTTAAGCTTTTTAAACTGATTGATATTTTTAGTAAAATATTACAAAAATTCTTATCGTTTTTGAATGATTAGCCTAGATGACAATGATGTTTAATGTGTGACAGTGTTCATAAAGTCATTCATGAATATTCAATAATACACATACACACACGTTATATAGACACATGCTGTCTGTATTTATTTAATTATTTAAACATTATTATCATAAGTGATATTTTATATTATGTCACATGATTTTACTCATGACAGCTTGATGCAGGTATTCATGTACTTTTATTTTTACGTGGTTAATAAAGGAAATAAAGAAATAAATAAAAAAACAAAGAAAGAAAGGAAATAAAAGGAAGAAAGAAAGAAAGAAACCAATAAAAGGAAAGAAAAACAAAGGAAAGAAAGAAATTAAAAGAAATAAAAACTAAGAAAGAAAGAAAGCAAGAAAGAAAGAAAGGAAAGGAAGGAAAAGCAAAAGAAAGAAAGAAAGAAAGAAAAAACAAATGAAAGAAAGAATGAAAGAAAAAACAAATGAAAGAAAGAAAGAAAAGGATGAAAGAAAGAAAAGAAAGAAAAAACAAATGAAAGAAAGAAAGAAAAAAACAAATAAAAAAGAAAGAAAGAAAAAACAAATGAAAGAAAGAAAAGGAGGAAAAAACGAAAGAAAGAAAGAAAGAAAAACAAATGAAAGAAAGAAAGAAAAGGATGAAAGAAAGAAAATAAAAAACAAATGAAAGAAAGAAAGAAAAGAATGAAAGAAAGAAAAAACAAATGAAAGAAAGAAAGAAAGAAAAGAATGAAAGAAAGAAAAGAATGAAAGAAAAAACAAATGAAAGAAAGAAAGAAAAGAAAGAAAGAAAGAAAAGAATGAAAGAAAAAACAAATGAAAGAAAGAAAGAAAAGAAAGAAAGAAAGAAAGAAAGAAAGAAAGAAAAGAATGAAAGAAAGAAAGAAAAGAATGAAAGAAAGAAAGATCTACACTCTGGAATTATAGGCATGAAAGAAGCCTATGGGGAAGGATGGGGGAAAGTCTGACTCCATGCAATGCTTTATATTAATAGAAATGATTCCACATCTCCATATAGTCACTGACTGAAAATAAATGTATTCAGTCAAAGTCTAAACTAAATATACAGTTTTCAGTATCATCACTACAGATGAATTATAATAAAAGGCTCTTTTTTAAGAGTCTTTTACTATATATTTTTAATTTTTTAATTACAGTATCTGTAATTGTGAAGTGAAGTGAAGTGAAGTGTAGTGTGGCCAAGTATGGTGTCCCATACTTGGAATTTGTGCTCTGCATTTAACCCATCCAAGTGCACACACACAGTTAGTGAACACACACATACCGTGAACACACACCCGGAGCAGTGGGCAGCCATGCTGCGGCGCCCGGGGAGCAGTTGGGGGGAACGGTGCCTTGCTCAAGGGACTCACCTCAGTCGTGGTATTGAGGGTGGTGGAGAGTGCTGGTCATTCACTCCCCCCACCCCCAATTCCCGCTGGTACCGAGTATCGAACCAGCAACCTTCGGATCACGAGTCCAACACTCTAACCACCAGGCCACGACTGCCCCTACTGTATACTATATACTGTAAATTAATTATTGTACTTTTATTGTATTTATTGGACCATCATTGATAAGGATTTCACAAACTAAATACTAAACGTAGTATTACAGCCTTCCCCAACACAAATATATCATAAATATACAGTTATTAAGTACAGCTCACAACAAGTCTTCTTCTAACATTCCACTAAATTTATTGAATGACAAACAACAGAGAATTTCACATTACATTCAAACGTTCAAGAAGTGATTCCCAAATTCATCAGGATAGTCAAAAACACCACGAGCACACGTCTAAATGGTGTAAAACATTGTATGATTCTTAGATTTATTACCAAAAAAAACAACTATTATTGCATGAGGTACTGGATTAGATACCGCAGACGTCTCCAGTTTATTTAACAACATTCTAGATATACATTCCTGTTTGATCCACACAATCGTATTGATGGTGATA
>CAIGQV010019270.1:8436537-8462454 GCA_903798115.1 Danio jaintianensis
TTATTTATTTATTTATTCATTTATTGTTATTTTATTTATTTATTGTTATTTTATTTATTTATTTATTTATTTATTCATTTACTGTTATTTTATTTATTTATTCATTTACTGTTATTTTATTTATTTATTTATTTATTGTTATTTTATTTATTCATTTATTGTTATTTTATTTATTTATTTATTCATTCATTCATTCATTCATTTTCTTTTCGGCTTAGTCCCTTTATTAATCTGGGGTCGCCACAGCGGGATGAACCGCCAACTTATCCAGCATATGTTTTACGCAGCGGATGCCCTTCCAGCCGCAACCCATCTCTGGGAAACATCCATACACACCCATTCACTACGGACAATTTTAGTTTACCCAATTCACCTATACCACATGTCTTTGGACTTGTGGGGGAAACCGGAGCACCAGGAGGAAACCCACGCGAACACGGGGAGAACATGCAAACTCCACACAGAAATGCCAACTGACCCAGCCGAGGCTCGAACCAGCGACCTTCTTGCTGTGAGGCGAACGTGCTACCCACTGCGCCACCGCGTCGCCCCTATTTATTTATTGTTATTTTATTTATTTATTTATTTATTTATTCATTTATTGTTATTTATTTTTTTTTTTTACCAAACCTGGGTTGAAATTAAAGGAAAACCATAATCAAACATGTGACTCACACTGTTTATTAAGCTTCCCAGGATGATATAATATTATTTTTACTCTTTGCACTCTTGATCTTTATCCTTGGTCCAGTTTTGGGTGAATGAACGAGTGTGTAAAACCTCTCCATTCATTCTGATAATACTTTACATATGTTACTCATTAAATGGTAAAGCATTATCAGAATGGATGGACAGGTTTTACACACTGGTTTGTGCAACACCCAGATAAAAATATAATTACATTTGGTTATATATACAACTTGAAGTATAGCTCTAAGAAGTATTATATGCTTTTTCAGTGGTTTAGTGATTCGATTATATTATTATTGCAAAGTTTATTTGTCAGCTTTAAGTGCATTTAGGTGGACGTTTGTGTGTTTTATAATGGCTACACATGACTTTTTATGATTCTGAATGTAATGTAATGTAATAACATACATGTTTATTGATAATAATTACTGTGAAAAAAACTACACAAATAAAATTGAATTTAATCAAATTAAAGCAGAACTGAGGCATTGCAATTTACTTAGAAAATGTGGTAAAGTGGCATAAAGCAAACTGTTTTTTTTCATGCAATTGTCAATTTTGAGATTTTTTTTTCTAAACAACAACAACAACAACAACACGTTTACGTTTCTTTTGTTGCACTTTATTAATTTGAGTCTACATTTCATTTACAATATTTCTAAAAGGTTGTTTTATAATTTTTTTCTCCTGCACTGAGACATAATATGCATGTGTGATATACACTTACCGACCACTTTATTAGGTACACCTTACTAGTATTGGGTTGGAGCCCATTTTGCCTTCAGAACTGCCTGAATCCTTTGTGGCATAGATTCAACAAGGTACTGGAAATATTCCTCAGAGATTTTGGTCCATATTGACATGATGGCATCATGTTGTAACGAGTGGTTATTTGAGTTGCTGTTGTCTTTCTATCAGCTGGAACCATTCAATCATTCATTCATTTTCTTTTCGGCTTAGTCCCTTTATTAATCTGGGAGGATTATACCTTCACCCGGAGGAAACCCACGCGAACACGGGGAGAACATGCAAACACCACACAGAAATGCCAACTGACCCAGCCGAGGCTCGAACCAGCGACCTTCTTGCTGTGAGGCGATCGTGCTACCCACTGCGCCACCGTGACGCCCAGCTGGAACCAGTCTGGCCATTCTCCTCTGACCTCTGGCATCAACAAGGCATTTGCGCCCACAGAACTGCCGCTCACTGGATATTTTCTCTCTTTCGGACCATTCTCTGTAAACCCTAGAGATGGTTGTGCGTGAAAATCCCAGTAGATCAGCAGTTTCTGAAATACTCAGACCAGCCCGTCTGGCACCAACAACCATGCCACGTTCAAAGTCACTTAAATCACCTTTCTTCCTCATTCTGATGCTCACTTTGAACTGCAGCAGATCATCTTGACCATGTCTACATGCCAAAATGCATTGAGTTGCTGTCATGTGCGTTAACGATCAGTTGGACAGGTGTACCTAATAAAGTGGCCGGTGAGTGTATGCCTGATATGCAAAATTGCATTTTACAAAAGAATTACTCTATAATTATTAGTACTGGACAAAGATTAATCACGATTAATTGCATCCAAAATAAAAGTAATATATGTGTGTGAGTATTATATATATTTATTATGTATATGATAAACGCACATGCATAGAAACAAAACTATAAAAATCAATTTTATACACACACACACACACACACACAGTACAGATGTGATAAATCGTGATTAATTTCTGCCCAGCACTAATGATTATATTATAATATTAATTATACAATAATAAAAAAAATAATAATAATGTAAATATGCATTTATCTTCGGATGTGTGCAGCGACTATTTTAAGGCATAGTTCACCCAAACATTTTATTTCTGTCATGATTTATTCATCCTCCACTTGTTCCAAACATGTATGAGTTTTTTTCTTTTTCGGCTGAACAAAAGGAAGATATTCTGAAGAATGTTGGGGGGAAAGCAGCTGTTAATAAAAGTTTTTAATTATTTTTTTTATATATTTTTGGGTGAACTATCCCTTAAAAAAATTTCATTCATTCTCTTTTCGGCTTAGTCCCTTTATTAATCTGGGGTCGCCACAGCGGAGTCAACCGCCAACTTATCCAGCATATGTTTTACGCAGCGGATGCCCTTCCAGCCGCAACCCATCACTGGGAAACATTCACACACACTCATGCACTACGGACAATTTAGCTTACCCAATTCACCTATAGCGCATGTCTTTGGACTTGTGGGGGAAACCGGAGCACCCGGAGGAAACCCACGCCAACACGGGGAGAACATGCAAACTCCACACAGAAATGCCAACTGACCCAGCCGAGGCTCGAACCAGCGACCTTCTTGCTGTGAGGCGATTGTGCTACCCACTGCGCCACCGTGAGGCCTTACAAAAATTTATAAATGTAAAAAAAGACAAAGGGAATTTTGTGCATCTCTGTTTATTAAGCCAAGTCACTGCACACATCCGTAAAACAAATACATTTTTACATATTATTATTATTATTATTATTGTTGTTGTTATATTATTTTGTGTAATGCGTCAAAAAAGATTTTTGAACCCGACTTTAGGCTATTCAATGTTCATATTTTTGAGCTATAAGTAGTCAAGTGTACACATAGGTTTTTAAGGTTTAAAATAATCCCTTATTCGCGAGCTTAAACATTCATAAAACTTCATAAATCTTCATAAAACTTCCCTGAAATCAACCGGGAAATATGATGATTAGCCTAGTTATTGTTCTTTACACTTTTCACTTGTCTTGCCTTAAAACGTTTTTGATTCAGCTACTATCCGATAGCCCTCAGGAATCCCAATGAAACTCGGTTGAAGAAAAGGTTTATTGCTTGTAAAGAAAGCCCGTCCCTCTCTCTCTCTCTCTCTCTCTCTCTCTCTCTCTCTCTCTCTCTCTCTCCTGCCTCCTGCTCTGAATGACAGCAGCACCAGACGCTTCTCGACATGCTGCTCTATGGGATTTCTCCGTTTATGCTCTCCGTCAATCATGTTTTTGCACTCATATTTCTGGCATGTTTGCTGACAGTGCTGAAGTTAGTGATTGTGAGGAGAAAGGGGATGAAAACTATGGAGCGTTTTCCTGGACCTCCTGCACACTGGCTCTTCGGACACGTTAAGGAGGTAAACATACAGTTACATAACAGTAGCTAACAACTCTAAAAATGGCACTAATAGCACTAAAAGTGGTAATTACAGAGTAAGCAATTGAGGTAAAGTTGGTTTTATATTCATACATTCAGACTTTCTCCTTAATACTATAATTTATTAGAAGTATTCTTTGCAGATTCTCAATAAGGAAATTATATTAGCAGCCAATGACTATCAAAGTACTGTTCACAGTCAGTTAATTAGTGCTAATATTGTATTCAAGGCTGCACGGTGGCGCAGTGGGTAGCACGTTCGCCTCACAGCAAGAAGGTCGCTGGCTCGAGCCTCGGCTGGGTCAGTTGGCGTTTCTGTGTGGAGTTTGCATGTTCTCCCTGTGTTGGCGTGGGTTTCCTCCGGGTGCTCCGGTTTCCCCCACCCCAAACACATGCGCTATAGGTGAATTGGGTAGGCTAAATTGTCCGTAGTGTATGTGTGTGAATGAGTGTGTATGGATGTTTCCCAGTGATGGGTTGCAGCTGGAAGGGCATATGCTGGATAAGTTGGTGGTTCATTCCGCTGTGGCGACCCCAGATTAATAAAGGGACTAAGCCGAAAAGAAAATGAATGAATGAATTGTATTCAAGTCATACTTGCATGCGATTTCAGACCGAATATTCAAAGTACCATGGTAACCAATATTGGGAGCGTGTCACAAGTTGTCACTGAACGAATGTGGGAAATATAAAACCAACTTTACTTCAATGAATCACTTGTATATTTAAAAATGGTGATATGTAACACCCGAAAGAACCACTAAAAGGGATAGTTCACCCAAAAAATGACAATTCTGTCATGATTTATTTCTGTCATGTAACCACTGACATCCGTAGCAGGAAAAACTTGTAGTGATCAACAGTAAAATCAGGAACTTGTAGAAATTCATTTGTGGAAATTATTATTATTTTATTATGTACAAATGCTGGAACCAGTTCAATTGATACTTTAACCATTTTGTTCAAGTTTATCAGTTGAAACGCATGAATTTGCATTTATTTTGTATATAATTTATAAGAGTTTATTTTGTTTTTCTGCGATATATATTGCGATGTTTATTTCCCTCATTTATTTAAAATACAAAACAAGTTTTCATAATTGATCATTTTCAGATCCCTTAACTCTGTGGTTATTATGTTGTTTTGGAAAATATATAAACAGATATTTCAATATACTGTTAACATACATTCTGTCTGAATTTATGTTTCAAATTTTTACTGCAAATCTCAGATCCATAATGCTGGAATTGCTTAATTATTTATATTTTTTACATTGTTACTGTAAAAATGTTAATGTTTAATATCCACCTAAAACATTCTATGAACAATGTATAATTTAAATGTATACTTTACATTTATAAATATATATTTTCCGAGGGGCAGCATGGTGGCTCAGTGATTAGCACTGTCGCCTTAGCAAGAAGGTCACTGGATTGAGTCCTGACTGGGCCAGTTGACATTAATGTGTGGAGTTTGCATGTTCTCCCCGTGTTGGCGTGGGTTTCCTCTGGGTGCTCCGGTTTCCCCCTCAGTCCAAACACACGTGCTATAGGTGAATTGGTTGAACTGAAATGGGCCGTAGTGTATGAGTGTGTGTGTGTAAATGTGAGAGTGTATGAATGTTTCCCAGTACTGGGTTGCGGCTGGAAGGGCATCCCCTGCGTAAAGCATATGCCGGAATAGTTGGCGGTTCATTCCGCTGTGGTGACCCCTGATAAATAAGGGACTAAGTTGAAGGAAAATGAACGAAACGAATATATTTTCCACCAACATTTTAAGAACTGAATATTCTGTTAATGTTCCTGAAGAGTGTTTGCTCATGCAAGAGAACTTTATAGAAACATTAGCCAACATTTTCTGTTAGCTCACAGGTTATCACGTGTTTTACGCTGCCATTTTATATATTAAATAATTCAGGAGTACTACAAAATGTATGAATAAATGTAACCTGTATTTGACCTCCTCATTGGAGGGAATCAATCTTATTATTGTCTGTGAGCTGTTGTCCATTCAACGACATAATTATATTGTATGCCAGTGAACAGAACAGCCTTGCTTTGCACTTACAACTGGAAGAGTTCATGTGAGATGAATAACTATTTTGGAAACACGTCAATAATTTTATTGCCTTCCTGGCTTATTTGCAGTTTCGCCAGGATGGACATGATTTAGAGAAGATTGTCAAGTGGATGGAACGGTATCAGTTTGCTTTCCCACTATGGTTTGGCCCGTCGCTGGCTGTTTTGAATATTCACCATCCGTCATATGTGAAGACCATTCTCACAACAACAGGTGATTTATAACTCTTTCCCACACACCAATGATTAAAACAAGCATTATAAAAATGACTTTATTTTGTGTTTTTGACAGAACCCAAAGATGACTATGCATACAAGTTTTTCATCCCTTGGTTAGGTAAGTTTTTTTTCCACCATTGATTTAATGATTACATTCAGTCTGGGTTATTATTGGGTTTTCTTCAACTATTAGTTTCTTCAACTATTGCTTCTGTAGAGTATGAGAATTAAAGAGAATTCAATATGGTAAATTGCTCTCTGATGTCTACATATTAGTTATGTGGCTTAGGTAAGTGCAAACATTCTCCAGAAATGGTTTTATATGGTCATTTATAACCACAGGAATGGAATGCTTTATAACCGTCAGAATGGAAAGCTCAGTTTTGACCATATTTGGAATGGTCATGAATATTAATGAGCTCTGCTCTGATGCTCTGCTGCTTGTCAGTGCCTGCTCTCTCTCTCACAAACCAACACACTTAATTAAAATCAACCTCTGCATAAACAGATGAGTTTGATCAAATGTATTGGTGCCCTTTAACGCAATAAAAATAACAGAGCTGAGAGATATGACATGATGCATAAACGTGCATTAAACGCTTATACTTAGCAGTTTAAATGTTTTTGTTGCCTCATTGCGCACATAAGTGGCAAATTTCACAATATACATGTTTAACTAACAAAAAATACATTTAAGCAGACCTTATGCCCCTTTGGGGTGGTGCTGAATACATTTTTAATACAATTTTAATTTTTGCGCATCGATGGATTTGCCCTTAAGTGTTTGGACTTTCAGCACTGAAAATTAAACCACACTAAACTAAACTAAACTGAACTTCAACTCTGAAAACTGGACTGAGACAGTTTCAGTTTACTAGAACTTCTATGTTAAGCTGCTTTGACACAATCTACATCATAAAAGCGTTATAGAAATAAACAGGAATTGAATTGAATTTTTAATCCGTATATCCTGCATTTTGCTTTCTGACGAGCTGTTAACAGATGAGGTGCACACAGCTTCACAGATCTGCTACTTTTTAGTCTTCCTGCCTCTCCTGTTTTCAAAAAAAAAAAAGAGTCCCACGTACATAGTATGTTTAATACAAGCTTAGATAAAGTTCAAAATAAGGGGAAAAATATTGTTGTAATCTTAATAGAAAACATTGTGCCCAATCAAACGCTATGGTGTGCGTATTAATGAACTCGTGTTGTTCTGATTGGCCTGTTTTTTACATGGGATTTACGTGCGAATGAGGAAACAATGGTGTCTGAGGCTCGTGGTATAATATTTCCATGCACTGAACTCTCATTATTCAGCTATGCCTAGGTATATCCAGATTTTCATTAAAACTTTAAGCTTTATTAGAAATGAGGTATTTCAATAACAATAATAAAAAACTAAAAGTATCTGTTGTTGAAAAAATGTTTTGACTGTCTCCTTAGGCGATGGCTTACTGGTGTCTACTGGACAGAAATGGTTTCGGCATAGACGACTGCTCACTCCAGGTTTCCATTATGACGTTTTGAAGCCTTATGTGAAACTTATTTCTGATTCAACCAAAGTCATGCTTGTACGTCAAATGACAATATTGTTATATACTTACTAACCATTGTTGAAGTATATGTTATGTCAGATGTGACAGTGTAATGAACACACGCAACTTCTGGCTTCAGTCTAGACAACATCCGCCTGATTTTAACAGTTCACATTTAATCATAAGATTAAATTGTAAACACTGTGTCTGTGTTATAATTACATTAATATTCAGTTTGTTTGAGCAACTTAACTAACATTAAAAAGTCCTAGCAAGCACTTTTTGGTTTGTTTAATAGACGTCTAAACATAGACATTTTGGCTAAAACTAGGATAAGTTTGGGCTGTCAGTGAAAATATAAAAGATAACTAACGATAATCCAAAAAAAGGGGCGACACGGTGGCTCAGTGGTTAGCACTGTCACCTCACAGCAAGAAGGTCGCTGGTTCGAGTCCCAGCTGGGTCAGTTGGCATTTCTGTGTGGAGTTTGCATGTTCTCCCCGTGTTGGCGTGGGTTTCCTCCGGGTGCTCCGGTTTCCCCCACAGTCCAAACACATGTGCTATAGGGGAATTGAATAAACTAAATTGGCCGTAGTGTATGTGTGTGTGAGTGAATGTGAAAGTGTATGGGTGTTTCCCAGTACTGGGTTGCAGCTGGAAGGGCATCCGCTGTGTAAAACATATGCTGGAATAGTTGGCGGTTCATTCCGCTGTGGTGACCCCTGATGAATAAAGGGACTAAGCCGAAGGAAAATCACATAATTTATACACTTTAACTTGAAAAACAACCTTTTGATGAATGCATTGTGATTGTTGTTTTAGTCAGTAGATTGTTGTTCGGTGTCTTCTAGGATAAATGGGAAGTTTACTCCAGATCAGAAGAGTCATTTGAGCTATTTAAGCATGTAAGTCTCATGACACTGGACAGCATCATGAAATGTGCATTCAGCTGTAACAGCAACTGTCAGACAGACAGGTCAGTTTTCAGTCACTTTTCCTTTAGTATCAGTCACTTACACTGCAAAAAAAGTGTGTTGTCTTGTTTCTAGTCCAAATATCTAAAAATTCTTAAACCATGAAGCATTTTCTAGACAAGCAAAAAAATATTGTTTTGTTTTCAGAATATGCCAAAATGAAGTGAGTTTTTCCTTAAAACAAGCACAATAATCTGCCAATGGGGTAAGCAAAATAATCTTATGTCAAAAGGAAAAATAAGATTATTTATCTTACCCCGTTGGCAGATTATTTAGCTTGTTTTAAGGAAAAACTCACTTAATTTACTTAAAACAAGACAATATTTTTGCTTGGCTAGAAAATGCTTCTTGATTTAAGAATTTTTAGATATTTGGACTAGAAACAAGAAGTAAGAAATGTAAATCGCAATGTAAAATGAGTAATATCATTCTGATCTCATTGCAGTGGAACCAACCCGTATATCCAGGCAGTGTTTAACCTCTGCCACCTGGTGAACCTCAGGTTCAGAGTGTTTCCGTACCACAGCAAGGCCATATTTCATCTCAGTCCACATGGATACCGGTTCAGGAAGGCAGCCAGCATTGCACACAATCACACAGGTGACGCTTCTTTAACAGTTTTCAGTCATGCACACCATAAGCAGGCCCAAACCCTCAGAACTCCACAGAAACTGCAAATGTAATCTAAAGAAAATAAATCCTCTTATTCAAATTGATTATGTGGCCTAACGTTCTTCTGATTGGCTGATGAGTGAAAGAAGGAGTAACCTTTGGGAAACCAGTTCAAAATGTTCACTGTGATGCCCGAACACAAAATTAAATAAAGAAAATTCAGTTTTTTTGTGAAGGTCTGTAGATTCAACCTGGGCCTGGCATGGAATATGATTTTATTCATATTACTCCTGCTTTATATCTTAGTCAAACCTGAATGTGTTCAAAAGTTTGGGGTCAATAGGAAAGTGTTTTTGTGTGTTAAATGAGTTCAATTTAAAGTTAAAGTTAATTGTGTTAATTTTAAATGAGCTGCTGTTCTCAGGCCTGCAGCCGGGGTTTAAACGACTCAGCTCTCACTGGCAGAGATCCAGAATTTGTCCATTTTGTTGTCCCGTACATGAGATCCCTTGTTCCGTTTTGACTGCTATACCATCAAACATTTTAGGATGGAAAAAAACAGTTCAAAGAAGGTTTTAGGACCAAGCGGAATCCATTGACAGCTGGTCGTTCTGGATTCACGCTATACTCACCGTCAAACTGCCCTGAACCCGGCGTCACAGTCCATGGTTTTGATTTCAGCAGATCAGTTTGGGCAAATACAATTATTTTTCATGAGTCCAACAAAATGTGCAATCTATCTGAGACATGATCTGTATAGGAGGTCATCTTTCATTTCAATGTTGTTAGAGTAAAACAATACAAGTAGCATTCTTAACCTTGGACTTTATACTTGTGACTCAAAACGACCAATAAAGTCAAAAGCAGTCCATTTTGTACTAAAATACAATAAGGCTATTTTTTTTGTCATGCGTGAATTTTTTAAATGTACATTTTAAAAGAGATCCTGGAAAATCATGAAGCATCTCATTATTATTATTATTATTATTAATAATAATATAGTTATTATGTTAAATTCAGGGTGGTGCGGTGGCTCAGTGGTTAGCACTGTCGCCTCACAGCAAGAAGGTTGCTGGTTCGAGTACCGGCTGGGCCAGTTGTCATTTCTGTGTGGAGTTTTCATGTTCTCCCCGTGTTGGCGTGGGTTTCCTCCGGGTGCTCCGGTTTCCCCCACAGTCCAAACACATGCGCTATAGGTAAATTGGGTAAGCTAAATTGTCCGTAGTGAATGTGTGTGAATGGGAGTGTGTATGGATGTTTCCCAGTGATGGGTTGCAGCTGGAAGGGCATCCGCTGCGTAAAACATATGCTGGATAAGTTGGCGGTTCATTCCGCTGTGGCGACCCCAGATTAATAAAGGGACTAAGCCGAAAAGAAAATGAATGAATGAATGTATTTTTAATCAAATAAATGCAGAAAATAGAAAGAAATCTCACTGACCCCAAACTTTGGAACGATGGTGTAGGACTCGGGCGAGCAAACCTATAATGAAATTTCATTCATTCATTTTCCTTCAGCTTAGTTCCTTATTTATGAGGTGTTGCTACAGCGGAATGAACCGCCAACTATTCCGGCATATGTTTTACGCAGCAGATGCCCTTCCAGCTGCAACCCAGTACTGGGAAACACCCATACACTTTCGCACACACACACACACACACACACACACACACACACACACACACACACACACACTACGGCCAATTTTGTTTATCCAGTTCACCAATACTGCATGTGCTTGGACTGTGGGGGAAACAGGAGCACCCGGAGGAAACCCACGCCAACACGGGGAGAACATGCAAACTCCACACAGAAATGCCAACTGACCCAGCCGGGGCTCGAATGAGCGACCTTCTTGCTGTGAGGCAACAGTGCTAACCACTGAGCTACTGTGCCGCCCTAATGTAATTTCAATTTCTTAATATTTTTTTAGCTGAAGTTATCAGAAAGAGGAAAGAAGTCTTGAAGATGGAGGAGGAGCAGGGCATCGTTAAAAACAGACGATATTTGGACTTTCTGGATATTCTTCTGTCTGCACGAGTATGATATTCTCAAACACTCACACAAAATATATATCTGATATATTGCATGTGAAAGCATGGACTGATTTTTGTGTGCTGCTCACAGGACGAGCATCAGCAGGGTTTGTCAGATGAGGACATCAGAGCTGAAGTGGACACGTTCATGTTTGAGGGCCACGACACCACAGCTAGTGGAATATCTTGGATCTTCTATAATCTGGCTTGTAATCCCGAGCACCAGGAGAAATGCAGGCAGGAGATCCAGCAAGCTCTGGATGGAAAAGACATGCTGGAGTGGTACGGTCATTACTCAAATGAGTTATTTCTTTGATTAGAAAAATAAAGAATATGTAAATACTTTTGCAGCGATATGCTGATAAACATCCAATACCAATTCCTCATTCTGCATTCATTGATGTGATATACTTTGATGAACCCTATCATACACCTGTGTTTTTTTCTAGTTTCAGCCCGGTGCAGATATCATTTTAACATCATGTGCTACATTGTTTAAATAGCAATTGCATTTGTGCCCATTTATGCACCCATGGGCTTGGTGGTCTGAAAAGGAGATGTGTTAAGGAGCACTGTTGACATGTTGCTATTCTGAAGCAACTGAAATAGACCACCTAATAGCTGGACTAAACCAATGGCACAGATTTTTGTTGTTTTTAATATTTAAAGAGCGTGTTAGTGTTATGCGCCTATAGGCAGGTCCAAAATGAGCGTACACATTGCTTATTACACACACACAGGGATGCGCAACAGCACACAAACATGTTTAAATATGAAGAATTAAAGCATTACAATAACAAATATTATTATTGTCTGCATAAATATAAAAACGGCTACCTTCTTATTCAACTCAGGGAGGTTTGGTGAATCCAGCTCGTTCTTTTTCCTCACTAGTGAAGCTTTCCATTTTTCCACTTACAAAGTCCAGCATGTAATAGCAAATCTGCCATGGTATGAACTCAACTCGCTCTTAAAGGGAATGGGAGATAAGGCTCTGATTGGTTTAATGCATGTAATGCCCAAAACACCCATAATTCATTAAGAGAATAAGGACAATCTTTTTAGACCATGCGCCTGGTGCTCCGACCGTATTTCCCATCCTTAAAATAGCAAAAGTGTATTCAGACACACTCTAAGTGCACTTTAGTCCATGCGCTTAGATTGTTAAAATAGAGCTCTAGATGTCACTACTACTAAATGCTTCATTTGGTAACACTGCAATTACAATGCATTCATCTAAGGCGTTGTCTCTCTACTCCTGTTTTAGGGAAGACCTGAATAAAATTCCATATACCACAATGTGTATTAAAGAATCGCTGCGGCTTCATCCTCCTGTGCCAGGAATATCACGGAAGTTGACCAAACCCTTGACTTTCTTTGATGGACGAACTGTACCTGAAGGTAAGTTAAAAATATTATATAATACCATGCAAATGCCATAAAATATCTCCAGAATAGTCCATAAGACTGCAGTCCATATTCCAAGCCATTTCTGTTCTCCTACATGTTAAAAGATATGTTCTGGTAGGTGTGATATGTGTAAATCAAGACTGTTGGAGTACTGTTTTACAAGAAAGTCTCACATCTAGACATGGGCCGGTGTAAGTTTCTGGCGGTATGATAAAAATAAAATAAAAATACCACGGTTTCACGGTATCACGGTATTGTGATTACTGCTCTAAAATAAGTTCTTTTTAAATGTCTGGGTAAAAACGTTTTCCCCATTGAACACAATTTATTTTATTTTATTTTAAGAAACTTTTATAATATTTTGGAGCAGTAAACATGTCAGGCTAAACAGTTAAAATAAATCATTGACTTTTACTGTCTTCATTAGTTTCAAAAACACAGATTTACATATACTTTGGGAACGGTATAACAGAACATTTTAGCGGTATTAATACCTTGACTTTTCCAAACCACGGTAAACCTTGAAACCGGTTATTGTCCCATGCCTACTCACATCTAATTCAGTGTAACTTAACATTTTTGTGTGATTGTATGTGGAATCTACAGCAATTTCTGATTTAAAGTTGTTAAAGTCTGCATGAAATCAACATTTTAGCGCATATCCTTAGTCTTAAAGGAACACGCCACTTTAAAAAAAATAGGCTAATTTTACGACAATACAACTATTTTACAACCATTTTTGAATCCATTCAGCCAATCTCCGGGTCTGGTTGGAGCACTTTTAGCTTAGCATAGATCATTGAATCGGATTAGATCATTAGCATCTTGCTCAAAAATGACCAAAGAGTTTCGATAATTAACCTATTTAAAGCTTGACTCTTGTGTAGTTACATTGTGTACTAAGACTGATAGAAAATGAAAAGTTGCTTTTTTCTAGGCTGATATGGATAGGAAGTATACTAATGAAGGATTTTTTTTTACCTGAAGCAATGATATTACACAACACCTGCAAAGTTCCTTGATTATATGAGAATGGGAGTATAGTTCCTAGCCATATCGGCCTATAAATAGCAACTTTTCATTTTGCGTTGGTTTTAGTACACGATGTAACTGCAGAAGAGTCAAGCTTTAAATACAGTAGGGAAATGTTTTTTTACAACTTTTGCGTGAGCTGCTAATGGTCTAATCTGATTCAATGATCTATGCTAAGCTAAGCTAAAAGTGCTCTCGCCAGACCTGGAGATCGGCTGAATGGATTAAAAAATGGTAAAACTCAACTATTTAACTCTAGGGGAGCTGTAAAATGAGCTTCTTTTTTTTTTTTTTACAAAAGTGGAGCGTTCTCCTGGGCAGCACGGTGGCTCGATGGTTAGCACTGTTGCCTCACAGCAAGAAGGTCGCTGGTTCGAGTCCTGGCTGGGTCAGTTGGCATTTCTGTGTGGAGTTTGCATGTTCTCCCCGTGTTGGCGTGGGTTTCCTCCGGGTGCTCCGGTTTCCCCCACAGTCCAAAGACATGCAGTATTGGTGAATTGGATGAACTAAATTGGCCGTAGTGTATGAGTGTGTGTGTGAATGAGAGTGTATGGGTGTTTCCCAGTACTGGGTTGCGACTGGAAGGGCATTCGCTGTGTAAAACATATGACAGAATAGTTGGCGGTTCATTCCGCTGTGGCATCCCCTGATAAATAAGGGACTAAGCCGAAGGAAAATGAATGAATGAGTGTTCTGCTAAAGAAAAAACTATTTGCTTTGGAAATCTTTAATCAAAATCTGACCATTTGCTTCCGCTCTCAAATGCATTCCTTCTCTGATGATGTCAGTTTGACTAATTGGATGAAATATGTTTAGCCACGCCCCTCCAACTGAAAGCAAAAATAAAACCCCACCCCCTACTCAATATTCCGTTTCAACTTTAATACACCTAAAATTAGTGTTGCTTGTTCATAATATAACTGAAAAAAAGAATGTGTGTTCACTAGTTGGGCGGCGCAGTGGGTAGCGCTGTCGCCTCACAGCAAGAAGGTCGCTGGTTCGAGCCTCGGCTGGGTCAGTTGGCATTTCTGTCTGGAGTTTGTATGTTATCCCCGTGTTGGCGTGGGTTTCCTCCGGGTGCTCCGGTTTCCCCCACAGTCCAAACACATGCACTATAGGTAAATTGGGTAAGCTAAATTGTCCATAGTGTATGAGTGTGAATGAGAGTGTATGGGTGTTTCCCAGTGATGGGTTGCAGTTGGAAAGGCATCCGCTGTGTAAAACATATGCTGGATAAGTTGGCGGTTCATTCCGCTGTGGCGACCCCAGATTAATAAAGGGACTAAGCCGAAAAGAATATGAAAGAATGAATGTTCACTAGTTTACTTATTTCTAATATTTCAGTCATGATATTCTCATATTTTCCTTACACAATGCTATATTGTATGACTGCTAAATACTACTTTTATGGTATTTTATGCAGCTTGACAACATCTCTGGTCACCATCCAATGTCATTGCAAGAAAACACTTTTAGAGCATCATATAGGAACATTAGTGATGACATAACTTACAATTAAATGTACAATTAAAATGAAAATAAACATGCATAAATCAACAGAGAAGTAAAAACAACATAAGCCATCATAGACAAATGCATGTCAAAGGCCGTCCTGTATGTTGCTTAATGTTTTCACTGCCGGTTAGTATGAAGTTTGACAGCCTGTTTTATACCCTGTTGACCTATAAACAGACACGATGACCTCTAACTCAGAGAACATCTGTTTGAACATTAACTCAGTGGCTTGTTGTTCAGTTACTTGGCATACGCAACATGACACTGAACATTATCAGTTCATCACAAAACACCAACGTAGGCTGAATACACTCAAAAAATCATGCTAGCTGTTTGTTGAAGCTACTTATTTAAAATGAGCTGAAACACAATTCTTGAGGTTTTTTTGGGACAACTTAATTGTTTTATGTTCAATTCACTTAAATTTGTAAAAAACTAATGAAGCTAACTTAGCTTTCTTTCATGTTGCCACAACACAAATTGATTGTGTGGAACCCAGCATTTTTCACAGTGTTCCAGTGGTGTAATGTAATGAATTAAAAATACTCAAATGACTGTAAATTAAGAAGTTTTCCTCAGGAATTGTACATTACTTAGTCTTAAAACATGTACTTTTACTTGAGTAAATTATTAGTGCTGTATCGGCATTTGTCCTTCAATCTGCAGTTAATACTTAATATGTTCATTTTTTTCTTCATTCATTTATTTTCCTTCGGCTTAGTCCCTTATTTATAAGGGGTCACCACAGCGGAATGAACCGCCAACTATTCTGTCATATGTTTTACACCGCGGATGCCCTTCCAGCTGCAACCCAGTACTGGGAAACACCCATACACTCTCATTCACACACATACACTACGTCCAATTTAGTTCATCCAGTTCACCTATAGCGCATGTGTTTAGACTGTGGGGGAAACTGGAGCACCCGGAGGAAACCCACGCCAACACGGGGAGAACATGCAAACTCCACACAGAAAGGCCCACTGGCCCAGCCGGGACTCGAACCAGCGACCTTCTTGCTGTGAGGCGACAGTGATAACCACTAGTAGAATAATAAGTGTCGTGTATCCCGTCCAATGAAATCAGTCATTGAAAAGTCACATCAGACTTTAAGACAAGGATGCTTCATAAATACAACAAACAAACAACCGGCTTATTATAGATGGGTATATTAATGTATTGTGTTCTCACATTCAATCCATAGTCTATGAATGGCAAATAATTTAACTTATGTTATTTATTGTAATTGAATAAATATTGAATTGAATCAAATTGGGGCGGCATGGTGGCTCAGTGGTTAGCACTGTCGCCTGACAGCAAGAAGGTTGCTGGTTCGAGTCCCGGCTGGGTCAGTGGGCATTTCTGTGTGGAGTTTGCATGTTCTCCCCATGTTGGCGTGGGTTTCCTCCGGGTGCTCCGGTTTCCCCCACAGTCCAAACACATGCACTATAGGGGAATTGAATAAACTAAATTGGCCGTAGTGTATGAGTGCGAATGAGTGTGTATGGATGTTTCCCAGTACTGGGTTGCAGCTGAAAGGGTATGTGCTATGTAAAACATATGCTGGAATAGTTGGCGGTTCATTCCGCTGTGGCGACCCCTGATGAATAAAGGGACTAAGCCGAAGGAAAATTAATAAATGAATGAATGAAGTTTGATTTTTCGATACTCTTTTAAACACTGCTGAATACATACTGTAACTGCACGCCTGAAAAGACTCTTTTACTCTTCCACAGGTTGCACCATTGGAATTAGCATTTATGGGATCCACATGAATTCCACAGTGTGGGAGAATCCATATGTATGAGTATTTTCTTTATATCTGTAATATGCAATGCATCACTCACTCCACATGACAACTCACACAAGTTACAAGTTGTGAAAATGCTCTAAAGCTGCATTTTAAATACATTTTTTAATTACATAATATTTAATTTTCATGGCAGCCGTACTGGATCCGCATGACAATCATGTTCTCTGGCGTGATCTGAAAAGCTTTTGAGATCGTCTGGAAAAAAGTCAATCTTTTACTCAGATTTGATGAGTTTGATGAAGTCGTGAAATCACAGCAATTTATATAAGCACAACAATTTCTTGTACAGGCAGTATTTAGTTGCAAATACAAATTTGGACCCCTCTGTGATATAATAACCAAAATACCTACTGATGATAATAACATAATAACAACATATTCATTTAATAATATACTTATATAAATATATAGACATAATAATAATATACTTGGTAATGTTCATGGATAAGAACTTAATTTAGACAACTGTAAAGGGGATTTTCTTGATATATATATATATATATATATAAGACTGGGTGACATGGTGGCTCAGTGGTTAGCACTGTTGCCTCACAGCAAGACAGTTGCTGGTTCGAGTCCCGGCTGGGCCAGTTGACATTTCTGTGTAGAGTTTGCATGTTCTCCCCGTGTTGGTGTGGGTTTCCTCCGGGTGCTCTGGTTTCCCCTACAGTCCAAACACATGCGCTTTAGGTGAATTGAATAAACTAAATTGGCCGTAGTGTATGAGTGTGTGTGTGTGTGTGTGTGTGTGTGAATGAGTGTGTATGAGTGTTTCCCAGTACTGGGTTACAGCTGGAAGGGCATCCGCTGTGTAAAACATATGCTGGATAAGTTGGCGGTTCATTCCGCTGTGGCGACCCCTGATGAATAAAGGGACTAAGCCGAAGGAGAATGAATGAATGAATGAATGAATATATAAAACTAGGATCAAAAGTCTGTTTAACCGGACCTCTTTAGCACCAAGCAACTGAGAGTTCTTCCTTAGATTTAGCATGTTCTATCTTTCTTTTTCTCTCCAGGTGAATCTCACATACTGCCTATAATATTGCCTGTACATACTGTATATAATATTCAAGTCTGGCCCTTTCATGACTGCCTTTGTTTCATCAGCTGTTTTTCTCTCCAAATATGTTTTCATTACATTAGCAGCGTGTCTGGGATCATTATCATGCTGAAAAATAAAACTATTACAGCTTTCTAGTAGGAATTACATGACGAATTAAAACCTGTCTGTACATTTCAGCGTTTACAATCCCATCAATTCAGGCAATATTGACAACAGCACTGGCAGAAATGCAGATCAAACCAAGACAGAAACTCAGTATTTTTCAGTCATCCTTCCATCTTTCTCCAACTCTTTCTTTCTTTCTGTATTTTCTGGTTGTATATTAATAAAGAGAATGATAACTAATATATAATGTCATTATACCTTCACTAAAAGCATGTTTATTCAGCTTTCAGATAATGCATATAAATCTCAATTTCAAAATACTGACACACATGACTGATTTTGTGGTGCAGGGGTCACATTTGTTTGTTTGTGTGTGTGGAAAGTCTCTGTGTTTGCTATAGGAACTGAAAAAAGAGTAGAAATAATCGTATAAGTATATTTTAAAAGCCTCTCATGCATTTAAATATGTGTTTCTTTAATGTATTTCTTTCGCAAATGTTTTTCAGAAATTTGATCCCCTGAGGTTTTTGCCTGAGAACGTCGCTAACAGGTCGCCTCATGCCTTTGTGCCCTTCTCTGCTGGTCCCAGGTTTGTATCCCAGAGTGTTTGAGACATGAACGTTTTAGCAAGTGGGTCATTCGCTTATATTTCAGTGCACGCAGAATAGAGCTGTTGTTTGGTTTGGAGTGTCTGTCACTCTGACCTCATTTCAACCCACAGAGAGGGAAAACTGTTGAACGAAATGCTTAGTAATCGATGTGTCTGAAAGTATCGCATTAAAAAAAAAAGTTCCCCCATTCTGACATCATTTACTCACCCTTCACTTGTTACAAATATATTTTAATTACTTGAACTCAAAAGAAGATATTTTGAAGAATGTTGAAAACCTGTAACCACTGACTTCCATAGTGGTGGTTTTTCATACACTGTAAAAAAATATCCGTTAATTAGCAGTTTTCAGTATTTTGTGATTCATGTTTTTATTTTTCCCCATTTATTTCTGCTTTTGAATTGCATTATGGGAGCTTGATCTTTCTTCCAACAGATTTTAACCTTGAAAAGTTGTAAAAAGTGACTTTTATTAACTTTATTAATAGTTTGCAGTGCTATATTGTCTGTGTTGGTGTTGTATATTACGCTACAAAAGCCTTGTAATAAACTGCCAGCACATTTTCTGTTATTTTACACACTTATTTCTCTATATATTACTTCTTATACCTGATATTATTTTTTAAACTACTAAAATGTCAATAAAAAGTCACTTTGTTAAACTGTAAAGTTGAATTTTCAACATCAAAAGTGGACAGAGCAGAGATCAACATCCCATAATGCAATTTACAACCGGAAATAAACTGTAAATAAATCACAAAATACAGAAACTGTTAATTAACAGATTTTTTTACAGTGTACTATGGATGTCAATGGTTACCGGTTTCTAACATTTTTCAAAATATCTTCTTTTTTTTAGTTAAACAGAAAAAAAGAAACTCAAATATGTTTGGAACCACCTGAGAGTGAGTGAAGAGTGCAACATAGGCTCATTCTGAAAACGTAGCCCTATATACATTTCTGGAGAGTGCAAATTATGTAGCCAAAGGTATGTCTGGCTGCATTTCGTCTTTAAAACGAACGCTACGGGGCGGTATGACACTGTTCCTTTTCACGCTAGCAGCTGACCGTTTACCTCCGTGTGGACGGCTTTCCCGTTGTTACCAGTTTGTCCAGTGGCTCGCCGCGTACGTCGGAGGATTTTAGATGGATAGCAGAGTTGACCGTGACGACGGGGTTCAAGTCCGGCGAAGAACGGTTCCAGAAAGCAGGTAAAACAAAAACAAAAGGCAAAAAATTAAATAAACAAGTAAATAACGTGTGCTAAAATCTGAAAACGTGGTAAAAATCAGCCGAGGGATTTTCTTTTTCTGGATTGCTTTTGCAAACACCATCGGTTGGGTTTAGGGAAGGAGGAGGGTGGGGGGATCAGTCAGTCAGTCGACAGCAGCCACTGGTGAATTTACGCTAGAAGAGCAGGGGTGAATGGCACTCGCGAGAGATATTTGAGATTTCAAAAAGCGTACACAGCAGCCTCTGGTGGATTCGCGAAAACAAAAACTGCAAAAAAACATAGCTCCTGGGACGTATTTGGCGCTCTCCAGAAATGTATATAGAGGTACGTAATCAAATTGAGCCTGGGTTGGAAGAGTGTGTACATTTGTATTTTAAGGTGAACTATCCCTTTAACTCAAACTTCTTTCAAAAATTGTGTAAAACCTGTCATGTTCAACATGTTTCAGCTGTTTTCAATGTTACAGCTAATGGACCCTTTTCATAAGACTGTTATGAGGCGTTTAAGGGTCATCAGCATCTTAAATCCTTGAAAGTTTTTAATATTTAATTATTTATTTTAAATCGTATGAACATTTTTATGTATTTATGTATCTATTATATCATCTTTGCATCAAATTACAAAAAAACTAATTACCGCTTGGGGCGTCATGGTGGCGCAGTGGGTAGAACGATCGCCTCACAGCAAGAAGGTCGCTGGTTCGAGCCTCGGCTGGGTCAGTTGGCATTTCTGTGTGGAGTTTGCATGTTCTCCCCATGTTGGCGTGGGTTTCCCCCACAGTCCAAAGACATGCGCTATAGGTGAATTGGGTAAGCTAAATTGTCCATATTGTATGTGTGTGAATGAATGAGAGTGTATGGTGTTTCCCAGTGATGGGTTGCAGCTGGAAGGGCATCCGCTGTGTAAAACATATGCTGGATAAGTTGGCGGTTCATTCCACTGTGGCGACCCCTGATTAATAAAGGGACTAAGCCAAAAAGAAAATGAATGAATGAATAATTACCGCTTGTGTGAGGTGTTTGTAATGCAGTGTCTATGAGGGCAGGACAGTGAATTTAACATTATTCTCTCTTCTGGCTGCCGTTATCAGTCCCACACTATTTTTGTCCTTTTTCTGAAAGTCTTGATAACACCATCCTGGAGTTTTTCTTTCATTATTTCAGCAAAAAGGATTGTGAAAAATGATTGTTGTACTCTCCCGTTCACTACGCTCTAAGTTTACCAACTATGATGACTTCAATGCTGAGAAACCCGGAAATGTGAAAAGGCTCCATAAAGCTCTGATGTGTATTTGATTGCAGAAACTGTATTGGACAGAACTTCGCCATGAATGAGATGAAAGTAGCAGTGGCGCTGACCCTAAAGAAATATCACCTCATTAAAGACCCCGATCACACCCCGAAGATGATCCCTCAAGTCGTGCTCCGATCACTCAATGGGATTCACATCAAGATCAAACCTGTAGAAAACGATTCATGAAAAGCTAGTGAGTACATTGAGCCTGCTGTACATGCTAGGAGGTGTCTTTGACCATCATTAAAATGCTGCGTAGCATTACTCAATCTGTTTAGCACCTAGAAACTGGAGGGTTAGTGAATAACACATAGATTTGTAACTGGTGCTGAAGTAATTTTAATTTTTTTATGAATTTGTTTTGCTTTTGTGACAACTACTTTACTGGTTATTATTGGAGATCGCTTTGTCCCACCACCAAGTAATAAAACTGATGTAATTTACTCATCCGTGTGTTTCCAAAGCTGTAAACTTATGTTGATGTTCAAAACTAAAGAAGATATGTTGATGTGTGTTTTTGTCCATATAATGAAAGCCAATGAGATTCACTGTAGTTTTTGGGAAACTGTCCAAGATCACCCTCTACTGGGTCTTTCACACATCAACAACATTATACTCAACTGTTTGGAATAAAGGGGTTGCACGGTGCTCAGTGCCTCATAGCAAGAAGGTCGCTGGTTCGAGCCCCGGCTGGGCCAGTTGGCATTTCTGTGTAGAGTTTGCATGTTCTCCCCGTGTTGGCGTGGGTTTCCTCCGGGTGCTCCGGTTTCCCCCACAGTCCAAACACATGCGCTATAGGTGAATTAAATAAACTAAATTGGCCGTAGTGTATGAGTGTGTGTGTGTGTGTGTGTGTGTGTGTGTGTGTGTGTGTGTGTGTGTGTGTGAATGAGTGTGTGTGGGTGTTTCCCAGTACTGGGTTGCAGATGGAAGGGCATCCGCTGTGTAAAACATATGCTGGAATAGTTGATGGTTCATTCCGCTGTGGTGACCCCTGATAAATAAGGGACTAAGCGTGTCCGCGGGGTCCGCGGGGTCTTAAAAAGTCCTAAATCTTCTGAAATATTGTGTTGTAGGTCTTAAATCTTTTTTAACAGGTTTTAATTCTCCTTTGTTCATGTATACCCATACTGGCCATTAACACCCATACAATTACCAACAATCTCAATCTCAATATTAACTTTTTATTTAAGAATAGCATTTTTAACTCTATTTACCATAATGCTTTAATTACTTTCCTTACAGTAACATTTGTTTAAAGGTTCTCCATGTATTTACCGCTGAGGATACTGACCTGACCTATATTTTTTACTATTAAATTATTATTATTATTGTGGGCGACATGGTGGCTCGGTGGTTAGCACTGTCACCTCACAGCAAGAAGGTCACTGGTTTGAGTCCTGGCTGGGTCAGTTAGCATTTCTGTGTGGAGTTTGCATGTTCTCCCTGTGTTGGCGTGGGTTTCCCCCACTGTCCAAAGACATGCGTGTATGGGTGTTTCCCAGTACTGAATACAGTACAGTAATAAATATTATTATTGTATTATTTTTCATTCATTCATTTTCCTACGGCTTAGTCCCTTTATTCATCAGGGGTCGCCAAAAACTCCTTAGCGTTTAGCCCTGTATAAGTCTAAAATTTCATTCATAATGGTCTTAAAATGTCTTAAAGTCTTAAATTTAACCTAGTGAAACCTGCAGAAACCCTGTTTTAACTAATTGCATTTAATTCAAGTGTTCAAACCGTAATACATTTTCATATAAATAATTTTTTTTACTAATTAATAAAATAACATTTAAATACATGTACGCGATAACATTTGCATAAATCTATGTACAGGTCACTGCTCTCTTGTCTCTTGTCGTGGCCAAAAGTTTTGAGAATGACATAAATATTGGAAATTGGAAAAGTTGCTACTTAAGTTTTTATAATAGCAATTTGCATATACTCCAGAATGTTATGAAGAGTGATCAGATGAATTGGATAGTCCTTCTTTGCCATGAAAATGAACTTAATCCTGAAAAAAACTTTCCACTGCATTTCATTGCTGTCATTAAAGGACCTGCTGAGATAATTTCAGTAATCGTCTTGTTAACTCAGGTGAGAATGTTGACGAGCACAAGGCTGGAGATCATTATGTCAGGCTGATTGGGTTAGAATGGCAGACTGGACATGTTAAAAGGAGGGTGATGCTTGAAATCATTGTTCTTCCATTGTTAACCATGGTGACCTGCAAAGATGGTGCAAAGGTGCAAAGACCTGCAAAGATGGTGCAGCCATCATTGCGTTGCATAAAAATGGCTTCACAGGTAAGGATATTGTGGCTACTAAGATTGCACCTAAATCAACAATTTATAGGATCATCAAGAACTTCAAGGAAAGAGGTTCAATTCTTGTTAAGAAGGCTTCAGGGCGTCCAAGAAAGTCCAGCAAGCGCCAGGATCGTCTCCTAAAGAGGATTCAGCTGCGGGATCGGAGTGCCACCAGTGCAGAGCTTGCTCAGGAATGGCAGCAGGCAGGTGTGAGCGCATCTGCACGCACAGTGAGGCGAAGACTTTTGGAAGATGGCCTGGTGTCAAGAAGGGCAGCAAAGAAGCCACTTCTCTCCAAAAAAAACATCAGGGACAGATTGATCTTCTGCAAAAAGTATGGCGAATGGACTGCTGAGGACTGGGGCAAAGTCATATTCTCCAATGAAGCCCCTTTCCGATTGTTTGGGCATCTGGAAAAAGGCTTGTCCGGAGAAGAAAAGGTGAGCACTACCATCAGTCCTGTGTCATGCCAACAGTAAAGCATCCTGAGACCATTCATGTGTGGGGTTGCTTCTCATCCAAGGGAGTGGGCTCACTCACAATTTTGCCCAAAAACACAGCCATGAATAAAGAATGGTACCAAAACACCCTCCAACAGCAACTTCTTCCAACAATCCAACAACAGTTTGGTGAAGAACAATGCATTTTCCAGCACGATGGAGCACCGTGCCATAAGGCTAAAGTGATATCTAAGTGGCTCGGGGACCAAAACGTTGAAATTTTTGGTTCATGCCCTGGACACTCCCCAGATCTTAATCCCATTGAGAACTTGTGGTCAATCCTCAAGAGGCGGGTGGACAAACAAAAACCCACTAATTCTGACAAACTCCAAGAAGTGATTATGAAAGAATGGGTTGCTATCAGTCAGGATTTGTGAAGGGAACATGCAGATCGGAATGCAGCTCTGCAAAGACCTTCTGAAAGAAAAGAGGGAACGCCACTCCAGTGTCTTTTCCGCGTGCGTCACGTGACCTTCAGCGGCCGTTTTGATTGGCTGCGAGCTACTTGAAACAATGTAATCACTGTAAAGGTCTGTGCGATAATGTTTACTTTTTAAAATGCACATTCTTGTCTTTTTTATTACACGACTCACTGGTTAACATTAGGCAAATAATACTAATAATCATTAAAAAGTATTTATGTGTTATGAAAACATTATAATTCATCTCGCCTCTGCCTGTAAGGATTTCACTTTCATTCATTCATTCATTTTCTTTTCCGCTTAGTCCCTTTATTAATCTGGGGTCGCCACAGCGGAATGAACCGCCAACTTATCCAGCATATGTTTTACACAGCGGATGCCCTTCCAGCTGCAACCCACCACTGGGAAACATCCACACACGTACATTCACACTCATACACTACGGACAATTTCATTCATACATTCATTTTCTTTTCGGCTTAGTCTCTTTATTAATCTGGGGTCGCCACAGCGGAATGAACCACCAATTTATCCAGCATATGTTTTACGCAGCGGATGCCCTTCCAGCTGCAACCCAGTACTGGGAAACATCCATACACACTCATTCACACACATACACTACGACCAATTTAGCTTACCCAATTCACCTGTACCACATGTCTTTGGACTTGTGGGGGAAACCGGAGCACCCGGAGGAAACCCACGCGAACACGGGGAGAACATACAAACTCCACACAGAAATGCCAACTGACCCAGCCGAGGCTCGAACCAGCGACCTTCTTGCTGTGAGGCGATCGTGCTGATTTCACTTTCATCAGTTTTTAATTTAAATTTTTTTATTTTAACCCTTACCTACGCTGAAATATCAGTTATTCAAGATCATTCCCACAGCAGATTATACATACAGCCTGCATGAATTACGACAATAATGTCTAAAATAATAAACATAATTTTCCAACACTAGAAATAGGCTATACCTCAGGGAGTTTACATTTAGTTTACAAGAAAGGCAGCACGGCAGCAGTATCAAACTTTAATATAAAACTTTACATGTAATATATATATTTTTTCTTTCTCTCATTCAATGTATGTTTGTGTTTTGTTGTTTGTTGCTGAAGGATGTAATGTTAATTTGTGTTTTTATTTTCTTTTGTTGTTAGGGGTTTAATCCTAATGAATTCAAATTCAGAAATAAATGTAATATACGCATATTGCTGCTTACGTATTTTCTTATTAAGCATATTTTTTGTGTTTTAAGTAGCCTCTACATATGGAAGTTTACAAGCAATGTTTCCAA